>OY757910.1:47764092-47879092 GCA_963585895.1 Sepioteuthis lessoniana | reverse complement strand
CACTATCAATATCATATCCAAAATACTGGTTGTGGGAGTTCTTACCCCTCAGCTGAGGTGAAGTTGATGTATTTTACATCTTCAGTTGACTGGACTGTGAATTTGTCGAACGAAATAGAATATGTGAACATAGAAAAAGTCTGCATTGTTGCTATCCCAGTAAGGCAGTAGGACAGTTTAGGTTACAACAGTGAATAAGAACACGCAGAAGTATAGTCAGATGTGACACGAAGAAAAGGACAGGAGGGAACAAATATGGCGGTCAGCAGAACACAGATTGAAAGACCATTTGAGATGAATGGCGCTGACAACAGAAATCAGAAGAAGCATAAAGTAATATTTAAGATATAAGTCCGAATGGAAGTAAAAAGCTATCAAACAATTAAATCTAAGTTCATTATATTCAATCATTTATATGATTAAACATAAAAAAAATAAAATAATTTTCTGGTTATCAATGCCATTGTACAGTTATAGTTCGAACTTTTGAGAAATAAAATCTTCTCAAGACACTGGAATATTTAATTTACTGCATTTTTATTGAGTTAATATTAATAAAATTATTATCTCATCTCATCCAACATGTAGATTCTGAAATATGCTAAATGTATACCCTCTGGTGTATTTGATATTTCAAAATGACTAAATAAAAACAATTCAATCCTAAAATGTTTTCATAAAGTTTTAAAATGATCAGATTGCGCATTCACAATACGATGCAACTAACCGACTTACTTCCCTTCCCCTGCAAATAATATACGTGACAACGGATTACACAAAACATGCAATTTTTTCATTTGAGAAAAGATGTTAATAATGCAGCAGCAACCTAAAATATACCAGGTGTTTATCGGATAGATTGCAAAACCAATGAAATTTACAGATGTTTTGAAAGATTTCTGAATGTAAAGTCAGACTTTAAAGAAAAAAAACTGAAACAGAACGGCAACGAGCTAAGAACAGCATGTTCGATCCATGCCCAATCAAGTGATTACATAACTTTTTATCAGAAATGTTTACTGTACAATATTCTAACTCCGAAACTGACGTTTCTGATTTAATAAAGTATATTGTTAAAAAAGCAAAGAATATAACAAAAGAAATATTTTATACTAAAAAATTAATTATTTTTTTCATCAACATGACGCAGACTTTCAGAGAAACCAATTTACTTAAACCGTCTTCTCTGTTACATTTCTGGTATATCTTCATTGATTGACTGATTTATTTATTTGAACGGCATGGCAAACTGTCAAGTGTTATGTCATGCCCAGAATTTGGGACACTGTGATAATTCTACCTCCTTAATGTAATTATATTTATGTTGTTGTTTCCTGGGATTTTTATTTTTTATTTTCTTTTATTTATTCACTTATTGCACACAGTCCGATCTAATAGGTACAACTAAACCTGTTCAGAGCGAACCTGGGAGAAATAGCAATGACTGAGTGCTCTACATTCTTCAGATCTCTAGAACTAGTATGACGATATCCCTGGCCACCACATGGTCCATTACTCTTGGTCACATCTCAGGTGCACTTCATTTGCAGTTGTATTTTGCTTCTTAATGGCTGATAATATAGTGAAGACGGTTGCTGTAAAATCGGCACCAGTTGGAGACATTCCCTGTTGGCCGAGTGGGGTACTCACAATTCGAACAAAAGAGAACCATAAAAGGCAGAGGGAGGAAGGAATTTAAAAAAAACATAAAAAACGAACTTGAGACACCAAAATCAGTATATGAAGTCTTGCTAATTTCTTGTACTCAATGCGTGTGGGGCTATCATGAAAGCTTTTTGAAGATCGTCACGGCTATCAAAAATGCCGACTCATCCCCACGTTCACCGGCCAACTACCCATCTTTACTGGTCAACGTGTTGACTCTAATTCTTTGTTACCTTTCTCTAAGTCTCCATCCAAACTGACTTCTCTGATTGACTAACTCTCTTGGTCCTTCTAACCCCACACTTCCCGTTCCTGGTCTTCACACTAAAAAATATGGATTTACGCAAGCACATCTCTTGGTCCATCTTCGTGCCAAGACCACACATGAGCAATTCACACAAAGAAATATCCGTCTGAAAATTTTACACCATTTTGAAATCCTGATGATGAAATCCTTTTTTCAGATATCGATCCATGAATACAGAGACACACACCCATACATCAATTTATATATATATATATATATATATATATATATATATATATATATATATATATATATATATATATATGAAGAGTAAATAAAGGATTGTAATCCGACAATATGTAGAAAAACTGATAACAACGATCCAAGAGGAAGGAATTATTTATTATTATTTATTATTAATAAATCATTCCTTCCTCTTGGATCGTTGTTATCAGTTTTTCTACATATATATATATATATATATATATATATATATATATATATATATATATATATATATATATCTGTGTGTGTGCGTGTGTGTGTGTGTGTGTGTGTGTGTGTGTGAATGCACATTATGATGGCACACTGGAACTTCACAATCAGTGGTAGTTCAGTGTCATACCCAGAACACCTCCATTTTTATGGGGGTCTTACTACTCAGCTGTGCATAATGTTTCCATATTCTGAGACACAATGACAAGGAGATGATGTTTTACTATCTCCTTACAAATGCTACTAGGGGACTTGTCTCCAATGATTGCTATATTGATGACAATAATGAAACGATCATATAATTGCTGGAGGCAAACGTAAAAGACGACACGCCCCTAAATATAGGGAAACCTATTGTTTATTTCCTTATTCTGTTCAATCGAGGGAAATAACAGAAAACATGTGACGGTCACTAGGTATTAGGACGGGCAGTCGTGAGTCTTTTGTGGAAAACCAAGTCTTTCTAAACCGTTCTTTACTGCTCTTTGATGTTTTCTGTTGGTGTTGCTTCTCTCCAGCCATAAAATCGCTGGAGTAGTTAAACCATACCCCTTTTATGCGTTCTATTTCATTTGTGTGGGTTGTACGCTTGATCTGCTCTCGAAGTCATTTAGACGACTGTTGTGGTTTTGATAATTTCAGTTACCTTTTATCAATATCTGTTTTCACACTAGTGTTGCAGATATAGGCATATGTTGTTATTACAAAATTTATGGCATTTACCCAAACAGTCAGTTTTTTTTTCGTTCTTTTTAAACTCAACTTTCTTTCGGCTATTTCTTTTATTATTTATCATTTCGCCGCCGACGACAACTTTTTTTAAACACACCCTTATCATATTAGATATCGTGCACTTTGTACATATCTGCATACTCTCCCATATTGATAGGTAGAAATACCCAAAAGTATTTACATCTCTACCAATTTTTAATATAAAAAGTCAATTTTCTGGTGAATCAAATACACCAGTATTGAAGCATTTCTACTGTAGCAGTGTACAATCAAACTTTGATATTTATAGATATTATTTATGAGCAACTTAAACAGCTTTGCAACTCTGCAAAAAAAAACCCAAAACAACTAGGAATATATGACAGTCGATAAATAAAAGACCCTTACATATATTTGTACGATTTCTTTTTTTTTACAGAGATAGTGCAAAATGATTATTGATGAAAGAATACTTTAGCTTGAGATTTTTTGGAATTAATATGTTATAATATTCATTTAGTTTTAGAATCTGCCGCTATGAATAATGAAATAAAACTATCTTTGGTTAAAAATGCATTCTTCATAAAGATACACACTAGCAGATAGTTATTCATAGAAAATCATATATATATATATATATATATATATATATATATATATATACAACTTAAGATTACAGACAAGAATCATCTTGCGATAAAACAAAACTTTATTCTTGTGTTTGTTCGTTGGGCTTAAATGCATTTTCATGCTTGAATTGTCAAAAAGATTATTCCTTGCAGGTATTTTTCAGCTAATCTATTAGCCATTTTCAAGGAGAATCAAAATAAATTAAGTCCTATCAACGTGTTTTGTGTTGTCTCCAAATTTATCTTGGAGTTTAAGAAGTCTGCTTTTGATATAAATCATGAAGATATTTCAATTGCCGAACAAGACGAGAAATTAAGAACATGTTCGAAGGAAATTTTATCGCTATGTTTTCTTGTTTATGATATTAATCTTTCCAATATTCATTGTCACTTTTTGCAATTTGACCAAAATGTATTATTTGGGTATCATGTTTCTTGTAGGAGATAGGTTTTCTCCGTGTTTATTTTGGTAATTTCTGATGACACTCTTATATAAAAGATTATCAGTGACTATTCCAGAAAAGGAAAATTGCAACGTGTCGAATTTAGTTGGTTTATGGTTTGGAATGTTCGATTTTGGTAACATATTAGGACGACTAGGGTTAATGTATGTCCAGAGTTTATGGAATTTTGTTCAGTGTACTCTTATAGTTACTTATATGTAATTGTTTCTTGACATTCTCTCACCGTCGAATCCTAGTAATTTTAAACATATCTTTATCCATAAATTTGACCCCAAAAATAGTATCTTGCTAGGTGAGTGGGCCTAGGCAAAATAACAACGAAGTGATACTACATAGTCTCCAGATCTTCAAAACTAAAATTTATGGTCATCTCCAGTACACCCATTTAGGGGAGGGGTATTTCCACTAAGCAGTGGAAACAGTAAGCGTTTCTTAAGCCCCACCAACAGAGCAGGAAATTTTTAAGAAACGGATTAACAGAAATAATTTTCGTCTGTAGAATTCTTAGGACAGGAGAGAAGTTTTTAGTGGTTTTATATTAAAACATTATTTAGTATTGTGGTGTACTCCTTGTAAGTCATTTTCTGTGAAACATGAATCAAAAGGTTTCCGCTCAAATATGACATAATCTTATATTTACTCTCTACTTCTGAATTAATCATGTGGAGTGAACTTTACACAGTTATATGTGGGAGAAAAAAATCAGCAAATATGTCTGTTCAGCTATCTTTATTAGAAACGATTGATAGAGACATACAGACGTACATTTATATGAGGAGTATATATATCATTAACGCTTGTATGGGTGTAATTATTTGGGCTTTACACTTTTAGATCATATGTTATCCAACTTACGATTAGACATGCCTTTTATCAGTTATTAATTTAATAAGTGATTATAATAAGAAGTCTTCGGGCATATCGTGCAACAAGACATCAAAGTGATTAAGTTCTGCATTTGATAATTTTTAAAAATATTCACTGTTTGTTTTTGTGTTAGTTTTTTGTCGGCAACAACATAAAATCTCTGTTCTTCTACATAATTGACTTTTTTTTTTCCTTTTACTTGATTTTAATTTGATAAATCTTTTTATACGTACATGAGTGCGTGCTTGATTGTGTGTTTTGTTAGTTTATTTGTTTGTTTGTTTACTATATCGATTTAGGTGAATAAAAATTACAGGAAATATGATACTTGCAAAAGTTCTAAATAGATTTTATAGAATTGCAGAAATAAAGTTTAAGATAAAATTACTCATTTCATATCTCATTGTCGTAACTGTGATATATATATATATATATATATATATATAAATATATATAATATATATATATATATATATATATAGATATGTGTGTGTGTGTGTGTGTGTGTGTGTGTGTGTGTGTGTGTGTGTGTGTGTGTGTGTGTGTGTGTGTGTGTGTGTATTTTTTTTCTTTTTAAGTAAACACTTTCGAACGTACTACTCATGTAGATAAGTACTCTTGGCACAACATTTTTCAAGATAATTTAAACGTTGTCAAAATAAATAAATCGTCTAAGATTTTTAAAAGAAGGCATTTACGTCCAATGAAAATACGTAGAGAATAAAGTAAAATATAAATATGTTAACTCCTTGATTTTTTTTACTGTTTTACAAATTACAACAATAAAAAATATCACAAACGAATACAAGTGACATAAATCTATAAAACTTAGTCTCACAATATCATCGCTCCTCAGTTTGATAAGCCAGTAAGTCTTCTTTCTATTGATATGGCATGATCGATGTAGGCAAATATATGAAGACAGATTTTAGTGCCCTTCAGAAAAAGCTTATTTTAATGTCCGGAGGACTGACAAACGGTTAGATTTATGGGGTTTCAATGCATATTTTTGGTGTTTATCTATTGCATTTGCCCAAAGTGGGAAAATTGAAAAGCACTAAAGATATTATGAACACATATATATGATAAATAAATAAACACTGGGCGGAGAAGAAAAAAAAATCAGTGAATCAAATGTAAAGCCTTACATGGTAGTCAGAATCCAAATAACAAATGAGAGATTATTCAGACTGAATTATTCATAATTTTCCAAGATTATATGTCTGTATAAAAAAAATTATGCCTATTATCTTGACCTTAACACTCCCATTAGTTGTTTAAAAAACGTAATTATTTCAGCCAGCAGACACTAGTCTACATTGTCCCGATTTTTGTTTTTCAGTATTCATATGCCCTTTTTCACTGAAAAAAAATCCTTGTTTTGACACTAAGAATACAATAACATTTCATAGTTAATAAGAATATAAAAATACGCCTCTTACTCTTCTCTTTGGAACATGTCTACTCAGATATCAAGAAACATGTTCTTTTGAAAAAAATACACTGTATGAAATGATTAAAAGAATGTTATCAAGTAACATATAATCAAACATCATTTGAAAATTAGAAAGATTTTGAATAGGATAAAAATATGACAGTTTATTTGATGATTTGTCAACAAGTTGAAATTGGATTTCTGTGAACTGTAGGTAAGTAATTTCAAAGAAGGTTCACGAAAATATTCCAATTATCCACATACAACGCATTTATAATCAATGCATCTACGTTATTAATAATTCATACAAATGCGATAAAATAAGTGAATGTTTACTTGAGATAGAATGTCCACAAAGCCAATAATCATTTGGCATGACATGTAGCCTATAAGCATATTTCCTTGTTGATCATTGGACTATATATATATATATATATATATATATATATATATATATATATATATATATATATATATATATATATATATATATATATATATTAAAATGAAATATTGTGGGAAAAATCTCAAGGGTATAGAAAGGTTATCACAGCTGCGGATTATGCCTCAAAGAATATTTTTGTATCCTGGAATATGCAGAAAATAATGAATTGCAAAATCCCTAAAAGCGAATTGATCTCTAAGTCTAGACATATTAGTAACTTACTTCTCTCTCATTTACCACCTAATTGATTCTATAATCAATTTTACCTTTTTAGGACAGCTCAGATTTCTAAAACAAAGAATAATATTTTCTCATTCGTGTGTGCATCACCTCAAGAAGCATCATATCATGCCACATTACAAATTTTACACACGGTATGTATATTTCAACATCACACACACACACACACACACACACACACACACACACACACACACACACACACACACACACACACATATATATATATATATATATATATATATATATATATATATATATATGACACGATACAAACATAAAATCAATCGCACAAACACACATATATGTATATTCCTCTTTGTATGCCTCTTCCACCCCTCTCTCTCATTCCCCCTTTTACTCTCTCAATATACATATGTATATATATATATATATATATATATGTGTGTGTGTGTGTGTGTGTGTGTGTGTGTGTGTGTGGTGTGTGTGTGTGTGTGTTGTGTGTAAGTAAAATGAATACTTGTTCGTTTTTAAAATGATGCACCATTTTTACAGTTAGCCTGAAATTTAAATTTTTAAGTAATGAAATGTTCCATATATAACTAAATTATATTAAAATAGTTTATGTTCAGCCAAGAAAGTTAGAAAATGTTGTAACTAACTTAATAATTTACTCACAATAAACAAATACATCATATTAGCTCTATATTAGATATCGCTGCCCCATACGCTACTTATTGAATATGTTTCAAATTTTAAGATTTATCTGTCTATGATTCTATTTTCTGTAACTAGTCTAATCTTTGAAACAGGAAACAAGTCTGTCTTCTACCTTTATCATTGATATGGGCATTTGAATTACTCCAGCACACAGTGTTATTTAAGATAACGCCTTCTTGCAATAAGCGTTGTGTACATCAAATAGTCTAGGAGAAAGAACTGTTAATGTATACTAATATGCTAAGCGGCTGATTTTGTAAGGAGAAATTGTGTAATTTATTTCTTTTAAAGACCCGATCAACTACTATGATTGGATAAATAAAACTGCGGAAAAATTTAAAAGATAAAGTGCGGTATGTAAAAGGTAATAGATACCAAGTAAAAGCTAACGGGAACAAATTAAAAGGTAATAGATGCCAAGTCAAAATTAAACCGTAATAGCTAGACTTATAATAGGTAATCTACCATTCACAATATAATGAGAATCTGTAATAATGTAATTGTTCATATAGCTTGGTGTCTTTGATTTAATTATATAGCAAATACATGGGTTATTTAATGCTAAAGCCATCCTTGTAAAAGAACAGTAGGTTTTGTTTGTTTCTTTGTCATATCAAACTTTGTAGTTTATTTGATGCCGAAACAATATATATATATATATATATATAATATATATATATATATATATATATATATATATATATATATATATATATATAGTTCTATTTCAAACCATTCAGTTTAGCATTAGAACGCAGTTTAAATATCAAAAATATGGTATTTTCTATCTCGTCAGTTTAGTTCGCAAAGTTAAATGATTGTAAGTATTGCTATGTATAGTTAACAGTTCAAAATTAAATATTAGTCATATATCTACCCATAGTTAAATGTTAAAGCAGTTCTTTTTCAGACAATTTAATTCATCATAGGTACGCAGTTTAAATGTCAAAAACAGTTTTTTTTCTAATAATTCAGTTTACCATAAGCACATGGTTTAGTTCTATTTGACCTATAGATAGGAATCATGGAGATGCTTCCACTCCGGGCCAGAGTGGCCCAAAGAGCGGTGGACATAAGGCTGCACTCCGCAATCTCCAAAGCTCCAACATTACAGGGGCTTCACCATCATTTATTTTTTGTCATATCTAGAACATTCGTTGGGGGAAGTCTTACCCCTATGCAGAGATGCAGTCTGTTATTCTATACCCCCAGCTGATTGGGCCAAAAAGATCAGTAGCAGTATAATTTAATTTATTTAGTTGGATTGTTAACATGTATTTGACCAAAAGTATTAAGCCAGATGTTATATTTAAGAGCTCTAAAATAAAAGATGATGAGGGTTATAGGTTGGGTTTTACGGCATATCAACCTTTGTAGGTTATTTAACGCCAAATACCTTTTTATACAAATAATCAGTTCTATTTCAAACAATTCAGTTTAGCATGAGTACACAGTTTAATTGTCAAAAACATTTCTATGTCAAGCTATTCAGTTTATTCAAACAGTTTTAGTTCGAACAATTCATTTTAATATATGTTTAGATTTTGTTTTCACAAGGTTAAATGTCAAAACAATTCTATATTAAACAATTTTGTTTAGCGTAAGTACAGTTTCAATGTCAAAAACAATTCCATCTCTAGCAATTCAGTTTAGAATGAGTATACCGATGAATTGTCAAAAACATTTCCATTTCAAGCTATTCAGTTTAGTCAAACAGTTCAAATTCAAACAATTCAGTTTAGCATACATATGCAGTTTAGTTCTATTGAACCCATAGATAGGGCCCTATCAGGTGCCACCATTCCGGGCAAGAATGGACCAGGGAGCAATGGCAATGAAGGGGTGGTCCATATTTCCCCAAATTCTAGCATTACTGGAACCTAAACATCAGATTTTTTAGTCTCATATCCAGGACACTCATTGGTTGGAGGTCTGACCCTTCTGCAAAGGGGCAGTCGGTGTATTCCAAAGCTCCAGCCGACTGGGTAAAGATGACGAATGTTTTACAGGTAATATCTATCCGACGCAAACTAAACAAACAAATCTTCCTAAATCAAACCCATTGTAACTATCGTTTCTGTCTGAGCCTTGTCATCCAAAAATAGCCTCCCGTAATATCTAGATAAAAGCTGCCCAACAAGAAGCGAATTTGCTAGTATTTATCAATTGTATCAAAGTACATAACTTAATAGTTGCGATTTAATTGTTTGTTGCATTCAGATTAATCAGTGAAATATACAAGAGCTTATCCAACTTCCCGCGAAGACAAATTTGACATGGAATTATTTTATAGTGCATGGGCTGAGGTGGGCTCGCACGAACCGAGACTCATGTACGGCCGTCAAACAATGCTTATCCTCTTGAAGGGGAGCATCATGTTCCAAGCGATAAACTTAGCCCTACCAAATAGGTAGAAGCTGGGGTGAGGTCCACCAGGAACCAGATGATTAAATAACCCACCTGATGTGAACGTCAAGTGAGTCCAGGAATGCCCGAGGAGTTTTAAGCAATGTCTAGGGTAAACTTACTTAAATCTTATCCTTCCATCTTCACACAAATACGCAATTATAGCATAGATCAGCAAGGTTATACAGTAACAAAATTTTATTCTTTGCACACCAGGTCTCATCGTCATTACTTCAGCGAAACACTATTTTTAGGCCACCAATCTCTACCATGATTTCTGCTGTGAAGCTGTTGCATAAGTTGTTTATCTAATTATTGTCTCTTTGTTCTTTCATTTCGCTACATTTAACTATATATAAAAAGTAAGCATGCATAAATGTAATTCCTGTGATGATATAACATGCTGGACCAGTTTAAGATTGTGGAATGTGTTGCGCTGCAAGCGTTTCAAAAAACTTTGTAAGAGACAAAGTTGATTGACTGATTGATTTTTACAGCACATCAACCTGTCTAGAGATATTTGATGCATAGGCCATTGGCGATTGAGTTGATTGTACATTCATATTTACATTTCCTGTGAATTTTATTCTGAAAAGCCTTTTTTTGTAAACTACCATTACGTGTAAAAATAGACTTCGGAGTAATTACAATGGAGGCGAACTCGATACTTCCCAGGGATCCAGAACTGGTGATTCACCATTATATGCAGCTTACTGTCATTTTCTGAACAGGCAAAGATGAAATGAAAAGATGATAATGAGGTTTATTTATATCAGGAGAGAAAAACATATGTTCACAGAAAAAAAAAAACACAGAAGATATGATAAGGTATTTTCAAGTCGATAAAGGAAAAACCCAATCATTGACAAATCGTTACCCAATCCCGGCAATGGGGACTTCTTTTAGCCCCTAAACTTATCTCATAACTTGTCGCTCTCCCTGAAAGTGAATGATTGATCCTGTTAAAAAAATAAGTCTCAAATCTCACACAAACAACCAAACATCTTGTGACTTATAATTTGTTCCATCGATCTTGCCGTTGGACATTGGGCTCAAATGCAATATATAACTATAGACCCTGAATATTTTCTATTGTTAAATTTGGTTTGTTTGCTTTGATAAATTTTGTATCAATCTTCGTGGGTTATTTGAAACAAAAGTCATAACTGTCGAGTTACAGTAGGCGTGATTTTGACTAATTAGTGGGATAAAAGAGAGTTATTGCTTTTCATTAGTTCGAATTTGGACGTCATAGAAATTGGAAGTTGAACTACCTGACATCAAAGCCACAGTTCAGCTGTAATAGTGATTAAGACACTAAAACACAGTTAAATCCAGAAGACTATATTATATTGTTATTGTTAATTATTAAAAATTATTTTTTAATATACTATAACACTGTTATAGTAATGCATTTGTAATAATTATATTATGTTATAGAAGTTCTAGATATAACAATAAATTAAATAAAGCATGAAAATTGTATGGTTTAATTAATTCGTGATATAAAATATGAAAATTATCATATTTACCAACCCCTCCACTCAGACAGGACTGAAGAACCCAGTCTGTCCTACTATTTACCCATACGTTAAGGGAGAATAAATTGGATTCATACCCTTCCCAAGGGTATTAGTGCTATGTGAAATGCAATCAGTCTCATCCAGGATTTGAATTCGCGTCGCCGTGTCCATTTCCTACGACGATAACCATTACACTGCAGGCACCACCAAGATGAACATTAGAATTATAAGGAATGTTGGGTTGATATTGTTTTTTTTAGTTTTATAGAATATCAACCTTCGTGGATCATCTAAAGCCAAAACCATCTTTGTGGGAAGATTGAGTGATACTATTAAGTTCATAGCTAGAGGCATATTGGAGTTCATACTCTTCACACACACGTATATATATATATATATATATATATATATATATATATATATATATATATATATATATATATATATATATATATATATATATATATATATATATATATATATATAACTTTTCTTTTAATTTGTTTTTTTTTTAATCTAGTGTGATTAATATGAAAAATGAAAGCCATGTTAAAACTATTTTGAAATACAATTATAGTTCATAATTCTTTAGAATTAATATTTGATAAATAAAAAAAAGTTAATTACATCTTTGTCCTATTCAATAAAACTATTCGAATTGAATTTTTTTGTATACATTACTCCAACGTCGTGTCATTTTATCGTATGCCATAGATTACATCCTGTGTCCGTACAGAGCTGTTGAAGATAGGTTCTAATTAGTCGACCCACACTTGCCCGTCTGTGTGAAAGGATCCATTGAAGAATATCGCTTATAAGTTCGTTATTAATTCTCCATCTGTCTCCAGCATGACTTGTCCATCTTATTTGGATGGTCTTAGAGATGAGAAGTTGGTGGACACACAAGTGCAGCTTTGTGGGATGTTGCTTCTAGGATTAGTTCAATGTATCTCGTAACATTTTTATGCACTTCCTGTCAAGCATTTTTTCTATCCACTTAGTCAGTGTCCATGTGATGCATCCATATAGTATAACTGACATGACTGCTGCTTGCAAAAAATTGAGTTTTATTTTATCGGATAGGTTTGACTTTCATATTATCTATAACCTATCGAATGCCGTCCATGTCTTCGCTAGACGCATATTGATCGCATTTTCGGTAGATTATATGCTACTTCTGAGTTAGGAGACCTTGTTCTCTAATTTCAGAGAGCCACCATTTTTGTGTGGAGATGTCTCCTTTTTTTATTAAAACACTTTTATTCCGTTATCTATGTATTTACATGGAGGACAATGCTACCTGCTGAGTGCTCTAGAAAAAAAGGCAAGAAATAGACGATACCCGCACAAAATAATATAGATCCAGACTACGCAGATGACATAGCTCTTCCGATATATATATATATATATATATATATATATATATATGTGTGTGTGTGTGTGTGTGTGTGTGTGTGTTTCTGTGAGTGTGTGATTATACAGGCAAATCCATTATGCCTTACATTATTCAGGTTAATTTCATCTTGGCACATTATTTCTTAAGTTAATTTTAACTTAGTAAGAAAAAATAACTTAAAAATTAAAAATAAAGCATTTCCTTCATACTTAGAGAAAGTGTATTTCAACACTAACTACGAAAATTTGTTACTCCTTGTTATAGACTGGCTCATTGGCCCAGTGGGTAGAGTGTTTGGCAATGGTCCGGGAGAGACCTAGGTTCAATCCCAGGTCGCGTCATGCCAAAGACTTTAAAAATGGTACTTGATACCTCCTTGCTTAACACTCAGCAATATAAGGTAGTATCGAGGTTAAAGTGGAGCAATCCAAGGAAAGGAGTAGCACCCTCCCCTACACCTCGGTGTAGTAGCTATTGAAAAGGGAGCCTTCTGGTTGCCCTCGACTACGGTCGCCAACCTACCTACCAAGATATATATATATATATATATATGTGTGTGTGTGTGTGTGTGTGTGTGTGTGTGTGTGTGTGTGTGTGTGTGTGTGTGTGTGTGTGTGTGTGGTTGTACTAACTCAAAAAATCTGACGGCACTTATAAATGGTATGGCGATAAAATATTCCGAGCTCATTATTACACCGAATTCGTGCATCTCTCTGGTGATTCTTAGTTTGATCCGTGAGGAGGCTAATACTTGATGTAGTTATTCACTGAAGAGTCAATTAGTTGACTTATTTCCCGACAAAAAGTTACGTCCTCATGTTCTCATTCTCTTAATCAATCACTCATTTTCAACCAGACAATCGTTCAGACAAACACATGAATACAGGTACGTATTCACAGTCCCAATAAACCACAATCACATTCACATTCAAAATATGTATTTGAATTATGCCTAGCTTTGATCGTGGACGGGACGGGGATTTTCTTTTTAGAATATTACCCGACACGACCTTGTTAATTTGGATGAGGTACGTTTTTGACAGCAATAAAATTCTAAGTTTACTTACAACCCAGATATCCTGTCTTGGAATATGAAATAAACATATGGTGTTTTCCATGCGAGAAAACACAGTTTATGTTTTTGAATAAATTCAAAATTTGAAAGCAACAATTTATGCAAGAAAAAAAGAAGAAAAATTACCTGTTCTGGTTTCATAAGGAGATGCCATAAAATAAATAAATAAATAAATAGATAAAAACAAAACTGAATGAAAATAAAACATATTATGTACATGACAGTGGTAATTGTTTAAAAGCAAGACAGTCGCCCATGACAAGTAATAGAAAACGCCCCCTATCCTCAGATTTCATTTTTGAAAAAAAGAAAGAAAGAAAGAAAGAAAGAAAGAAAGATAATCAAATCGGTTCAATGATGGTGGGCCGACTATTCGTTGGCAGTAAATCTGGCTTCAGTATGACATTAATTGCCAGTGCATTGTGTCACAATTCCATCACACAACTAGGCTTAAAAATATCTGTTTCTTTTCAACGTTTGATTTTTGTCACATTCATCAAAATGTCTGTCTAACCCATTCAAAGGTCTGCTCATTATTTTCCTTTCCTTTCATTGATTGTTGACAGGATGAAGCACACAATTCAACCAATTACTTCATTTTATTATTCATTATCACACACACACACACACAAAACTAAAATCGATAATACAATATAATAACAGGTGGGAATTATGTGGTGACAAAGAAGAAACTCTATGTTTGTTTTAGTTTTATAGTATATCAAGCATCTTTGGTTATTTTATTCAAAATCATGCTTTTACATAAATGTTAGATATGTGATTTGTAAACATTTTTATCAACGTTTTTAAAGGAATCAGTATATATTTCTTCTGTGCACAATTTAATGGTTTCAAGTATTACAATCCAATACTGTTGTATAGCCTAACGCAACTATACGTATACATATACATGCAGAAGCAAAATCAACAATAATGACGAACGAACACACTTCTTTAGAAAAATATACCTCTCACGCTTTCTTCGAAATGGTTGCGAAAGTGTTGTGAAAGGGTTATGTGTGAGGGGTGAGTCGGAGATTGAACAAACAGCAACATATTGACCCCAGTTCCTTTGTCTTTAGCAGCACTTCTTTCTCGTTCTACTGGGTTGCTCAATCGGGGTTCCTGAGAGCCCCTAGCCCTCTGCTGGGTGCTGGTTCTCTCTACAGCATCTTATCTCCAACTTACTGACTCCACCTCTAACTGACCCTGTCTGTGGCACCGGGCTATATAATTGCTTGACATCCACCTGCTTCTTCTGGGTGTCACATATGCACCCAATTCAACCCGTCCACAGTCAAGTTTATTTCTGATATCCTCGACCGGATGTACCTGTTCCATGATTGATAGCCGGGTCGAAGGTCAATATGTTACAATACAAATAATTCTATTCAGTAAAAATCATTTGCTTGCACACAGTTCAATGGTTTCAGATATTGCTTTGTAGCAGTATCAATTAAACATTAGTCATTTATTTGGACACATTTGAATAGCAATGCATGATATGTAGGAGGTTAGTTTTTGGTAATATAATTTTTAAATGAGTTAGAACTCATTTGTTTGTACACTATAAAAAGGTATATGATATGAGCCCCGAAAAGCTGTATAGTAGACTGTCTAACAATGTACAAGATATTTGAAAAACTCCTAAAATTCTGTTCGGAAGCCATGATAACTTAAAAGTGGAATTGACATCAGGTGGAAAAACATTAGCAGAGGTGAAATTCCGGAGAAGCATCTTCCACGAAGATACGTTTTTACTTTATTTATTTGTACCAACAGTGATGCCACTCAGTAAGATACTTAGGAAATAGGCTGCAGACGACAATTTTACTAATTCGCAAGAAAATATTAATCACCTAATGTACATAGACAACATCAAGCTATATTCAAAAAATGAGAAAGAATTAGAAACTGATACAAACAATAACATTATATAGCCAGGATATTTTGGAATGTTATTTGGCTTGGGAAAAGGTGATATGCTCATGATGAATACGGGAAAAAAATAAATAACGGAAGAAATCATCATCATCATCATCATATCGCGCTGGTAGCACGGATATCCCTGACCCTCTCTCGCCACTCCTCCCTATCGTTCATCGCCCTAGGTAGGTCTTCAGGACAACATCCTGTATCCTCACATAGCTGCTGAATGTACGTTCGAGCTGGTCGTCCTGCTTTTGCGCGGCCATGTGTGGGGATCCATAACAGTAAATCTCTTATGAGTTCATCTCTGCTTCTCCAGCAGTGTCCTGCATGTCTGGTTCGTCTAACTTGAATAGTTTTCGTGATAGGGGGCAGGTGGCCGTACAGTTGGTGTCTTGTGGGGTGTTGCTGCCAGGACTTGTTCAGGATTGCACGCAGCATTCTTGTGTAATTGCCATCTAGCTTCTTCTCCAGCCGTTTTGTTAGCGTCCATGTAGTGCATCCATATAGCAGTATCGAAGTGACCGCTGCCTGGAAAAAACTGCGTTTCATTTTATCGTTTAGGTCTGATTTCCATATAATCGATAGCCTATTGATAGCTGTCCATGCCTTCGTTAACCTCGTTTCGATGTCCTTTTCGGTTGATTCGACGCTGCTTCCTAGGTACGTGAATTTGTCTACTAGTTTACGTGGGGTTCCTTCTAGAGTGGAGATGTCCCCCGTTTGGTTATAGCACATATATTCCGTTTTGTGTGCATTAACATAGAGGCCTATGCTTACTGCTGCTTGTTCCAAACTATGCAGAAGTGTTTCGGCTTGGTCAGGTGTATTTGCCAGTATCGCTATGTCATCGGCGTAGTCGGCGTCGGTAATTGTTGTTGCGGGGTATCTTCTGCTTCTTTTCTTCGTCAGTTCGAAGCCATTCTCTTTGATTTTGTCAATCGATGTTCTAAGTACGTAGTCTAGACAAATGATAAAGAGGTACGGGGCCAGCGTGTCCCCTTGTAGTACTCCTGCTACAATGTCAAAGTATTCTGTGTCTCCATCTGGTGATCATACTTTTACTTTAGTGTTTCTATAGAGAATCGTTATTGCCGCTACGGTTTCTTTAGGTATGCCGTACGCTAGTAGGATTCGTTCCATCTTTCCTCTGTGAATGAAGTCGAAAGCCTTGGTTAAGTCGACAAATATTAATGTCGCTTGTAGGTTCTTTGCCAATACACCTTCTAGGATTCTGCGGATGGTTAATATTTGTGAGGTCGTGGATCTATTTCTTCGGAAGCCATTTTGGTTTTTTCTAAGCATGTTGTCGATTTTGGGTTCTATTCGGTTTCGTAGTAGGGCATTGTAGATTTTGGCAGCTATGGATGTAAGTGTTATGCCTCGGTAGTTTTTGGCTAATCCGAGGTCTCCCTTTTTAGGGAAGGGGAGTATGCATCCCTTCATCCATCTATCTATCGGATTTTGATTGTATACTGCGTTGCAGTGTCGGAGCAGTATGTCGTCGAATTGTCTGGTCTTCCATACTTCCGGGGGAATTTCGTCCAGCCCTGCAGCTTTCCTATTTTTAATTTTTCTGAGAACCGAGTCGAGTTCTTCTTGTGTGAACGGTCCTAGTTTAATGTCTAATTGTTTGCTAATTATTCTGGTGATTGTTTCATGCATTATTTTTTGTGGGTTTCCAAGTAAGTTTTCGAAGTGCTGTTTCCACAGTTTTATTCTTTCTTGTTGGTTTGCTGCTTTAAGTTTTGCTTTGGCTGTGTTCTTTCTTCTGCTCACTTCATTTATTGTTTGCCAGGCTATTCTAGATTGTCTATCTTCCACCGAGTCTCTAATCTTATCTATCTGATTTTGAATGTATTCTGTCTGTTCCTTTATATATATGCCTGCTAATTGATATTGTGCCGTTTTTAGTTTTAAGGCATTTGTGTTTGTTGGGTTTTTTCGATAGTTTTTGGAGGCTGTTTTCTCTAGTGCACGTTTTTCTCTCACCGCTAAAGTTTTTCATGGGACTCTATATTTAGTTTTAATTTTTGTTGGAATGTATTTTGCTGCTGCCTCGAGGTGTGCATTGAAGAAATTTTCATATTCGTCGTTTGGTGTACTTTTTTCCGTCTTTTCTTGTAGTGTTTCGAATCTGTTTCTTAATTCTAATACGTATTTATCTCTTATATCTTTGTTGTTTAATAGGGCCTAGTCATAATGTTTGGTGGTCGCTGTTCGTTTGGCGTTTTTTCGTAGGCTTAACCGTATTTTCGCCGTGACTATTCGGTGATCGGTGGACACACCCTCAAAAGAGGAGTATGCAAAGAAATGGAAAAATAGTGCATTGAATTGCGAGGCACATGGAAGAAATAGAACTGCTTAATCAGGACGGTCGGAGTAAAGGAAAACTGCAAATACTTGGCGACACTGGAAACAGACACTATCTAGCAAAAAGTGATGAAAGAAAAAAACAGAAAAGAATACCAGAGCTGAACGAAAATGCTTCTCAAAAACGAACTGTAGCAAAGATCTCATCAAAGGGATTGAGACCTGTTCGGTCCCTTTTGTAAGATGCTCAGGACCATTTTTAAAATGTTAAAAAAAAAGAATTCCGAAAATGAACGAGAGGATGAGAAATTGGATAAGAAATTTATAAGGCCTCAAATCCCAGAAATGACAATCACGGACTATATTCGCCAAGAATTAGAGGACACGTCAACATTGAAGATGACTTAGATGCATCGGTACAACCACTCAAAGACTACATAAAATAACCAAAGAAAGATTAGTTAGTGCGACCAAAAACAGCACTGACAACATAAGCACAAACAGAATAACAGAAATAGGAAGCAGAAATAGGAAGAAAATCAAATATACGGGTATTTCAAGCGAAAAATAGGCATAATCTCTAAAACAAAAACATATAAATGACTACAGAAAAAAAACACCATAAGAAAGAAACTGGAACACTGATAATATGTAAGAGAATCGCAAGCCGGCTGGTGCTGTAGAATACACCGACTGCTTCTCTGCATAGGGGTCAGACTCACCCAAAAGTTTTTTCTGGATATGACACTAAAGAATCTGATGGTGAGGCTCCAGTAATGTTGATGTTTGGGGAATACGGAGCACTCATTTATGGCCGTCGCTCCCAGATCCACTCTGGCCCAGAGGTGTAGCAGCGGATAGGGTCTTATCTATGGGCAAAATAGAACTAAACTGTCTACTTATGCTAAACTGAATTGTTTGAAAAATAACTATTTTTGACACTGAAACCGTGTACTTATCATATTTACCAGCCCCTCCGCTCGGGCAGGATATGACACAAGGTCAATTTTTAAGCAGAGTTTAACAGGTTTGAATTCAGAGTATTCCTTCTCCTAGGCTAGTTGCCTCACCGTTTACTTTGCATAACTGAAGTGTTTGTAAAAGAACTATCAGAATTTTTGCATAACTGAATTGCTTGAAATAATCCTGTTTTGATATTGAAACTGTATTCTTAAGTTAAATTGAATTGATTGAAACTAAAGTGTTTTGACATTTAACCATTTGCAAACAAAAACTATACGTCTACTAAACTGAATTGCTTGAAATTTATTTCGGCGTTAAATGACCCGAAAAGGATTTATACGCCTTAAAACCAACCAACAAACCAACCAACGCAAGTGCCTATTCTTTGGTGATGGAGAGTAAATCATTATTAACATAAAAAGCAAACGTAGCAAATGAGAGAAAAGAGAACATAAGACAAGACAAAACTTGATGGGTGGCGGTGATTCACTTGAAAATATGTAAGGAAATGAATATCAATCAAACCGTCAAATGGTATATGCACAAATGAGTATTCGTCCAGGCGAGGAAGACACATAAAATTCTCTGGGAAGTTTGAGATACAAACAGACCACTTATACCTGCCTATAGAGCAAACCAAGGGACAACAATAAAAATAGATTCTGCCGAATTGTGCCCTTTGCTGTCCTGGTTGAGTAAAGATTTTTTTAAAAATATAAAAAATAAATAGAGAGACCAGTACTTGAACCTAGCCAGAGAACTAAAAATGTCGTGGGACATGAAGGTAACGAGGATGCGCTTAAAATTGTCCCAAAAATTTTGGAATAGAGGATAGAAGAGGTGGAAAGTGGAAGATAAATCAACACCATTCAAACAATTTTATTGTTGAGATCGGCCAGAATTCTGAAAAGTGTTCTGGAGACTATAGAAAACTTGCTGTCACTCAGATTCCACTGAAAGATCATTTGCTAACGCTGGTGTGAAAAAACTTGCTAGAAATATAATAAAAATTGTAACACTCAAAAAACTGCGAAATAAGCAATAACATAGGTGGATTCTGTTTTTAAAAAAATTCTCTTCCACCATCGGTAGACTGGCTATCGAAATAAATAGACGCTTAGAATAAACAGACATAAAAAAATGGATGACCAGAGAAAAGACCAACCTGATCCAAAAGCAAAGACTCCTGCAAAAGAAAAGCCAAAAGGAATCGCCCCAAACAACTATATACCTATAACATTCCTACCGATGGTGTGGTAAATACAAACATCACAAATAGGTGAGGGTATTTACAACTCGGTAAGCTGCGCAGTATTCCCCTATGAACAGAAAGGATACCACAAGCAAACAAGTGGAACAGGGGATCTACTATTCGTTGAGCAACATATGCTCAAGGACGGCAAAACAAAACGAAAAAAATAGAGCTATGACATGGATTGACTACAAAGATCACACGATATGGTCCACAAAGCTGTAAAATAGACCGTCTCAAAATGTTCAAGCTAGCCAACATCATAATGTTTATAATGTAAATCATGAAAAACCGTAGAGTGGAATTGACAGCAGGAGGAAAAAGGTTTACTGAAATTAAAATCTAGAGAGGTATTTTCCATGAAACTGTCTTATCACAATTATTATTTGTAATAGTGATGATGCCACTCAAGCATATATTAAGATGCGCAAGCGACTGCAAACTAACAACATCGCAAGATCAATCACCCAATGGATATGGTTGACATCAAACTGTTTGTCAAAAATGAAAAAGAATTGGAAACGCTTACACAGATAATTAGAATATAGTCAGGATATAGGAATTGAATTTGGCATAGAAAAATGTGCCATGCTAAGGAGAAGCAGAAAACGAGAAATGACAGAAGAAAAAGAACTATCAAATCAAGAAAAATCAAAACACTCGGAGAAAAGGAAATTACAAGTACTAGGAAATGTTGGAAGTCGACACCATCAAACAAGCTGAGATGAAAGAAAAATCAGAAAATAATATCCTAGGTTGCCGAGAAAACTACTAGAAAACAATCTATATTGCAGAAGCTTCAGCAAAGGGATAAACACCAGGAATGTTCCCCTTGTAAGATATTCTGGGTGATTTTTGAAGTGGTCTAAGAAAGAACTTCTGTAAATGCACAAAAGAACAAGAAAATTAATGGCAATGCACAAGGCCTTGCATCCGAGAGATGACGTAGACAGACAATATGAGCCAAAAAAAAAGAAGGAGGAAGAGGACTTACCAGCATTGAAAATCTGTATCTGAAAATTACTGTACACCATTTATAAATATTTAAAGATGCTAAGACCTTGAAAAAAACAAACTTTCTTTGTGTATTGAGCAATCTTACATTTTAGCTTATGGTATTCTATCAGTGTTTTTCTCTTTTGACTGGCATTACGTTTTTGGTTGATTATTTTCAAGCAGTATGAATGTTTCTAGTCTTTTCATTTTTTATGATTTTTTCATTTATATCAGTTTGTGTAAATTTGTAAAATTTGCAGATTGTATCATCTGCGTTTTTTACACCGTCAAAATCATAGAATAGGTCTAAAGATAATATATATACAAATCCTAGAAGCCCTACATATAAAAACAGAAAAAAACTAAAATCAATAGAATTAATTTTGAAAATAGCGACCGTGATTTGGAATGCCTTAAGAATTTTTTTTTAATGTTCTGTATTTCGTGATAATATTCTATTACCATTGATAGTTTTCTGTTTTTTTAATTCATGAGCAACTCAGTTTTATCCAACTCTGCGTTTTGTTATTTTATAAAAATCAAAACTTTTAGAAACCCTTTAAAAACACCCTTTACACATGGAAACAAACACAGATGATGGCCTATGAAGGGTCCAAAAGGGCTCAGGACAATTTTGGGAAATTCCTCCACCAATTCCAACTAGAAACCAAGGCACTTATCAGGACACTCGAAAGGATTTTAATTAGATTATATAAACATAATGTGTATTTTCTATTCAAACAATCATGCTTACATAACATATATATAGATTTGTGTGTGTGTGTGTGTGTGTGTGTGTGAGAGAGAGAGAGAGAGAGAGAGAGAGAGAGAGAGAGAGAGAGAATTTTATCTAATTCGGAGTGCATTCATTATATAAAGAACTCAGAAGTTAAGGTTTTTCAGAAATCTTTAGGATGCTAATGAAGTTCTAATATTATATTTGAGAAACTAATTTTGAAATGAAAAAATAAAATGAAAGATCAGGTACTAAATATCATTTATCATCATCATCATCATCATGTCTTGCCACTTGCACGGATATCCCTGACTCTCTCTCGCCACTTTTCCCTATCGTACATCGCCTCTGGCAGGTCTTCAGGACTACACCCCGTATCCTCACATAGCTGCTGAATGTATGCTCGAGCTTTTGTCCGGCCATATGTGGGGGTCCATAGGAGTACATCACTTATGAGCTCGTCCCTGCTACTCCAGTAGGGTCCTGCATGACTGGTTCGTCTAACTTGGATAGTTTTCGTGATAGGAGGCAGGTGGCCGTAAAGTTGGTGTCTTGTGGGGTGTTGCCGCATCATTCTTGTGTAATTGCCGTCTAGCTTCTTCTCCAGTAGTTTTGTTAGCGTCCATGTAGTGCATCCATACAGCAGTATCGATATGACAGCTGCCTGGAAGAAACTGCATTTCATTTAATCGGTTAGGTCTGATTTCCATATGATCGATAGCCTATCGATAGCTGTCCATGCCTTCGTTAGCCGCATGTCGATGTCCTTTTCGGTTGATGAGACGCTGATGTTCATAAAGACAGAAAAGATCGCAAATTTCATAAAAAGAATTCAAACTTTGATTATTCTATTTTTCATATATATATATATATATATATATATAACGTCTTTTGTGTGTGAGTGTGTGTGTGTGTGTACACAGAGAGACACATAGATAGATATATATATATACATATATATATATATACATATAGATATGTGTGTGTGTGTGTATGTGTGTGTGTGTGTGTGTGTGTGTTAAAATAAATAAGTTCACAAAGAGATTTTTTTTTTATATATTTTTGGTAAGAAATCTTTTTAAAAATCTCCTTGTGGATCTATCCATTTTAAAATATTGACATTTTTGATTCATTACACTAACAAATAGTGAAAAAAGTTATATATATATATATATATATATATATATATATATATAATGCTTAGTTTGTTCGTCAGTGGTCATAGAGACCCGGGTTCAATCCCCGGTCTAGTCATACTAAGACTTGAAAATAATACTTGATGCCTCCTTCCTTAATACTCAGCTTCATAAGGTTCTAGTAAATGATAATTAGAGCAATCCAGGGAAGGTTTAAAGTCCTGTTTTGCACCAAGTTGTAGTAGCTATTGAAAAGAAGCCTTCGGATTAACCTCGACTACTGTTTGCCAACTTACTACAAATATAGAAAGTATATTTTAGTATCGATTTATTATTTATACAAGCTTGGTTCAATGACAAAGGAAATAACTATGATGTCCACGCCGCATTGGCCCGTTTACCGACCGATACAGTAAGTCATTAGGCCACCGTATCATTGCCTTTGCGGGAGATTAGACTTGCTTGAGCTGACCTGAGATCCAAAGACTACATAGATGAAATGACGAGTGACTCGTACCAACTACTCATTAGATCGGTTGCATAACGAACAATCGGCTAACCCTTAAGGGTTTTTTATTCTTGCGCGTGAGATTTGGTTTAAGGAAGACACGACAATCTATGTTTCTGGCAGACAATATTTCCGGCTTATATCTATCGAAAACCACCTTGAAGAATATGAATTTGTTGCCCCTTGATTTTCTAACCTCTGCATCACAAAACTCGTTTGTAGACACAAATAAAAGGGCTCTATGCAGATGTCCACGTAGAATATCAGTTCCATCTAAACCAGAAACTATCCGATTGCCACCCACAGAAAACAATAGACACCAACTTGAAAAATGAAGAAAGGAACATTTCAGATCAAGTGCATTTAATACATCCCTACACCAACCGTTAAAAGCAGTGGTAGATAGACCATTACACATCACCTTCGTGCCTGGTGCAATGCCGGCAGCATTCCACTCCCCAATATCAGTCTCACGCCATTGGAAGAAAAGGGTGAAACAAGACCTAGACAGAAAGTTGCACTCGTCACAATATAAGCAGTACCAGTCGGGACCCCAACTACTCGTTGCTCAAGGATAGGGGTAGCACCAAAAAGGACGGCTCTCCCGGACGCACGGTGGACCTGCAAAAATTGAATGCTGTGACCATGAGGGTAATTCATCACACCCCGTTCGTATTCAATCAGGTCTCTATTGTACCTGTTCACACCATGAAAACGACTCAGGATGTGTGAAATGGATATCACATCCTTCCGCTCTCCCCAGCAACCTGGGACGCAAGTGTTAATTATCGAGTAGGGCCGGTATAGATATCATCAGGCCCCTCAAGAATTCCACGGATCAGGGGATGGGTATACCCGTTGGATTGACGACCTTATAGTGAATATGAATAAGAAAACCAGGTGCATAGACGATAGCCTACTATAGGACAATTCAGTAGTCTTTGTTCTGGCACATAGTCAACTATATCAGCCACTGTGCTAATAAGGGTATTGTATTTAACCTAGTGTGCAATCAAATTAGTTCTAACTCATTTAAAAATCAAATTACCGTCAAATTAACATCATATACATTTCATGTATATCTATTTAATTGTGTGCAAATAAATGACTGACGTTAAATTGTTACAATTACCTAGCAAATATTGAAACAATTTAACAGTGTGCAAATAAAGGATTATTAGTAAATATAATTATTTGTATTAGACAGCAATACACGAAAAGATTTAACAGTGCAAAAAGAATGAGCTTAGTCTCGTTTAAATTTGTTATCAATAAAATGTTTTTACAAATTATATATATATTCAATATATATGTAAAAACAAGATCTGGCATTAACTAAACTGCAATGCTAGATATACCATAAAACTAAAGCAAAGTAACCCAAAACGGAAATAGCTTGATTTTCAGCATGATAGATTGTTGAGAAGAACTAATGCGCAATATCTCATAAAGGAATTGTTTCGATCGAGCTGTAATGAAAGGCCATTCACATACTCATGAAACCGGACAGCAGATAGATTATAAAATAGCAACTAACTGCAATATCATTCGCAAGAGGAAGTCAACGTAAGGACTTAGGTGCGCATGAGATTTAATAGAAATTCCAAATTCATAGATTTTTTATGAAGTAAAATCAATTGGGTCACAAATTGTATCCAGGACATTTGAAATATTGCCAGCTAAAAAAGGGTTGTCTTTTCATGGTTAGGTATCCTTTTACAAATTGATATGCGATGAGAATATTCCAGTTCTTGGTGGTTACTATCATATATACATATATATATACATGTGTGTGTGTGTGTGTGTGTGAGTGTGTGTGAGGATATATACAGGGTGGAACGATAAAATTGGCGCCCTAGAAAAGACGACATGATTCCATTTCCGTTTAATGAAAACCAGTTTTCTTTTTTTGTTGCAGACCATCTACATGTTGGTCAGTTGTATACTAATCCCAAGTGCGATAGGAGCCTTCTATCATGTCTGAAAGTGACACAATGTTTAACGAGCGAGATCGGAGATGCGCCGCTGTACAACTCATGCTATCTACCGATCCAAGTTATGACAACAGGACCATTGCCAGCACCTTCAAAATGCAAATCCGGACGGTTCAACGCTTAAGGGCACAGTTCAACGCATCGGACGACCCATTGGAGGTGGTGGAGCGGAAGGACACCGCCAGGAAACCCGGACCAAGGAGTTCATCGAAACGGTCCAGGCAGTCATTGACGAGACTCCCCAGCGGCTTTTTGGGCAGATTGCCAGAGATTTAGGCGTCTCACGCGCAACTGTGAATGCATGTGTGAAGGAGGACCTGAAGTGTAGGTCCTACAGGCGCCAGACAAGCTAGATCTTGACTGAGAAGACAAAGAACCACAGGCTAATCAAGTCTGTCAGGCACCCTTCCTCCCCCGATCTGAACCCGCTGGACTACTTCATTTGGTTATACGTCGAGAACACCACCAACATGACCTCCCACAACACCAAAGCCAGCCCGATCGCCGCTATCCGCCGAATATTCGCCGAGCTCCCGCCGGCACTTGTGGAAAAGGTATGCTCCCAGTTCCGGATCCGTATTGAGGCTGAAGGCAGCTACATTGAATAGATGTCAGCTCTACTATATAATCAAGATACCTGAATTGAAATTTTCAATAAAAGTTTTAAGATAAAAATGCAGTGTTGTTTTCTTTAGGACGACAATTATATCGTTCCATCCTGTATATATATATATATATATATATATGTGTGTGTGTGTGTGTTTGTGTGTGTGTGTGTGTGTACGTGGTATAATACATATTTTTTCACCAAGGAACCAAAACTGATAAACGAGTAAAAAATTGAGTTGGGATTAATTTTCTACAAGAAATACTACTATTATTACTACTACTACTAGGACTACTATTACTACTACTAATAATAACAACAACAATAATAAAGTGAATCCAGCAAATTAGCAAATGCAACAAATTAGCAGATAATTAGAGTAAAACTAGACAAGACTGGGTGGGCAAGGTGATCCAACAGGAAATGTGCAAGAAATTTAAATTTGACCATACGAACAAATGGTATATGCACAACCCAGCACCTATCATAGAAGATGACACACATAAATCCTATGGGACTTTGACATACACACGGATCACTAAATCTCGGTCAGAAGACCAGACCTTAAAAAATCGAACAAAAAAAAGAGTATTTGCAAACGTGTCGACTTAGCTGTTCCGGCTAACCACAGAATAAAACTGAAAGAATGTGAAAAGAAGGATAAGTACCTCGACCTCGCTAGAAAATTGAAAAAAAAAAAACTATGGAACATGAAAGTGATGATTATACCAATTTTGATTGGTGCTTTTGTCACAGTAACTAAGGGTTTATTAAAGGTCCTGGAAGACTTGGAATTTGGCGGACGAGTGGCGACCATACAAACGACAGCATTATTGAGGACGGCCGGAATACTGAGAAGAGTCCTGGAGATTTGAGGAGATTTGCTGTCACTCAAGCTCCAGTGAAAGATCATAAGCTAATGCTGATGTGAAAAACTCTAAAGGTGTAAATAATGATGATAAACAATCAGCTAACACTAGTGTAAAAAATATCTTCAAGGAGTAAAATGATAATGAGAGAACTTAGACTTATAAACGATACAACAATGAAATCGATGATGTTACACAGAACTGCACACCCGTATAATGACTGAGAGAGATTCTATTTGTGAAGAAATTATCATCATCATCATCATATCGTGCTGGCAGCACGGATATCCCTGACCCTCTCTCGCCACTCTTCCCTATCGTTCATCGCCCTAGGCAGGTCTTCAGGACAACAACCTATATCCTCACATAGCTGCTGAATGTACGTTCGTACTGGTCGTCCTGCTTTTGCGCGGCCGTGTGTGGGGATCCATAAGAGTACATCTCTTATGAGTTCATCTCTGCTTCTCCAGCAATGTCCTGCATGTCTGGTTCGCCTAACTTGAATAGTTTTCGTGATAGGGGGCAGGTGGCCGTACAGTTGGTGTCTTGTGGGGTGTTGCTGCCAGGACTTGTTCAGGATTGCACGCAGCATTCTTGTGTTATTGCCATCTAGTTTCTTCTCCAGCCGTTTTGTTAGCGTCCATGTAGTGCATCCATATAGCAGTATCGAAGTGACCGCTGCCTGGAAGAAACTGCGTTTCATTTTATCGGTTAGGTCTGATTTCCATATAGTCGATAGCCTATTGATAGCTGTCCATGCTTTCGTTAACCTCGTTTCGATGTCCTTTTCGGTTGATTCGACGCTGCTTCCTAGGTACGTGAATTTGTCTACTAGTTTAAGAGGGGTTCCTTTTAGAGTGGAGATGTCCCCCGTTTGGTTATAGCACATATATTCCGTTTTGTGTGCATTAACATGGAGGCCTATGCTTGCTGCTGCTCGTTCCAAACTATGCAGAAGTGTTTCGGCTTGGTCAGGTGTATTTGCCAGTATCGCTAGGTCATCGGCGTAGTCGGCGTCGGTAATTGTTGTTGCGGGGTATCTTCTGCTTCTTTTCTTCGTTAGTTCGAAGCCATTCTCTTTGATTTTGTCAATCGATGTTCTAAGTACGTAGTCTAGACAAATGATAAAGAGATACGGAGCCAGTGTGTCCCCTTGTAGTACTCCTGCTACAATGTCGAAGTATTCTGTGTCTCCATCTGGTGATCGTACTTTTACTTTAGTGTTTCTATAGAGAATCGTTATTGCCGCTACGGTTTCTTTAGGTATGCCGTACGCTAGTAGGATTTGTTCCATCTTTCCTCTGTGAATGGAGTCGAAAGCCTTGGTAAAGTCGACAAATATTAATGTCGCTTGTAGGTTCTTTGCCCGTACACCTTCAAGGATTCTGCGGATGGTTAATATTTGTGAGGTCGTAGATCTATTTCTTCGGAAGCCATTTTGGTTTTTTCTAAGTATGTTGTCGATTTTGGGTTCTATTCGGTTTCGTAGTAGGGCATTGTAGATTTTGGCAGCTATGGATGTAAGTGTTATGCCTTGGTAGTTTTTGGCTAATCCGAGGTCCCCCTTTTTAGGGAAGGGGAGTATGCATCCCTTCGTCCATCTATCTATCGGATTTTGATTGTATACTGCGTTGCAACTGCTCCGAAGAAATTATAGAGGAAGAGAACGTTCCCGTATTGAGGACTGAGTGAATAAAGCAATCCAAGCACTCAAAGAGAATACAAAAATAGCAAAGGAAGACTGAATGCAGCTGCTGGTAAATGCTAAATTAACTTAACTTACTTAAAGAAAAACATTTTTTTAATCCAGAGAACAAAACGGGGATGAAAAACAACTTTATAGTGACTCAACGCAGCAAACAAAGGAAATTGCATATGAGGTGACATTTGCATGGGTAAGTAAACGAGAAACTTAATTGTTTTTAAGAGCAGTACAAAATAATTCTAAAAGAACCAATTATATCAAAGAAAAAATCGTAATAGGCGGAAGAAAAAGTTAATCACATTATAAATGAATGTAGCAAAAAAAAGTATAAAATGTTGGGTGTAATTGGGCGAGAAAACGTAAATGTACAAGAAAATACAGTTTGGCCTGGCTGAAAAATGGTGAATTTGATTTTTTCTGAAAAATAAGATGAATTCAGCTCTCTGGTATTTTGAGATAGAAACGATTCTCTCAATCCCGGCCAAAATACCAGATTTAATATATTATATATAATATTTTGAAAGACTAAAAGGACTTATCAACTGGCGAATTTGCAGTTATAAAATAATGGAATAAAAACAGAGAGGAATTCCTGAATCTTGCCTTAAAGTTGAAAAAGCTGTTCAGCATGAAGATGAGGGTGATATCGTTTGTAGTAAGTGCCCTTAGGTCGGCCTCTAAAGGTTTGTAGAAGATACTGGGAGAACGGAAGATCAGAAAAAGAAGTGTGACCTCCTGACGAAACCATTGTTTAAGTTGGTTCGGAGAATTAGAAGATTCCTGGAGACCTTAGGAGACATGTTGCAATCGGAACATTAATGAACATTAAGTAACACTTTTGCAAATGGCTAACTAGGAGAAAAAAAAGAAAGAAAAAATAAGAAAAGCTTCAAAATATGAAGGTGATGGTGATATTAATTGTGGTTGGTGCACATGCAACATTCCCCAAAGGATTAGTAAAAGCACTGGAAGATTTGGAAACAGGAAAACTAGGCACCATCCAGACTACAGCAATATTAAGATCGATCTAAATTTAGAGAAGAGCCCTGGAGACTTGAGTTGACTTTGCGTTTCTCAAACTCAAATGAAACACTATCAACTAACGTTAGTGTGAAAAACACTTAATGGATGACTGAAAAAAAAGGTGGAAACGGTGATTCAAATTGTATTTAATGATTTTGGTACTGTCACAAAAGGATTGGTACAAGGAATGGAGGATTTGGAAATAAGAAGACAAATCGAAATCATCTAAACGAATTCATCATTAAGATCGGCCTGAATACCGAGAAGAGTCCTGGAGACTTGAGGAAACTTCCTGTCACTCAAACTCCAGTGAGAAACCATCAGCTAGCGCTGGTGTGAAACTCGAAAAATCAATTATAAAAATAAAAACTTGAAAAATCAATTATACCAATTGTAATTGTTGCGTTTGGAACATTAACTAAAGGATTACTAAAAGGACAGGAGGACTTGGAGGTTGGTGGACGAGTGGAGACACACCAAACAACTACATTATTGAGAACGGCCAGAATACTGAAAAGAGTCCTGGAGACTTGAGGAGACTGACTGTCACTCAAACCTCGGTGAAAGGCCATCAGATAATGCTGATGTGAAAAACTGTAAAGAGTAAATAATAATAATAATAATAATAATAATAATCTCAGTTAGACTATCAGATCTTATCATAATTACCAAAAAAAGAAAAAAAGAAAGAAAAAAAGAGAACTTGCAAAATTGTCGATTTTGGTGTTCCAGTTGACCGTAGAGTTAAACTGAAAGAAAATAAAAAGAAGGATAAATACTGTGACTTTGCACGGGAATTGAAAAAACTGTGGAATATAAAAGTGACGCTTATACCAATCATAAACGGTGCTCTTAGTAGAGTCATGAAAGGATTATAAAATGGTCTGGAGGACTTAAAAATAAGAGTACGAGTTGAGACTATCGAATCTACTACATTATTGTGATCGGCCAAAATACTGTGGAGAGTTCTAGAGACTTGAGGAGATTGCTGTCACTCAAACTTCAATGAAAGACCATCAGTTAACGCTGATGCAATAAACTCCCAAAGAGTAAATAATAATAATAATAACAAAGACGGCCAGAATACTGAGAAGAGTCCAGGAGACTTGTGGAGACTTGCTGTCACTCAAACTCCTGTGAAAAACCATCAGCTAATACGGATGTGAAAAACTCAAAGGATTAAATAATGATAATAATAATAATAATAATAATAATAATAATAATAATAATAATAATAAGAAGAAGAAGAAGAAGAAGAAGAAGAAGAAGAAATCCTGGCTGTAATGTTTCGTCTTTTGTATGCAAAAAAAATAATTCTTAACTGTCTTTCAAACCAAACCACTGTTGTAAATCTCTTAAAAAAACGAAGAACTTAATTATTTACTTCAATTAAGGTATTGTATTAAAGATCCCATTCCTACCACAGGTCAACATATTAAAAGACTACATTTTAAACCTCCCTAAATGTCTACGATATGTGTAACATACCCATACATGAATATGGGAAACGTACATGTTCATATATATATATATATATATATAGGAATCCCGAAACACGAAACACACGTAACGACTTCTTAGTTCAGGTACGAAACCTTTTATTACATTTGAGTTAAAGGTTTCGACATAAGGAAGAGAGATGCACAATCTTTCTATGATGACTTTTCCATCTGTCCCCCATCACGTGCAGCGCCCGTAGCCCACAAATTCGTCTGGCCTCTGTGAGCCTCGAAAGTCGACCCTTCCCGTTCGGAGTCTAGTTCTCAACTAACTGACTTTTTCAAAATCCCCAAAATCCTCCACGCGCGCTTCCGGTGCATGACGTCATTCAGATCCCCAAGTCACAATTTTCTTCCTGGGATTTTTATTTTGACATATATGAATGACACATCCTACCCGCACGCGCGTCAACAACTGCGCTCATGTTTGTACCTAACTAACCCATGCACTGAGCCGAAAGGTTTTCAGCCTAACTAAATTCAAACGCAAGATATATAAAACGAAATCCCTCAGCCATTATATTACAAATGTAACTAAAATCTCATTACCAACTAGTGCAGCCTAGAACTTTTCAACAATCCTTTGTATTAATGTGCAAGCGTTTATAAAATTATTATTTCGATATATGTCTGTTTATAAACATCAGTCTTTTCATTGAGCCCAAACTAACCCTTATTAACACTACATTAATTTTAATTATATTATATCGAGTACACATATTTATTACGTTTTCGTCACATTTAAAACGTGCACAATGAACTATCCACCATGTGAGATGTATCTTTAGCTTATTTGCTTTTCATTTATTTCTTTTACCCATGCACATTAGGAAAGCGTCTTTGGCATTAAATCGCGTAAAATTTCCTAAGATAAATGAGTTTGTGCTTTCTTGAATAGAGTAATCTTCTAACCTCTAAATAATGTTGACTATACAAGGATGTAAAACGAAAGGTTATCCTATAAATGGACCAGATACTGAAAAACATATCTCTTCTTTTTTACATTGAAAGTAAGTTAAGTTTATCTAAAGAAAAAAGTGCTATTATCAAGTTGTCACCAACCGTAAACATAGTAGAAATTGTGGAGCAGTACAGGCTAAAGCATTTCTTTGAACGTAAATGTACCATGCATTAATTGATACTGTAATACTGAGCGTAACTGAGAATTTTTGATGCTATAAGAATGTATTTGTTAGACGAATAGATATGGATAGTAAGAGTCCACGTCCATATTATCTATTTTCCTTTACCAATATATATATATATATATAAGTGTGTATGTGTGTACATGCGTAAACAAGTTCGGTAGATAAAGATATAGAGATGGTATAAAAATGTATATGCAAGAAGAATATATATATATATGTATATATATATATATATATATATATATATATATATATATATAGTTAGAGTCCCATTCCTGAACAATATATATATATATATATATATATATATATATATATATATATAAGTGTGTATAAACAATTTAGAGAAATAGAGATGCCATAAAACTATGTTAGAAGAGATATATAGTAAATGTAGTAATGTATTCATTGACCAATATACGTATATATGTGTGTGTGTGTGTCTGTGTGAGAGAGAGAGAGAGACAGAGAGAGAGACAGAGAGAGTAAACAGTCTCGGAAGATAGAGAAATTGAAATATAAATGAAGATGTGGATATGCTATTGATAACGATCACACATGTCATTCGAGAAAAATATTGAATACCAAAGATACACGATTTGCTGGTAAGGTTTAGCATGTTTTGAAAGTATCCGTATCAGAATGATAGAAAAAAATGGTATCATGAATTGGGTTTTAAACAGCATCTACTGGTTCGACTCCAGTTGTTAATTTCTTGTGAAGTGCACTGTATCCCTTCTTGCTCTATTTCCACACTGACTCGCAGCGGTGGTACCTTTGAGGGACAAATCTGAGGACTATATAGATTTGTTTCAAAATTATTTGTATTTTGTAGAAATACCTGATATTATACAACCGTAGTGGGAAAAAATCCACACATAAATGTTTATATAAATGTCTGACATTGCATAACCTTTTGACTTAATAAAACCAGAGACAAGCAATCTGAACAGACACATATAATAACTCTTTAGGGAATTTAAAATGATATCCCAACTTATGTCCCTTTAAGAATATTCCTTCCTCGTATATAAGTATGCACACACATTTTGGTATCCAAGAGTTTTAACCAATTAGAAATCTATAGTCGTGCAATTTCTATGAAATCTCATGCACATCTAAGTCCTTACGTTGACTTACAGTTTTGACAGATATTGCAGTTATTATCTAATTGAAAATATATTCGGATTGCATTTTCGTGAGCATGTGGATGGCTTTTCATTCCTTCTCAGTAGAAACAGTTCCTTTTTGAGATATTGCTGATTATTTCTCATCAACAATCTATCGGTGATTATTACTGAAAATCAAGCTATTTCCGGTTTGGTTTGGTTTGGTTTGGTTCGGTTTGGTTTTATAGCATTGTAGTTTATTTAGTGCCAGATCCTGTTTATATATATATATATATATATATATATATATAATTTGTAAAAACATTTTGTTGATAACATATTTAAACGAGACTAAGCTCATTCTTTTTTCACTGTTAAGTGTTTTCAAGTATTGTTATCTAATACATATAATTATTTTTAATAGTAATTATTTATTCGCACACAGTTAAATGGTTTCAGTTGTTGCTATGTGATAGTAACAATTTAACATTCATTTGTTTGTATATCACGAAAACTATCCAAGTTAGACGAACCAGACATGCCGGACACTGCTGGAGAAGCAAGGACGAGCTCGTAAGTGATGTACTCCTGTGGACCCCCGCATATGGCCAATCAAAAGCAGGACGACCACCTCGAACATACATACAGCAGCTATGTCATGATACGGGATGTAACCCTGAAGACCTGCCAAAGGCGATGAATGCTAGGAAGACGTGGAGAGAGAGGGTCAGGGATATCCGTGTTAGCCGCACGACATGATGATGATGATGATGTTTGCATATTTTTAAGTCGTAGTATATAAAATGTAAGTGGTTAATTTGTCCTTAATTTGATTTTTAAATGAATTAGCACTAATTGGATTGCACACTAGTATTGCAATAGTTTGCACACACACACACACACACACACACATATATATATATATATATATATATATATATATATATATATATATATATATATATATAAAAAACGATTCCTAACTTTCTACTGCACTATTTATCTGGAAAAGGAACAATATAAAATCAAACACTGACCGATAACCAAAACTTCCTTTAAAAACTTTTAATATGAAATAAAAATTTAATTATTTTTTTATGATTACGGTTTTTAAACATCCGTTAGAAGAACTATCAGTTTCACGATATTAATCGATCTTCAAAATCATGTGTACGTTGTAGTTGTTTATTGTAACTTTGCAAGATGCTTACAAACGAACGAAAACCAATTACTATTTAGGCAAATATCTGAAGATCGATTTTTGTATAGTCTCTTAAGAGCTTATTTCCCGGTGATTATCAGGTATTCCAATCTGAGACAAATAATTTTCCAACAGATCTTTTTTTGGACCTTTAATGGGGCTAACTCCATTCTCAAAAAATAGGATGCTGTGACATTAAATTAGACTGAGATCAGAGAATTGATATCTAGAAGCAAGTTCTCTGATAAACTAAATCCATTGGAAATAGTAGCATAGAATTCATTCTTGTAAGTTCTACTATACATTACCAGGTCTCAAACGGATGAAAAAAAATGTTGATTAAATGAGAGACATTCTACCTGCAAATCAAATAATTGGATACCGGAAGTTCCTTAGAATTCAGTTCTTGCAATTTTATATGGATATTATTCCACCACAGACCCAGCTCTTATAGCGAGAGACATTTCCAACCTGAATATATTTAAGACGGAAGTAACAAGCCTGATTCAATCCAAATATGATGAATGAATATTACTGCTTCCTTTAACGGAAGACCATTTTAACTCACATATACAAGAACATGTCTGGTTATTTTTAATGATCTTTCACTTATTCATCTCGATTTCCATGAACATTAATTTATCATCACCAATGCTTATTTTTTAGTGATTAGTCGTTGCATAAACATGATCCAGTTGAAAAAATAGATTTAACGTAATTTTAATATCTGGAAATCTTCGTTGTTCATAAACTTTAAGAGTACTGATAACACTGGACAACAAAGATTTTATGGTTGACTTAAAATCATTTCTTTTTGATTAAGTCTAGTATATTTGATCCTGAATCGGAGCTCAGAATTTAGTATAATGTACAGCCTATATCAGTGGCATATCAATAAAAATAAGTAGGTATCAATACACACTAGCACATGTTTTAGTTTACAAAAAAAAAATTGATTTTTTCGTGATTTTTACTAATAAGATCATAAAACTCATCACATTCTTTTTTATTTAAAAAAAATTATTTCACATTGTAAAAGGGATTCACTTCTTCGTTTTAATTCGACGTAGAAGGATTTCAAGTATTTAATTAAATGACCTCACCCCCCTGAAGTAAGGAATAAATAAATAGAATAAAATAATTCGACCGGTAAAGTTTTCGTCTTTTCCAAGGCTTAGTGGTCCGAAAATGGGAGAGCATTCTTAATTGAATTAAAGTGTGAAAGTAAACCCCCAATATACTTAGCCCCTCAAACAGGTCAAATGTTTGAATGGAGTACAGCTGGTTTGTATTCAGCGCTTTTTCTCGACTCATTTTATCAAGGCTAAAAAATCAATTCTGTCCAGTTGTTTACCTGTTGGATGGAGAATAGTTGGATTCATGCGATTTCTAAAGTCATGAATCCAAAATTTGAAAAGGTTCACCGCTTACATTGCCTCCAACGATGAGCGCGTCTCATTTATTATGTGTCTGGATAAAAAACTGAAAAATGTTTTTTGCGGGGCCAGTGTAATTGAATTTTAAAGTCTCAACAGCGTTTTTTCTGAAACAAAACAAGTTTTATATCAGACTTTTGGCCAAAACAAACGGTCATTTCTCATATATATTTTTGCCCAGCTCCCTTATCACGATTAAGATGCAACACAAGTGCTGTATAATCAGAATGGTGGTCACAACACGACTTAGTTTTGAAAATATAAACTCCCTTCTTCGTGACTACGAATGGTAAGAAATCGGTCGCGTGAGAAGGAGCGAGAGAGAGATAGAGGCTCGGATAGATTGGGAACCGCTAAGAAAATATATCTTCAGAGAGGCTTGTTTCTTCGTGCTTCTTTTATGAGAGACTGATACTGGGCAGAATCTCAACCTGGAGGGGGGGCACTGCTATCCGGGGTGGAGCCTAACACTGCGTGACTGCTAACTATTTATTGCTGATTCTTCTGACTGAATACCATTCTGATTTAACACCGACTCATCGGAATTAAAAAAACTTCCACTCTTATATATTTTTCGGACGCCCACATATTTTTTCTCAAGCCCCACCCACGCAATTCCCGTGGAATTTCCGTTGGCTCTTGTTTACGTTAAGACTCAGCTGCACAGCGTGTATTGGAATACTAACCGGCTAGTCAAAGGTCAATATGTAACCTTAGGTCTATCTTTAAGAGAGAGTCTTTCCTAGTATACGTATTCGCTCACCCCTCCCCTGCCATGAGAAGGATGTGACACAAGATGTATTTTTAGGTGGGAGCCTTTCCTAGTATATGGTGTTGTGCAATTCTCCCTCAGAAAGGAAGATGCAACAAAAATTGTATTTTAAACGTGGTTCTTTGTGTAAGTATTTATCTGAATACTCCTCGCGGGTAGGATGCGACACAATGTTTATTTTTAAGTGAAGGCCTTTCAAAGTGAATTTGCTCAAGTTTTCTTACATGATCTGCAAGCGACACAAGGCCCTCTTTAAGTGGATTCCTTTCCTAGAATATACATTTCTCAACTCTTACTCAGTGAGCAGGATACGTATGAGAATATGAGGTATTGACTGGTGTTAAAAAATTATGGAGACTATTAATGATTTTTATTAAGGAAAATATAATTTTCCTTTCATAACAACAACAATCATGTACTTTGAAAGAAATTGTATAGTCATTTTCAAAGGTCAGTTCAAACTGAACTTTCAGACTGTCAAAACTAAAGTTAAACAAGCTTCGGTGTTTGTCAGTTTATTGACCCAATTTAAATCATATCTCTTGCCCACCTTTTGGGTTAAAATAGTATCTTTGATTTTTGTTTATGTTAAAGTGAATAGAATTTTATTGCATGTCTTTGTAGTATTTACTGAAAAGGCAGCAATAAGTTGTATGTGTAAAAAAATTCTATATATTCAATGTCTGGTTTTATAGCTCCACTTGTTTCTTTCCATCGAATTTTCTTGGATCCTGCCAGCTGAATAATAATATTTTTAGCCTTTCGTTATAACCATTTACACAATATGGAAATATAAATTTTCAGGTTCTGAGCAAATAATTGTATGGTTATCCAGAAAAAAAAGGGAAAAAGATGCACTCCTGATAGTTCATATGAAAGCAGCACTTTACTTTTGTGTTTTTTAAAAAGAAGGAAGAAATAAGTATCTCGTAATAATAGCAGACTGACATCTAGGGTAAAATTATGTAGCAGTCACAAGAATTCCGCTTAGCAAAACCCTTATTCTCATTTGGAACAGAATCGCTGACCAGAGTTCAAACCTTACGTGAGGCAAAGCAATGAATCCATCTGTTGTTTCCCTTAGTGTGGGTAAATATTGAGTCAGATTGATTTTTTATTATCTTTGATTAGTTGACACATCTAGAAGTGTGAAAATTCAAACTAGTTGTACTCCGCTTAAACATTGATCTTGTGTCATATCCTGCCCGTGGGAGAGGGCTTGAGTAAAATAAACACACACACACACACACACACACACACACACACACACACACACACACACATATATATATATATATATATATATATATATATATATATTATAACAGTGTTGGTTGTAACTAAATCACTTTGTGGGTATGTGTCGAACCAAGTACAATATAATATCGAGGGTGCTCAATATCAAGGATATAGCTACAATAATAATAATGATAATAATAATGGGGAGACTTGCTGTCACTCAAACTCCAGTGAAAAACAATCAGCTAACACTGATGTGAAGAACTCTAAAGGAGAAAATAATATATATATATATATATATATATATATATATATATATATATATATGTGTGTGTGTTTAGTTCATGGAATTTAGACTGTGACCCTGGGTTTCATGGAGTGTTTTTGCAAAACAACAATCATCAGGCACTTAAGAAAATGATATTTGTTGTTTTGCAATAAACTCTACGAACCCAGGGTAGCAATCTAAATTCCATGAATTATATATATATAAACAAAGGCTGCTGCTGCTGCTGATGTTTCTTAAAATAAAAATACCTTAAAATTCCCTTAGCCAACGTGGTCCGCTTGTTGGCCGAGTGGTCGGAATCACAGTCTAACGTAAAATTGGACGGGTTTCGAGCGTCCAACGTGTCTAGCCACACTGAAGAGTTCTGATAGAACGAAGCGGTCTGTCTGTGGATGACTATATATATATATATATATATATATATATATATTGAATGTTTACTCTGATGCAGACTGATTTTCACTGAAAATATTCTCCATCTATCGAGCTCCTTTGCAGACATATACGCACTCTAATATACAGACACCTCTAACACTTTACACAAATACCGCATTCACCCACACATAGACCGCAATTGCAAACACTCATATTTACCCCTCCCTCCCTCTCTCTCTCTCTCCTCTCTCTCTCTCTCTCTCTCTCTCTCTCTCTCTCTCTCTCTCTCTCTTTATATATATATATATAGTATGCCATGTATGTTCTGTTAATCTACAGCAACACAGGTGTTCTGAAAAATTCTCTTGCATCTAAAGAACATTGGTAGCACAGTATCTAAAGTAATTTTAAATACACATTTCTGTATTTTTCCCCATCATTTAAAGCAACTTTGAAAAGTAAAAATTATTCTCTCACACAGAATTAGAACCAAAACTTCGAAGTACACTCATTTCCCAATTTTCTCAAACATTTAAAATGAATTGATCAAAAATAGGTATTCATGGATAATTGGCTGTATTCGTACAGATACACTTTTAGACACTTGACAAAATGTTAATTATCCTTCAGAATAGCAATAAAATATAATGTTCTATGATATTCTTGGAAAAACATAATTGAAGTGATACATTCTTTTGTATTTTAACGTATTTCCCTTAAATTACTAAATATGTTGTAAATGATTTACGTTTTGGTTGGATTAAATCGAAATGCCATCATTTCTTCCTATTCATATATATCTGCTTAGGACACTGAGATCTTTTACCCAAAATAAAAATTGATTTTGTCAGACAAAACGAATGCAAACCCTCACATTCATGCACATACACACACGCATACACTCACACATACACATATCTCAGAGGCCTCAAGACCACCCACAGACCCACGCCCACCCAAAGAATCAAGATTACCCACGCACGTATACACTTGCCCTGTGCAAATTGAAAAGCAAACTGAAGAGCGCGAGTACACACACATATCTATCTCTCTCTCTCTCTCTCTCTCTATATATATATATATATATATATATATATATATATATATTGGTTGAAGCTATAATATTGCAAAGGTTCCAACACAGTCACGCGTAACTGTAAGTGAATGTATGTATCATATTCATTACAGTTTTCTATAGACACATCTAAAGAAAATGAAATGAAAAATGAGACGATGGAATTTATTAACGCTTTGCACAGTTGTTGACTTGAGACATTTTCGAGGTTGACGTATCTCATGAAGCGAATCGACATATTTGCATTTACGTTATATATATTCACACACACACACACACACACACACATACTATATATATATATATATATATATATATATATATATATATATATTTATATTTAAGGGAAACAAACCCTAATCCTATTATGCCCATGGTATGACACTATTTTCTTTCAATCTCATGATGCCGAGCAATACCAGTACTTAAAGCTTTTTATTATGAGTTTAGGACGCGACCTGTCTGACTCGCAGAACTTCAACCACATGCATCCAAAAAAGAAGACCCAGAATGCATAATCGTCTATTCTTGTAGTTGTATCTTTTGCATCTCCTGGTTTTTCACCGAAATGAATGCTTTAATTCAAAGTCCGCCACTAAATAAGTATTTTCAAAATATGGAAACTATTAGAATATTAACAAATTATTCTACATTAGGTTATCTACATAGAAATTAAATAATTAGAATCATATTCAGAAACATGATAGCGATTAATTAGAATCCAAAGAATAATATTCAATGATGAGGTTATACTCATATCCTTCAATTTAAAAAAGATACAATACAGATAAAAAGTTAACTATGGGGAGCTGCCAAAATCTACAATGCCCTACTACGAAACCGCATAGAACCCAAAATCGACAACATACTTAGAAAAAACCAAAATGGCTTCCGAAGAAATAGATCTACGACCTCACAAATACTAACCATCCGCAGAATCCTTGAAGGTGTACGGGCAAAGAACCTACAAGCGACATTAATATTTGTCGACTTTACCAAGGCTTTCGACTCCATTCACAGAGGAAAGATGGAACAAATCCTACTAGCGTACGGCATACCTAAAGAAACCGTAGCGGCAATAACGATTCTCTATAGAAACACTAAAGTAAAAGTACGATCACCAGATGGAGACACAGAATACTTCGACATTGTAGCAGGAGTACTACAAGGGGACACGCTGGCTCCGTATCTCTTTATCATTTGTCTAGACTACGTACTTAGAACATCGATTGACAAAATCAAAGAGAATGGCTTCGAACTGACGAAGAAAAGAAGCAGAAGATATCCCGCAACAACAATTACCGACGCCGACTACGCCGATGACATAGCGATACTGGCAAATACACCTGACCAAGCCGAAACACTTCTGCATAGCCTGGAACGAGCAGCAGCAAGCATAGGCCTCCATGTTAATGCACACAAAACGGAATATATGTGCTATAACCAAACGGGGGACATCTCCACTCTAGAAGGAACCCCTCTTAAACTAGTAGACAAATTCACGTACCTAGGAAGCAGCGTCGAATCAACCGAAAAGGACATCGAAACGAGGTTAACGAAAGCATGGACAGCTATCAATAGGCTATCGACTATATGGAAGTCGGACCTGACCGATAAAATGAAACGCAGTTTCTTCCAGGCAGCGGTCACATCGATACTGCTATATGGATGCACTACATGGACGCTAACAAGACGGCTCGAGAAGAAACTAGATGGCAATTACACAAGAATGCTGCGTGCAATCCTCAACAAGTCCTGGCAGCGGCACCCCACAAGACACCAACTGTACGGCCACCTGCCCCCTATCACGAAATCTATTCAAGTTAGGCGAACCAGACATGCAGGACATTGCTGGAGAAGCAGAGATGAACTCATAAGAGATGTACTCTTATGGATCCCCACACACGGCCGCGCAAAAGCAGGACGACCAGCACGAACGTACATTCAGCAGCTGTGTGAGGATACAGGATGTTGTCCTGAAGACCTGCCTAGGGCGATGAACGATAGGGAGGAGTGGCGAGAGAGGGTCAGGGATATCCGTGCTGCCAGCACGATATGATGATGATGATGATTGGCTAACGTGCTGGATTGCAATATCGTCGTAAACAAATTCGAACTCCATCTGCGCACTTACGTTTAATTTCGGACTTGTACTCTAATGAAAGGTATTAACCTTCTTAACACTCCAGCTATGGGCTAAAATAGAACCACTACCCTTGTTCTACAAGGATGTCTTCAGCATTAAATAAACCACGAATGTTGATATCTTGTTAAACAAGGATATCAAACAAAATCAGAACAGTTGGTGCAGCATTCTTTATTTAAATAATGGTAAAGGGAATAAAATATAAAAAGATAATATGGAATTACTAAAAAGTAAATTAAAGATAAGTATTTACAATATATCTATGTTCTTTTTCATTTATAAAAATACAGAAGGAGGTGAATTACATTCAAAGAGTAACAAGTTTATTTAACATACATGGTTAATATTACAATAGTATCAACATTTACATAGGAATGTCATTCTCCGGGATGATTTATAAAAATCTTGGTACCTATGAAGGCATGTGTTTGTTTATTTAAATTTATGTTAACGTAATCCTTTTATTCTAAAACTTATCTTTTAAATACCAAATTTATGAATGCAAACGAAAAGAAGAGCTGCTGACTTGTCAATATAAATTGTAGAAAGCAGGCATTATTTAATGATTGAATCAGTTTAGTTTTTTTGTTTAATGGCATATCAACCTCCATGTGTTATTCAAACCAAAACCTTGCTCAGTGGGGTGAGCTGTAGGGTGAATAAATGTATCTTTTTTTTTTTTAAGATTTTTTTTTTTTTTTAAATTTTTTATACTGTTATAGTCCAAAAATTCAAGGCAAACATTAAAACGACCTGGTTATCCATTGCAAAGAAGTTCAACCAGGCAACGTCAGTTGACAAGGTGATGGTAACTGGGGTTTTTTTTTTTATTTTTTTTTATTCTAAAGGCGTAAATCATGATAGAAAAATGAAAAAAGACAAAAATGAATGTATATTATCAAGGATTAGAATTAAGATTACTGAAAGAAGCGATGAAATAAAAATGCCAAGGAAAGCTTAGGGCTGGTGTAATCTTCTTGGATAATGCACTGTTCACACTGCGCAGTTTGCAGTAGCTGAAGCAGCCAACTTAATTTTTGAATTGCCACCACATACAACTAATTTGCTAGACTTAAATACACTTTTCTTGTATTCTAAACTCAATTCTTGAGCATTGCTAGACCAAATACATTGATGTTAAAGTGGACAAAATTGAAAAATAATGAAAAACTCTTTTGTTTCTCCAACACCATTCGGATGAGTCTGAGAACAATTTTGTTGATATACATTCACATAAGTGTAAATATTTTTCCTTCGCTCTGTCTCTGTCTCTCTCTCTCTATATATATATATATATACACACACACACACAAACACACACACACACACACACAAATATATAAATTTATTATGGATACAATGAATTGAAGTTTTTTCATCAAATTTACAATATATATATATATATATATATATATATATTGTAAATTTGATGAAAAAACTTCAATTCATTGTATCCATAATAAATTTATTTCAGGTTCTTATGATCATCCTCAGACAGAGTATAATATATTAGTGCGTAAATAAAAGAAAAAGAATTACAAAAACAGAGAAAAGGAATAGAATAAAGAAAATATCAGAGAAAGAACCACAGAAATGAACGAAAAAGATAGTAAAAGAAAGACAAAGTGAAAAGATAGAGGAAAAAGGAACAGAAAAAAGAACAGCGTAAGAATAGACTGAAAAGACTTTTTGAAAAATTGGGTAAAAAAAAGAAAGAGAAAAAGAAAAAGTATAAGAAGAATCACTTGACGAAGAAAAGTAAAGCATGTACACCCACGAGCACAGCCAAAGCAAAATTGAAAGCTGCAAGCCAACAAGAAAGAGTAAAACTGTGGTAACAGCATTTCAAAAAATCTACTTGGGAACCTACCGAAAATAACGGATGAAGCAATCACCAGAATTTTCAGTAAGCAATTAGACATTAAACTAGGTCCTTTCCCCAAAGAAGAACTCGACTCAGTTCCTAGAAAAATTAAAAATAGGAAAGCTGCAGGGCTAGACGAGATCCCTCCAGAAGTGTGGAAGACTAGACAATTCGACGATATACTGCTCCGGCAATGCAACGCAGTCTATAGTCAAAATAGGATAGAAAGATGGATGAAGGGATGCATCCTTCCTTTCCCTAAAAAAGGCGACCTCGGACTAGCCAAGAACTACCGAGGGATAACACTTACGTCCATAGCAGCCTAAATCAACAATGCCTTACTACGAAACTGCATAGAACCCAAAATAGACAACATCCTTAGGAAAAACCAAAATGGCTTCCGGAGAAATAGATCCACAACCTCACAAATATTGACCATCCGTAGAATCCTTGAAGGCGTTCGGGCAAAAATCCTTCAGGCGACATTACTATATGTCGATTTTACCAGGGCCTTCGATTCCATACACAGAGGGAGGATGGAGCAAATCCTACTAGCATACGGCCTACCAAAGGAAACCGTAGCAGCGATAATGATTCTCTACAGAAAAACCAAAGTGAAAGTACGTTCACCAGATGGAGACACGGAATACTTCGACATTGTTGCAGGAGTACTACAAGGAGACACGCTAGCCCCATACCTCTTTATCATCCGTCTTGACTACGTGCTTAGAACTTCGATCGACAAAATCAGAGAAAATGGCTTCGTGTTGACTAAGAGAAGAAGCAAAAGATACCCCGCAAAAACAATCACGGACGCCGACTACGCTGATGACTTGGCGTTACTGGCGAATACGCCTAATCAAGCAGAGACACTACTGCATAGTCTGGAACGAGCAGCAGCTGGCATTGGCCTCTATGTCAATGCACACAAAACTGAATATATGTGTTACAACCAAACGGGCAACATTGCCACACTAGACGGAGCCTCTCTGAAACTAGTAGACAAATTCACTTACCTAGGAAGTAGCGTCTCATCAACCGAAAAAGACATCAACACACGACTGACGAAGGCATGGACTGCTATCGATAGGCTCTCGATCATATGGAAATCAGACCTAACCGATAAAATGAAACGCAGTTTCTTCCAGGCAGCGGTTGTGTCGATACTGCTATATGGATGCACTACATGGACGCTAACTAAACGGCTGGAGAAGAAACTAGACGGAAATTACACAAGAATGCTGAGAGCAGTATTGAACAAGTCCTGTCGACAACACCGCACGAGACACCAACTATACGGACACTTGCCCCCCATCACGAAAACTATAGAAGTTAGACGAACCAGACGCGCGAGACAATGCTGGAGAAGCAAGTGATGTACTCCTATGGACCCCCATATATGGCCGTGCAAAAGCAGGACGACCAGCTCGAACTTACATACAGCAACTATGTGAGCACACAGGATGTAAATCTGAATACGTGCCAGAGGCGATGAATGATAGGGAGAAGTGGCGAGAGAGGTTCAGGGATATCCGTGCTGGCGGCACGACATGATGATGATGATGATGTATATATATATATATATATATATATGAAATAGCCAACTACGCGAAGTAATATCATAGAGGTAACTTTAGATAATTACATGAACAGGCAGGTGTTATATCATGAAAAGGTCACCTTCAAAGTGTTGTATCATGATTGCTGAATTTGTTGTTATTTCTTTTGTATTTTTCTAAGTTTTAAGTAGAGAGAGAGAGAGAGAGAGAGAGAGAGAGAGAGAGAGAGAGAGAGAGAGAGAGAGAGAGAGACAGAGTGGAAAACACGAAGTGAACATTTTGAAAAATAGGATTACAAAGAATATTACATGTTGACTCTTTGACAGCATGGTTAGTTGTGGATTTCAAAACAGGATACTCATCTGTTTGTTAAATAAGCAAGGGAAAGTGGAAATGCCACGTGAATTGCGTAAGAATAATTGCGTGTCTGAAAAATAAATATATTGTTGGAAGTTTTCAACCAGAGCAGAGGGCAGTTGAGTCAGTAGAGTCAGCAATAAGCAGTAAACAGTCTCACCGTTTTGGGCACTAACCCCCGGGTGAGAGCTGCCCTGTATCAGTCTCCCGTAAAGGAATTGGTATCTCCCGTGAAAGAAGTGATGTGAGAAAGAAGAAAGTCGTGAATGTAAGGGAAACGTTAGGTTACGACACATCAGATTTACACCAGGAGGAGACTTATCGCAACCTAACGTTTCCCTAACATTCACGCCTCCCTCTTTCCCACATCACCATTTCGACCTCTTCCAAAATAAAAAAAAGATAGTTTTATATTTTGATATATAAGTTGTTGCCATTTTCTTCCTCGATATACAACACAATGCCTAAATCAAAATTGACGTTGCCGTTTGTGGAAACCGATAAAATCTAAAATTAGGAGATAAAATAATTTTCTTTATTTATAAAGTCATAACGTTATCTCTTCCAATTTCACTTACACATCAAAAACATTTTAATGTATAAAAGTATATATACATACTAACAAAAACGGACAGACAATGTGAATATGCTATTCAGATGAGTTTGTGATCACTTATCTACTGACAAAGCAATATATATATATATATATATATATATTGAGAGAGAAAGAGAGAGAGAGTATTGGGTTGACGAAGAATTTGATATAAATCATATAGGTTATTCTTATATTCTTGTGATAAAATATATTCAAGTATGAGATAAACATTCTAGAAACTTATGACAGGAATAAAATATGTCACCTCAATTTTATAACAATGAATTTGCATCGACATATGTTGGGGGTGGTGAATTGCAAGGTATTACATTTTCGTTAAACTTTTCAATTGAAACCCTCTCGTGTCTTTTTCAACAATCAATTTCTCATATAGCGTTATGGGATCCTTTTGTATAGGCCAACCAGACTTGGTTTTTTTTTTAAAATTAAGACAAAGCTTTTGCAGGTGTTTTGGTTACCTTTCTATAATTTCACCAAGTAACCTTTTGTTTGTCTGTCTACTGTCGCAAAACAGAAGTATAGCTAGAGCGATGTTACATTTTCTGTGGCTATTTAAGTACACCGGGGTTTATATTATCTGACGAGCCAGTGATATATTGATATGGAACACGCACACACCCACAATAACTACCCACCCCATATATATATATATATATATATATGCTCGTTTTGAAGAATTTATTTGCACGTGGGTGTGTATGCGTCCGTATGTGTGTTGGGTCCATATTCCCAATAACACACACAGAGGCATGCTTGCACCCACACACATCCACACACATATATACAAGCACAAACCACAGCCGACACATTCACACACACGCCACACACACATATATAAATATATATATATATACATATATATATATATATATATATATATATATATATATATATATATATATATATATATAACAGATAAGGGAGTAAATGATTGCATAAAACACGGATCTACAAATTCAATAAATTTCATTTCTTTAACTTGAGTGAACTGTTTGTTGAAGAAGAGACGTCTTCACTTCTAAAAAAAAGAAAGTGTTATTTAGAGTGTAAATCTTCTACGATATTTACATTACAAGAAAGAAAGTTAATCCATTCAATGTAGGGGTTTTCATGGTGTAAATCTATTTTATATATTTTGTGTATTTAAAAGATGTTTGTCCAGTCTTTAACTATGTTGGAGTGAACGTATATCTATGATGTAATATCTAAGTCAAAGCAACTAAGACCATTAGGAAAGGAAAGAATGTAATGGTACAATAAGCAATGTCAATGTAAACAAACTCTTTTCGTTCAAATTAAAATAAATAAGTGATGTTGAAATTAAATGCATTCTTGAAGGAACAGAATATCAGATTTTCACTCAAAAGAAATAAAATCGAAAGGTGGAGTTGATTTAAACAATGAATCAATATACCTACTTAAAAGTTCATCTATTCAATCACTTATAAGCTTGAATTCAGCTCGAAATTAGATTTTTTTAAAGTTGATTCATCTTGTATACTAATTTGTTAAAAAAAACGTGTTTGTAACCATCTAGGAGGGTAAAGATTTCCTTAATTATTTTAGGTTTTGGTATATCGAAAATTGCGTGACAATTTAAATATTGTCGTCGGCGAAATTTTAAATAATCTTAAAAAGAGCAAAAAAGCGCGTAGATTCTGATTGGTTAATGAATGCAAAAATTTTAAAAAGGTAATTCTTGAGCCTGTGTACAAAAATTAACTCTTTTTTAAAGTGGAAATCAGTTGTTCCTACGCACACACACACACACACACACACGTATATATATATATATATGTATATATATAGGTATTTAACTGACTTCCCACCAAGTCAGGAATTAAAACGAAGGATTTTAATGTTGGACGGCCTAGTACGAATCGACATATGTATGTCTGTCACAATGATTGTTGATGCGTCGGCATTTTCCGTACTTAGGCGCCTCAATCGCAAAGCGTTGAACTCAGCGCTAACAAATAGGTATTGCTCCCAGGAAACCTGGGTGGAAGACCATGGTATCAATTAATTAATATATATATATATATATATAGATTGAGAGACCGAGAGAGAGAGAGAAGAGAGATAGATATTATGTGTGTTTATCCAACCAGAACTCTGCTTCCAGCTGCTCCGATTAAATATATATATATATATATATATATATATATATGTGTGTGTGTGTGTGTGTGTGTGTGTGTGTGTGTGTGTGTGTGTGTGTGTGTGTGTGATTTAGCACCCTTCTGAAAACAGCGATCAACCACGCAGGCTGATTAATGTCACTTAAGAGAGGCGAAAGTTGCTGCGTATTCTGTGAATACCTAAAAAACAATGTGTTTCTATTGTGTACAAGATGACAACGATTGGCGTATACTTAGACCTAGTAAACCTTTCAAAGACTAGAAAAGTCAGGAAGGCGCAACACTGCATATTGCATCTGTTATCCCCTTCCACCTGCTTCCACAGCCTCAAAACTGAATGGAGAAAATAAAACAAAAGAGGTCACTTGAGACGATCGGTGTTTTTTGATAGTATTTTTCATCGCCATTCGTCCATTGACCATTGCCGATATAACAGTGGCCTGTAATTATGCGAAATAAGAATGTAATTACCCAACTATTTTTCCACGAATAACAAGCAACAAAATATCATTTCTAACGCGGTATAAGTCTGGTTTAAATTCATAGATTTCCTTCAACTAATTTATCATACAAAGTTTGAATAACTGACATAGCCCTATTATTTACGCATAACTTGGAGCAGAATATTTAGATTCAGACCTGTGCCAAAAGCATTAGCAGAATGTATAAGATAAACTGTCTCGTCCAGGATTTGAACTTGGATCGTTTGGACAATTTCTACGTTTTCGATACATAGATATTGAATATTTTTATTTGAGTTGCCAAAAATGTCCATTCAATTTACTACGTGAAAGTAAATTAATTTTCACATATATACATATATATATATATATACAGAGAGAGAGAGAGAGACAGAGACCGACAGAAAGAAAGAAAGAAAGAAAGAGAGAGATATAGAGATAGATATAAATAGATATCGATATACATAATTTTGGTTAAATTTTTTAGGTGAAGCCTGCTAATTTTTATCACTCATTCGGACGATTTTCTTTATCTTTATTTTTATATTTTTCAGTTGTTTCCTGGCGAACTCTAATATGTATCTTGTACCATGTTTCTAGATGAACACATGGCTCAACGGATAGAGAAGTTTGGTTTCAAGTGTTTCTAAAGTGAAATCATCTTAAGCTGGTCGGTTCAAACACAACTACAAATAAATAAAATAGAGTACTTATTATAGATGAGCGCTTTCACCCGGTAAAGGTAGAGGAATTAAAACAATATACTAATGTGGTGTGAATAAAGAATTCCTTTTGATGTTCTGAGTGCCCTTCCTTTTAAAACATATACACCAAATATACATACGATTAGTAAACGAATAATTCTTATATAACAATATTTCATCGAGTCGAGGCTCATTTTTTTACACATAGTTAATATTCTCAAGTATTGCTTTAAAACATCAATTGTTTTATTTGCTCACTTTTGAATGATTTCGAAGATTGCTACCCAACACTAATAGCTGAATTTGAGCACAGTTCATCATCATCATCATCTTGTCGTGCCATCAGCACAGATATCTCTGACCATCTCTCAACACCCCTCCCTATCGTTAATTGCTACACTTCGTATCCTCACAGAGCTGCAGCATGTAGGTTCGAGCTAGTCGCCCTGCATTTGCTCGGCCATGTGAAGGGGTCCATAAGAGTACATCATTTATGAGCTCGTCCCTACTTCTCCAGCAGTGTCCTGCATGTCTGGTTCGTCTAACTTCGACCGTTTTCGTGATGAGTAGTAGGCGGCCGTACAGCTGCTGCTTTGTAGAGTGTTGCTTCCAGGACTTGTTCAATATTGCTCGCAGCATTCTTGTATAGTTGCCGTCAAGCTTTTTCTCTATCCGTTTCGTTAGCGTCCATGTAGTGCATCCATATAGCAGTATCAATACGATCCATTTCAAATATTGCTATCTAAAACAAATGGCTTTATTAGCACACACTTAAATGGTTTCAAATATTGCTGTTTAACACTTGTAAATTTTTTCAACGTCATTTATTTGTTTACTCAAAAATAAAACAGTTCTATTTGACCCAAAGATGGGACTCTAACAGGTACATCTACAAAGGGTCTGAATGGTCCTGAGAGTAATGGCAATGAGAGTATGCTCAATATTCCACAAATATCCAGGACGGGCCATCGGATACATTTTAGTGTCATATACCAAGACATTCATAATGGTTATCGTCATAAGAAATGGACATAGCGACACTAGTTCAAATCCTGGACTAGAATGATTGCATTTCACATAGGACTAATACCCTTGGGAAAGGTATAACTCAATTTATTTTCCGTCTAGCTATGGCTAAATAGTAAGACAGACGTTGTTCATCAGCCTTGGTGAGGTAACTAGACTAGGAGAAGGAAAACTCCGACTTCAAACCTGTTAAACTCCGCTTAAAAATTGACCTTGTGTCACATCCTGCCCGAGTGGAGGGGTTAGTAAATATATATACCAAAACATTCGTTGGAGTATTAACACTTACATAGATGCAGTTGGTATATTCTACGGCCCAGCCAACTGGGCTTGTCATGTTTTAAACGGAATACCTTTAAGTGGATATTCTCACAGAGAAATAAGCCCTCAGTCCATTTGTTTTGGTTTAACATAAACACAAACTACATATCAGCTGGCCCAGTTGATATTTTGACGTTTGATTTGGATGCTTTGTATATTTTGCCTCACATTTCAGAGCACTCAGCTTGCTAAATCTCAACTAATGTCTTGCGTCGATCGATATTTTGCTCAATAGATCAAACCGAAATCGCTAAGTGTGAAAATCTGGGCGAAAGTTCACTAATCACTTATTAACTCCTCCTTTTCCTTCGCTCGGACATTTCTCTTTTGACCGAGTCCAGTTAGAAACCTTCATTTGATATTTTTCTTGTACGATGTTCAGTCTGAGAGAGATATTTAGTGCCGAAATAAGGATCTGAGAAGTTACGTGGGTGTACTTATTAATTACACATCAAGGATGTGGTTTATCTTTAGATATTACACAAATATATTTAGATCTTTAGAAATTCTGTCAATATATTTTAGGGGATTACTTGAAAAGGATAGAAGCTCATTTGCATAATGGACTGTATGTTTTCCAATAGCAAAGGAGACCGGGGTTAAATCCCTGGTCGAATCATACCAAAGTCTCAAAATTCTTGATGCCTTCTTGCTTATCACTCAGCATTATGAGGTAAGAATCAAAGTAGAGCAATCAAAGGAATGGGCTAGCTCCCTTCGCGACAGTTCAGTGTAGTAGCTATTGAAAAGAGAGCCTTCGAGTCTCCCTTGACTATGGTCGTCCAGCTTTGTTATTATTTGAAAACTATTTCGTACACATATGTATAAATGCAATTTCATTTTTTTGACAGTTTCAGCGCTATTGGGTTTGGTAATCAACTATAACTGATGATATCCGTTTGACGTAATTTTTATAAGTGAAATTATTCACACAATCTCCTGTGACGCCTGAGTATTTTTCTTGCGACTGAACTAAGTTAGTCAGATATTTTCTCTCTATGAAGTCCAATTTCCGTGAGAAATGTCAATTTTTTTCATGGGTTTAGTTTTATGACATATCAACCCTTGAAGGTTACTTAATGCAAAATTCTGTTCACAAACACACACACACACACACACACACACACACACACACACACATATATATATATATATATATATATATATATTATTTGTAATTCAGCAGTTCGAAGGTAATATTTTTATGACCTAGAGTTCATTATTTTGCACACAGTTAAATGGATTCAAGTTTTGGTTTTCAACACTAATAATCTTATTCAACACCATTCATTCATTTGGACGCAGTAATATGGCTACAAGTAGACTTTGTTTAATGGTTTCAAGCATTGTCATGTAACACTAACAATTCTATTCCAAATCAACCCTTTGTTTGTACACAGTTAAAAGGTTAAACAGTTTTTGGTCAACCAGAACTGGTTGACCGATAGATGGAAACCTAACAGGTCCTACCGCTCCGGGTCAGATGGAACCTGGGAGTAGTGGTATAAATCAGTATTCTACACTCCTTAAAGTTCCAAAATTGGAGCTCCGTCACGAGATAATCTACTGTCATATATAAGACATTCGTTTGGAGAGGTTATTCCTTCCTGGAGAGATTCAGTCTGTGTATTGTACAGTCCAAGTCGACTGGCCTAAAACATCTGTAAATGAAGGAATTGCGTTTTCATAAAATGCGACCATCTGCAAAAGTAAATATCTGATGTGTGGAATAAATGTTAGTCAACAGCGTAATTGATATTTTTTAAATATGAACTCGTATGCATGTGTAAGTGAATTTTTAGTGTAATCAGTCCCCATAACTTATCACCAGTCTAAATGTATATCAAATATATCGATATCAAGCAGAAGAGATCAACTAAGTGTTTGTTTTTAAATCCACAGCATGCTATCTAAACGAGAAAAGGATCTTGACTCTGGATTTAAATTATGTCCAATATTCATATCACTTTGTATTTATACGACCGTTCCACTACGGAAAGGATCAGAGACAAGAGCATTTTTAAGCTGAGCAAAGTTGCTTTGAATTAAGAGTTTTCTCTCTCTTAGACCTGAAGTCTAACCTAGGTTAAAGTTCCGATTTGTCCTAATATGTACTTTTAGCTAGGGGGAGAAAATATAGGTTCATGCGTTTTTCTTGGATATTTCAGCTAAGTGAAAGGCAAACAACCTCGTCCAAGATTTGAACTTGCCTCGGCATGTCCATTTTCTTAGACGCCTCTTTTGTGTGTACATGCAATAAAATAATGGAATATATTATCCTTAATTGTATATATTTACGTTGAAAGTTACCCAGATGGCATTGGGATTAACACTTTAATATAAATCGTTTTCTTTGCTGACATCAATACTCCCTTTCATGACCAACCTTCCTTTCATTAAAACGGATTATAAAATATTAAGCTTGATTTCAACAAATAGGGTAAAATTCTTTCTTTTCAAAGAAGGCTAATAAAATATTTTGATGGCCATTTTCTCATGCAAATAATGTTCGGTCTTTTTTTCTTTTAAATCTTAAACCGTTTCTTCGACACTAGAATCAACACCTGCAAAAATACCTTCAGGTTTATTGTTTGATTTGTTTTACACACTTGACTGGAGCTGTTTTTATTTAAAACCCTTTTGGAAAAAAAACAGTTGGAGGCTTAAAATCCAGGTGAAAAATACCGGGTGTTTCAAAATAGATTCAACCCATTAATATAATAATGATTTATTATTGAGACAAGAGCAATGCCGGTCATTTGGGACGTGTCCTTGAAAAATCCAACCTTTTACCGAGAGACGTCAAATTAATGTATTTTAATTGTTATTTTATCAGTTTCCCGAACATGAAAGATTTTTTTGAATTTCTTGTCTCAGTAATAAATTATCATCATATTAAGGGCTTGCATCTATTTTGAGATTGTTTCCATTGATTTTGTCTCCAAATAAGTAATGGCGAAAATATTTTCCTCTCATGTCCAAGGCATTGTGATCGAGGATTTATAGTTGTTGTTGTATACTATTTTCAAATCTGAAACAACAAAATAACCCAACATTATTATTAGAAGAGTTATGAGCAGTCATATGGGTCTTATGTGTATCGAGATATCCTATATTAAATAAAATAATAAGAAAAGACATTCGAAGAGATACAGATACAACTTAGCCGAATTGGTCTTGTGAAATCTACGAAACAAGCTCAGTAACTTCACCCGAAATATAGACAACTGAATAAATAAAAAGGAGTTGGGGTTCTAAACTACACGAATAAATGTGCAAATGCCATCAAAGAAAAGCCAATATTTAACAAAATTACTAACTGTACCTAATTTATGCGAGCTATTGGGTTTGTTTTCTGTTCACATGTCTACTCTCCTGTAAATAAGTTTGTGAAGTTCAAAATTCAATCTATCTTTTCCTGAACTTTTAGAATCAAGGTATCAAAAAGAGAAGTGCATAAGAGGTCAACAATTTAAATATCAAAAAATTTACAGAGATTGAATCGTAGAAATTTGCTACGTTGTTCCTATATTCTAATTTTAAATAATACAAGTTCTAAAGAAACAGAATATTGTTTCATATAATAAATAATGTGTTAGAATAGGTTATCATATCAAAAAATCATGCAAATCCTTGGTATCGTTATGAACCAAAAGATGTCTATGTTAACTTATTCTAGTATTTTACAACAAAATGTTCAACTGATTTAAAGATCGCATATGTGAATGCTGAAATCTTTCTCTATCTCTATTTCTCTATGTCTCTAATTTTCCTATTGAATTAGGATCAGATATATTAAAGAGATTTTGAACAGAATTTGCAAAGAGTGAGAGTGAGATTTATTAATGTATGAAGTAAGTTTGTGAAGGTATTATCTCTACTCATTTTCAAAAGACAAAATAAGGCAGGTGGTGGTTTTATCAACAAAAGTAAAATATACGCTTTCAAGATAATATTTTTTATAGATAAATAGTCATTTTCAGGCAAAATAAAAGCCAATTCACTGCTGGCACTGAATGCTTATCTTTTTTTTTAATAAAAAAGACAAATATATCTCATTTTTTGTTTCTTTCTTTAAAGAAATGAAAGAAGGCACAAAAGTCGTTCCTGAACTATATATATATCTATATATATATATATATATATATGTGTGTGTGTGTGTGTGTGTGTGTGTGTGTGTGTGTGTGTGTGTGTGTGTGTGTGTGTGTGTTCGTGTGTGTATATGTGTGTGTATGTGTGTGTGTGTATATATATGTATTTCAAAGCAGTTTAGAAGTATATTTTGCCATTATCCCATTATGACTATATTCCTTGCTGCTATTACCCCAGATCGTTGGAAAGCGTATTAAAATGGAGGCGAAGAAGAAAAAGAATTTGGATTTGTAAATTTAATAATGGTATAATTGTAAACAACTTTTCTATTTTCATGTAATACGCAGCAAATGTGAAGTATTTTAAATGCTTTCAAAAAAAGTGGTAAAAATATAAATCATATTGTGACGTGGTATGTCACCTAGAGAGAAAAAGTGAGATTAAATTCCCCTACCATCTGTGTTTGAACTAACAAGTACCAAGACTGACCGTTAAAAGGGTGATATGAACTAAAGTCAAATTACTCGCACTCCATAACCTATAATTGGTTAGACAGAGAAGGGAATGTAGATCATTGAAGTAGCCCGAATGAAATATAGATGAGGAAGAAAGAAGCCAAATGATTGGCCCGAGCCTTTAGCACCGAAAAATAGAACTTTTTCGTCAGAGGAAATTTGGAAAAGGATCTTCAGTTTTTTAGGACGGAGGTCGGCGTGAAAAGACGTGCAGCCTGATGCCAAAACACTGGGTCCCTCACCCGCAAAAAGAACTCTTTACTTCTGGACAGACATTGGCAAGAGATGGATGCCAAGTTAGCCAAGCTCCGGGGAAAGAGTAGAAGAGAATCTTTGGACAGAAGAAAGCAGCCAGATTCTACAGAATGCCGCTCGCCCGTAAAAGAAAGGAACTAGCCTTCAAAAAGATAAGTACAACTTAAAACTGTTTTTCCTTCTACCCTTCCTAAATATTGGAAATTATATATATATATATTCAGAAAATGAAAGAAAGAGACTGAAAAGATTTGTTTCGTTCACTGTAAATGAACGAGTGGACTTAGATACTTTCTCAAGTAAAAGAAAGAAAAGTATAAAGAAAAGAAAAGAAAAGAAAGAAAAAAAGAAAGAAAAGAAAAAAGCAGAAAGAGACATCTGTGTTTAACACTACCTACCTGGCTTAGGGCGCCTCGGGTGGTGTAATGGTTAGCAAGGTAGACTAGCAAACCTACACGAGTGAGTTCGATTCTCATTAGGTGCCCAATTCATGCGGCCTTGTGCTACATCTAAGCAAAAAGCTTAGTAAATTACCACTACCTACCTGGCTTAACAAAACCGATAGTTTCAAAGAAAATAAAGAAAGAAGAAAGAAAGTAAAGAGAAAAAAAAAGAAAATAGAGAGACATTTGTGTTTAAGACTGTCTGCTGGTCTAATATAGCCGGCACCTTAAAAAGAAAGAAAGAAAAGAGAAAGGCATCGTTTCTTAAATTTCATAATTATTTGTTTGGTTGTCGCTTATTAGAATTTTGTTACAGTTAAAATGTTCCCTTATGTTGAAATCTATTGGTTATGTTGTACATCTATCAAGTTACCTTCTTTTGCACATTATCTTTTTCAGCTTCGTATCGCTTTCATTTGTTCTCGATAAATGTATTATTCGCCTTAAAAACATTACAAGGACATTTTCGAAATTTGACGACAGTGAAATATATTTTGTTTTAACGTAGAAGTCCATGCTTTCCGTTATCCGAGGGGGTAAGAAAACGAAGGATTGGTAGAGTATGTGAAAGTGAAATTGGAAACCCCCTCGCAAGCGTCAAGATGAGTCTAGCCCCAAACCAACCCCCACATTATTTGCCAGTTACCTTATGCCCGAAACAGGAGTCTTGACTAGGACTTATTTTGTGGAGTGGTCATGTGCCAGACTGCCCTGACGTCACATGCGCATAAAATAAACCCTCGTCCTGAAATAATAATTTATGCAACGTTACATAATATACGTACTCATGTATTCCTCTCTCTCTCTCTCTTAATCAGTTTCTTCTTTTCCATCCCCTTTCTATTATATATATATATATATATATCCTGTGATCTTTCTGTGCTCCTTTTAATGAGGTATTTGTATTGATGCATCTTCGCAATCCTCAATGCTAGAGAGACCTCTTAGTCCTTTTTTAGTTCCTTCTTTGATTTTTTCATGTTAATAACAATAATAATAATAATAATTGTAATTATTATTATTATTATTATAGATAATTAGTATGCTTTGGTCCATACCTTGTTCTCAGATTTATACATTCGTCAATCATTTGCTCTGTCAAACGAATGAGTTGCTGTGAGATATCTAATATGCGTACAATATTGAGTTTGTACACATAAGCAACAGTCAAAGAAAACATAAATAGAAACGAAAGATCAAAAAGTGCAATTATTTTTATTTATTTATCATAGTTGCTATGGAGATTGTAATTAGCTTTTTATTTGTGCTCACTAAACGCTGGGAGGTGAACTATTAGATATGCTTTTGTACTTATACGTTTTCTAAAAACAGGTTGACATTTATGTGTTTGTAATTGACACCAATAAAAATAAAACAAAAATCTGGCAAATTAGAACAACATTAGCCAAAACACTTGAAATTATACAATTTTGTTTTGCTTTGCTTTCTTTTTTTTAATGGCCTTTAAATCTTTGCGGCAAATTTAATGCAAAAGCCTTCATTCTCGGAGAGCAGTTGTACTTGTTGACCCATTGCTAGATTTGTAAGGAGTCCATACCTCTTCTTCAAGTAGTATCCAAATGTGAACGTAATAGCACAACTCAAAACAAAACCTTCTCCCAGCACGTCAATCATTACGCAACTGGGACTCCATCAAATTATCTAAAAAGAATTAAGGATTCATCTTGCTCCATATGCTGCTGGATGATACTGTTAGATCTGTGTTCGCGCTAAACGATAGATTTTAATAATCCAAGTCATCGATAAAAATGGAAGTAATAATGAATTGGTAATCATAATTCTATGACCAAACATCTAACCATTGAAAGTGCCTTCAGAGTAACGGTTTTCTTCGTAGGAAATGAAATCAGTGACCCAAGATAAAATTTGGATGATTTTACTCTCGTTTCACTTCGCACTAATTGTAATGAAATTATTATTTGTTTGTTATGCGTCCTTGGGCATTTCTGATTTTACTATCTTCTCCCATTGGCCTTTAAAAGAAATTTAAAAAAAGTGTCTTTTTACGTAACATATCCAATATTAGTACAATATCTATATACAGATTAAATTCTGTTCAGTTGTCCGTCCGATATTTCCAAAAATGCAATCTTAATTTTTTTTTTTTTTTCATAAAACATTCAATTAAATCTTTTTCAATACGAGTAGTGTTTTTGATCTGATTTGGCAATTTGTTCCCACAAATATTTCTCTGTTAACAAAAGAATCCCATTGGTTAGTAGACTTGCTACCATAGTTAGAAATTCCATTCATATATTTTGAAAATTTCAATTAAATCTCCTCTCATTTCTTTCTTATAAAATTGTTAATCCTGTAATTGTAATATTTTACTTTTTTTTATTATTCTTGTTACTCATATTTATATGTCTTCCGTTTTTAGCGCCTTCGGAAAAGAAAAGAATTAATCTCTACTTTCCCCAGCATTGGGTAAATTGTTGGTCAGACCCAGTTCTGTAGTTTTAGTAAAACATCATGTCTAATAGATGATAAATTCTGATTTGAAAGGACTCGTACTACACCTAAAAAGTAACCTTTCCCGGAAACCTGTCTGTAACAGAGGGGTTGGTGAAATTTGTACATCTAACCTTAACATGAGTACAAGGACTTTCATGCTTGAATAATACAAGTAAATTAGGAATTATGTTCATTATAGTTATAAGACTTAGAACAGTGTCCAAACCAATAAGAATCAAGGGAAGAGGAATTGGCATGCTCCAAACTAGATTAGTGCGGTGATTTGTGAGGATAATAAAGAAGTTACTGGACTTTTTGCCAGGATAGCATACCTTACTATAGTTAACAATAAGAGCTCATATGTTACTGGACATAGTTGTGCCGGCAGACCATCGAGAGAAATTAAAATTGCAGTATAAGGATTGAGCTACATTACGTCTCTTATAATGCGGTGGTTTAAGCAGCAAATAGGATTTTAGGTTGAAACGCCACCCAACAAAATCCAACTTGCTATCATAGGCGGGCTTAGTGGAATGATTACCATTCTAGGAAATGGAGTCGACGACCCGAATCCAAATACTGGACATGCTAATGCCCTCAGAAATCTAGATATGGTCCTTCCGCTGGATTCTATGGCCTTGATTAGGCAACATCAAGGAAAAGAAAATCTCTTAATTCAGCCCCATGCTCTTTTACGTAGATGATTTTTGAACCCTTATTGTTTTGAATTCAAAGTTGTCCATCAATAACACGGATTGATCACAAAGACTAGAGGAACTGCACAACTACAACTGTGTAGGAAACTTAGTTAATGAAACCGAGAGCCAAACTAAGCTAATTAAGCTGTGTGTTTAACTAAATAATGCGTGTGCACAACTAAACAAATGAAGTCGTTGGAGCAACTAAGTAATATAGGCCGCGTGCAAAACCAATCTAAGTACAATAAAAACTCTGTTAACGGTACATTATATAAATATTGTTAATCAGCTACTTTACAGACAACATCGAACTATTTCCAGATTTAGTTCATTTGATAATTTCTTAGTGATGTAATCGTGTAGCCTCAGGTAATAGTCGGCGAAAGAAACTATTCCTGGGAAAATGACCATCATCGGTTATCGCAGTTTAGATCTTCAACAAGACCGTTTGAATATTGCAAAGCCCTGATACCTTTGGAACAAATGTGAATCCAACTCTTCTCCCCCACCCTAACTATGGAAAAAATAATGGGTCAGACTGTGATCTTAAAACTTCATGTGGCAAACCTCCAAGGAGAAGGAAAACTCTGAATTTAAACCAACTTTATTCCTCTAAAAAAATTACTTTGTAGTTGGTCCCAAAAGTTTGCCAAATAAATGTATGTAGTCCCCACGCCCCCCAACACAGACACGCTATAGGATGCATTTTTTCGAATGCGTTTTGTGGAAACATTAATCTTCAAAATAATAATGCTTTGGTTCGTTTTCTTTGTTTAATGGTATACCAGCCTTGGTGGTTTATTTGATAGTAAAGACACTCGTGTAGAAGGATCTTAGTGGTATTATTTAATCCATAACTGGTGGGATAAGATGGTTCATACCATTCCCAAGGGTTTTAATATGAAAGTGACCGAAATAATAAAGAATCATATATCAACAATAACATTTATAAGATAGTGATAACTTATTAATAATGAGCAATTATAATAACCTTAATAATATCATGACTGATACGATAAAGAAACAAGGAAGACCGAAATCGTTTGGTTTGGTTTGGTTTGGTTTGGCTTCCTTATTTTAGAGGTATATTAGCATTCCTGGGTTATTTAATGCCAGTGGGATTATTGTAGAAGGAAAGAAGTGGTGCTATTTAATTCAATAGTGATCGGATAAAGGAGACAAAATCTTTCCGTATGGAATAAGACCAAAATCGAACGTAATAGTGCGAATGGAATTTGAACGTGCTTCCGTCAATATCAGTCTCTTGCACATTAGTTGCTACACCATTACGATTTTCCCTAAAGGTCGAAATGACAGGCAGAATTCGTGTGTCGGGAGAGAGTATGAAGATGAAAGAAAGAAAAAGAAAGTAATGAATGGTTGAATTCCTGAATGAATGGGTGAACAAGAGAAAGAATATTCAAGCATGAATGAATTCTATGAAAGGCACAATACGCTGGAAAGACAGCGAACCAAAAGTAGCTGAATAGAGGAAATGTACGTAAATAGAAAAAGAATATCAAAAAGGCATCAAAGAAGTATATATATGTATGTGTGTGTGTGTGTGTGTGTGTGTGCGTGGTTGCGTTTACATCAGAACGACGAACAGAAATATATACACTTTGAAAAAAAAAAAATATATATATATGCTTATGTATCTTGAACAGATGAGTATATACTAATTGGTAAATCCAAAAGTGACACAGTGTTGTATAGCGGAGGAGAATAAAAACAAAAGACAAATATGATATCACTAGTTATAATTCAGGTAATCAAAAATTTTTTCCCCGTTCTGATAACTACTGGACATGACACATTAAAAGATTTAGCAGTGATATATATATATATATATATACGCACGCACACACACACACACACACACACACACATATATATATATATATATATATATATATATATATATATATACCTATATATGTCTCTATATCTCCCACTCATTTTCTTCAAATTTGTCTATCTGTCCGTGCATGCCTGTGTCTGTGTGTGAGTGGGTGTGTGTCTTCCCCTCACTCTCACTCTTACTCTCTCTCCTACTATTCATACTTGTGTTGATGTTACTGACCTCTAACTTATAGTTACATACATACATACAAATACACACACACACACAGACACACACACACACACACGCGCGCGCATATATATATATAGATAGATAGATAAATAGATCGATTGATAGATAAAACATGGACCGTACAATCACAAACGGAAACAAAAACAAGCTCTCTTTCTTTCACACCCACACACACTAGCAGACACATCTAAACGCACACACACACACACACACACACACACACATATATATATATATATATATGTATATATACATAAGTAATTAAAAACTATTCAAATTACAAAAACTAGAATATTATAATCTCATTTTAAACCGATTAACTAGACCTTATTCCAAACATGTTTTCAGACGAACGGAAAAAGATAAAAACCCGCACACGCAGACATATACACAGACATGTGTATACATATACAAAAAAAGGAGAAAGAACTAGCAGTAAATTTAAAACCACAAAACACCCCAAGATACACACTTACACACAAACAGAAAAAATGCTTGTGAAACAAAAAACAATCCAACGCCAACACACACATGGACACACACAACTATAAACATATCAGATATCAAAGACGGCTAAAGCAGACCAAAGTAAACAAACTCCAGTAAAGAGGGAAACGACCCCCTATATAAACCAGCCTGACCAAACAAAGGTCATTGATACTGGAAACAAGAATGAATTCAAGTCTCATTTCGTACCCCATTAACATGGTCTTGTGCTATATACGTTCTCTGACGAAAGCAACAAGCTGCAAACATTCATATATATAACACTTATGTAAAAACAAAATGAATGAATTAAGATATACAAATCTCTTTGTTGACCTTCTTATTTCAATATATATATATATATATATATATATATATATATATATATAGGGATTCGTACCTGACAACTTCATCTTTTGTTACTTTATTGTATAACTGAAAGAACTACTTTAAAAACTATAAAAAATTGTGTGAACTTATATACACACGCACACGCACACACACATATATATATATATATATATATATATATATATATATATATATATATATACGCAAGCCCATAAACACAGTAGTTCGTATTCATATTTGATATCATGTTAATTGCATAAATAGTATCTTAATCACATTTCCCGTTCTGCATTTTAAACACACACGACAAACGCATGTAAGCTCACACAGATACACATACTTATATATATATATATATATATATATATATATATATATATATATATATATATATATTCCATCGGAATTTTTTGAGTTGCAATAAAGAAAACAGTTATTTCCCGATATCATTTTTACCTATTTCTCAGTCGCTTTCTATCTGTCTGTCTGTCTGTCTGTCTCTCTCTCTCTCTATATATATATATATATATATGTGTGTGTGTGTGTGTGTGTGTGTGCATGTGTGTGTGTGTAGTTGTATGTGTGTGTATGTTTGTGAGTCCAGCAAGAGGGTACTTTCGTGTTCCAGATTCTATTGAAAGGAATTTATAAACTAAAATTTATTTGATAGGAAGAAAGTCAGCGTAAAATTTAAATACAGTCAGGTTCTCGATTCTCAAACATCTCTTGATAAACTCACAAACAGTTTGTTTATGATAGCTAAAGCCATGCCATTCTGATATACAAAATATCTAAGAAATCTATAATCAATATAAGTGACATATGAAGAACTTTCAAATATAAACTATTACACTGGATGGGAAAAGTTGCTTATTTCTCTAATGATTAGTTAAAATGTTTCTCTTATTTTCTTATTCTAAGGTGAATATGAAGGTTCCCATGGTGTAATGGTTACCGTCGTAGGAAATGGACACGGTGACCCAAGTTCAAATCCTGGACGCGACTGAGTGCGTTTCGCATAGCACTAATACCATTGGGAAAGTTATGAATCCAATTATTCTCCCTCCAACTATGGGTAAATAGAAGGCCAGACTAGGTTCTTCAGCCTTTGGGGAAGCAACCAGTCAAGGAGAAGAAAAACTCTGAATTCAAACCTGTTAAACCCCGCTTAGAAATTGACCTTGTATCATATCCTGCCCGAGCAGAGGGGTTGGTAAACATGAGTACTAAGGTGAATAAAATGAGTTGCAGTATTTTGTCACGTGCTTATTTATGTCGCGTATGTCACGAGACTATGGCAGTTAAGCCATGGTAGTTACACAGTGTGGTCAGTAGTATCGTGGGAGTTGGTGCTCTGACACATTGTGTATTGTTTCACACCCAGCGTGATTTAAAAGCTGTAGCGATAAAACTGCACTATATTCTTATTCAGTTTACGTGTTTGAACTAGGTTATAACACTAGGGATGCAACTCCAAACGTCCTACAAAAGGTGAAAGCACATATGATCACAGTTCTGTAACCGAACGGTTCCAGAAATTTTGTTAGAAGATCGATTATCAAGAAAGGTCAGGTAAACCGGAAAGTGTGGGTTCCGAGGTTCTGCGCCAGTCGTTAGAGGCAAATCTGCAGGTGCCCATGGTGTAATGGTTATCGTCATAGGAAATGGACACGGCGACTCGAGTTCAAATCCTGGACAAAACTGTCTGCATTTCACATAGCACTAATACCCTTGGGAAAGGTATGAATCCAATTTATTTTCCCTCTAGCTATGGGTAAATAGTAAGACAGACTGGTTTCTTCAGCCTTGGTGAGGCAACAAGTCTAGGAGAAGGAAAACTCTGAATTCAAACCTGTTAAACTCCGCTTAAAAATTGACCTTGTGTCATATCCTGCCCGAGCGGAGGGGTTGGTAAATATTGTCAGAGGCAAATCTGGTGATTAGCTCTTAGAGAGAATCAGGTGAGTATGGCATCTCGCAGTCTAGTATAGTGAGTCACCTTCACGACCTCGGTAAAAAATATCCGGAGCAGTAGAATTGTACTTCACAATATCAAAGAAGCGAAACATTTTCTATCGGTTCACCCGTTGATTGGTCTTGTTTTAATTATAAATCGAAACTTGTAGGGTTTTTAATGTCATATCCTGTTCACACACACACACACACACACACACACACACACACACACACATATATATATATATATATATATATATATATATATAATTTGTAAACAAACAGTTTATTGGTAACATTTTTAAAAAGTACAAGAGCTCATTTGTTTGCACACAATTAAATGGTCTAAAGTATTAATATCTAAAAGTAATAATTCTATTCAACATTATTCATTCGTTTGTGCACAATTGAATGTCTATTAATGCTTCCATGAAATACTAATAATTCAATTTAACACCAATCATCTGTTTGCTCATTGTAAAATTATTTCGAGTATTGCGAGTAAATATTTCTATTCGATCCATAGATGAGTCTCTATGAGGTACTACCACTACAAATCAGAGTGTACCAGGGAGTAATTGCAATGAAATGCTCTTCTACATTCTCCAAAGCTCCAGGACTGAAACCTTACCGTCAGACGCGATTTAACATATCCAGGACTCTCCTTACTGCGTGGGTTTGCCTCTCAGAAGATATATAGTAGGTGTATTCTTCAGCCCCTTTGACTCACCCTTTTGGTAAAGAATATATTATTTACCAGTTCGGTCGAAATACATTGAATAAACAAGTAAAAGAAAAATATATTTTTCTCCAGTAATTTATTACATACTGCATCCTTCGTTTCAAAACCAGTCATGGACAGAATTTGGTGTGATTTGTTTGCTCTTTTGTCGTGAAAAAATAAAGATGATACATAAAAATGATGTGAAATAATGAACCAGATATTGTCGATAATGAAAAAAAGAAAGCATATTTTTATGTGTACAGTTTTCTTCTAATTATGATAATGGAATAAAAAATGGAACATAGGTGTTGTACAATTTTATGACGTTTTATTACGTTTATTTATAGAAAAAATAAAATTATCTATGATGATTAAACTCTACAGACATTGTGAATCCGTAGAAAGAAGCGAAATTAATTTATTGTGAAACTCACAAAGTTCTTAAAACAAAGGCCATTCAACATTTATAGTATCATCGTGATAATAAAATGCAGTGTTCTCCGATTAAAACAGTTTTGTATTGCAATCAGAGAAAACAAAGACAACAATGAGTAACAATTACGTGAAAAAGTATTCCTAAATAAAAAAAAAAAATGAATTGTGGAATTAATAAAAGGTTAAAGTGCTTAAAATGAATGGATTGCATATAGCAGAGAAATAGGATGAAAGTAAATGCCAATATTTTCCTTTCACGTGAAAAAAACAAACCTTGTTATATGACGGCAATTACAGGAAACATGCTGCGAAAAATGTTGAACAAGTCCTGGAGACAGCACCAATCAAAACAACAACTGTAAGACCAACTACTAACAGTCACGAAAACTATCAAAATTAGACAAACCAGGCGTGCAGGACACTGCTGAAGATGTAAGTGATGTACTCCTGCGGACCCCTTCACAGGGAAGAGCAAAGACAGGACGTCCCGCTCAAACATACATACAGCAGCTATGTGCCGAAACTGGATCTAGCGCGGAAGACCTGCCAAAAGCAATGGGCGATAGGAAGGGGTGACGAGAGAGGGGCAGAAATATCCATACTGATAGCGTGACATGATGATGATATATATATATATATATATATATATATATATATATATATATATATATATATAAAGAATTCTGAAAAGGAAAGTACAAACATTTACTAATCTGAAAATGTTTGTACGTATACATAGGTCATATTATATACACAAATGATTAAAAAGAATATGTGTAATTGCTGAAAGTATTTCAGAGTTACATTTCCAAGTGCATGTAATTGAGTTTAATGCATATGTTTTATCGATACGGAGCTCATAAATACCATCTCTGAATACTCCTGGTCATTGAATTTCTAACCTATGAGATAACACTTTCGAATATCCCAACATCTCGTGGATGTTCTCATGGCCAGCCGACTTCGTAAGATTCAATTCTATGGTCACATCACAAATACTACACCATCTATCATTGAGAATGAAAACTAAAAAAAAACACACAATGTTCTCTTTAACAATTGACAACATTATGCCAATCTGGATCATAGAATTGATATTGCTATGGAACTTCGTCGTCCGAAGTCGCTGGCCCAAAAAATCGTCATGGAGATTTTAGGATATTCTTTATCAATTCTAAAAAACAATTGATTTGATGCCATGTTCTTTGAAGAAGGCATTTATGCACTCCGATTCCTAAGGGACAATTGCATAAATCCCGATGTCTTTGATGTAGAAAATTTGTATCGTATTGCAGATGACATTTACAATTTTTTTTATTCATATATATTTTGTAATTTTGTAAATTTATGTAGATACTTCGCATAGTGCAATGGTTAGCGAACTAGACTTGTTAACCATTACAAATAAGAATCAATTTCACAAGATGCAAAATAAATTTGGCTTTGTGTCTCAACGAAGGAAAGCTTATTAAATAATAAATAAATCTCTAAACCCAATTGTATACATTAATTTTTGCCACCCACCATTTCAACACATATATATATATATATATATATATATATGAGTGTGTGTGTGTGTGTGTGTGTGTGTGTGTGTGTGTGTGTGTGTGTGTGTGTGTGTGTGGAGGCTTCTTACAAATTAGATAATCAAACCATACGAGTCTGATATTGGTGCTGTAATGAGAATGGATTTTTGAGAAATTGTTTATATGATGAGATTTTGAAGACTATTTTCGTATTGATTTGATATTTACGTTCTTGATTTTGTCTGTCATTGAGTAACCAAAATGTTGATGTATTTATTTGTCGATATTGATAAAATTCCAAATAATTCTCTAATGCAATATACAGTGCCATGTGAAAACGTGTTATGAACCAAACAGTTTTTTTCTCTTTCGAGTTGCAGAAATTATTGCAATGTATTGTCAGGCAAAGATAGTCAAGAATAACTTTCCATCAATTTTCTTTTGTTTCCAATTTGAAGTAAAATTATCATAACACTTTTTGTTCTCTGAAAGAATCGAGTATCAAAGTCATGCCCTTTTTATTTAATTCTGAGATGAGAAAAAATATTATTCAATAATGTCAGGTATGTTTTGTTGTCTTGTTATTATATTCACTTAATGATTTAATTTTGTTGTTATAGTCACTTAGTCACTTAATGATGTTAATATATAGTCACTTACCAATGAGGGTACAAGAAGATATATATTTTAGTTCAGGGGAGCCTAGTGTAGGCTAATGGGTTCGATTCACATCGGGTGCCCCGTACTTCTGACAATGTTCCTAAATAAATTAAGTTTAGTAAATTATTTATCTGTTTTAATTGAATGGGCAGAAAAATTACATTCAGATTAGGGTGACATTTTTAACAGTTATATTGACTTCATGCAACTATTATTTTCTTAAAGGATTTGCCAAATTGTATCTTGGGAAGTAGCCATCGTACGTTTATACGCTAGTTTCACCAGTATCTCAAATATGCTGTTTAAAGTGACTGTGAATTAATTACAATATTTAAAGTAAACATACTGAACCAATGATTGTGATTTCCAATTTCAGAGTGACTAGTTTGTTATAATTGATATACTCTGATTCAGAGGTAAAAACAAGTGATATCTCCAGGACTATCTACTTAAGGATAATTAAGTTATACGAATTATTCTCTTGCAAGGGGTTGAAGAATGAGAACAGTCTCTCTTTGTGTATTGAATAAAGAAATTCGTTCACATTTCCTTGAAAGTTACCGACACCTATAGACAACTGACGATTCCTTGAAAGTAAAACAGTCCAAAGAGATAAGACTACTTTGAGTAATTAAATGAATAATAACAAAAGACAAATAGTATCAGTAGAAATAGGTATTCTTCGACGTAGTCTTCCAAATATAATTTTGTAGATCATTGGAAATATTCACTTAAACGACATCAGTTTGTCTTTCTAGCCCTCGTCTAAACATTAACATGAATAACACCTCACAATGTCTTCTCTAATAAAACCCCCAGCCCCATATATATATATATATATATATATATATATATATATATATATTTGCTCCAACACGGATATGGGACAGTACATATTTTTGAAAATATAGAACATTATTAATATACTACTGGTAGTAACTAGAAGTGCCATGCAGCTTAATTTATTTAATCATTAATAAAGATAAAAAAACAACTTCTTCTATTCCATAAGGAACAAATCTAAAACTCCTATCACTATAAGTTGATGAAGATTTAAAAAATAGATTACTGCATGAAAACAATGAGAAAGATAGCCCGTTTTTAAGTAAGCAATGGAAATACAAGTAGCATAACTTTGACCACTTCCCAAGCTTGGCCGTTTTCCCGAGCACACCCCCAAATTATATCCTCCTTCCCAACACGCAACACACAACAGTATATAAAGTAAAATTTCTGTGGAAAGCATTTGGTCTGAGTACATCGTAGGTGAGAAACTAACACTAACAAAGTGCCGGGGACTCTGCGTCTACGACATTTTCATCCTGTTAAATCACACACACACGCATACAGATATATATATATACATATATATATATATATATGTATATATATATATATATAGCGTGTGTGTGTGTGTGTGTGAGTGTGTGGGGGGTGCGAGTGGTTTGCCATTCTTAAAAATAAAATTTTCAATATCAGTGAAGGGGTATATAACTGTATAATATATGAGAAAATAGACAAAAAGTTTGTTCAATATATATATATATATATATTCATTTCGTCAAAGAACTGCTGGTTAGAAATTAACGAATTTTTTACAGTATAATTGTAATTGATATATGCGCAGGCAGTATAAAAACTCTTTTTTTTTTTGTGCCACAGGAAACAAACAGTGGTCATTTGCTATATTATAATGATATAGAAGAGTTCAAGACTTTAAAACAGTGTTTACATGATCGTACAATTTCTGAGAAAGATATTAAACTTTCCTGGATCAAATCTACATAAAAAATATCAAAATAAATTGGAAGATATCACTAAACTGTTAAAATATTTGTTTTAGCTCCAATAAAGGTACGTAAGAGGGCCAATAAGGGTCACTCCTGTTTTTTTTTTTCCCGGCGTTTTTTGCCACAAGTAAAACGTGATGCTGTAAGTAACCCAAGCCTGACCAATGCAACAGTTTTCAGAAGCTCTGGAGAAGCAACAATGTTCAGAAGTACTCCCTATCTTCTTCTGAAAAAAGGGTTGAACATCAGTGGGACCAGTGACACAGCCTCGACTGACAATATTACACATACAAATACGTTTGAAATAGGAAAAGGAGAACATGAAGGTTGATATCTCGAATGTTCTGTTCACAAATGAATGTCGGACAACACTTGATAGCCATGATGATTGGAGGAAAGGTTGAATCATAAATGGACGAGATCGTCCTCAATGCCCGAGAAGCCTGAGATATTTTAATTTGGGCTGGTATATTGCAGGTATCATGGTTGGTCCGTGGAGAGTGCCTGACGGTACAAAAATAACCGCTGATGCTTATATAGCTTTTTTCAAGGAGCACTCGGAATTCTGGCAACAAAAATCAAAGAAACATTTTCAGGAGAACCATCGTATTTATGCAAGATTATGCTCCTCCGAATTTAGCGCATAAAACTACGGAGTACTTGCAGAAATTAGGCTTCTGTGGACCACGGAAGATTAACTGGCCGGTCAATTCTTCAAACTTAAATCAAAAAGAAAACTTGAGAAGCATTCTAAAGCGAAGTATGAATAAGAAAAGACGTCAATTACATCAGATTTGATTCAGAAATTATGTTCAATGGACCGGCGCCTTTTCCAAATTTCAAAATGGGATCACATATTTCATTAATCGTACTCACTATTCTTTTTTCAATCTATTTCCTTTTTTTGTTTCGATTTAATTTCATATTAGTAAGTGCATGTATTCATAAAAAATCTGTAAATAAAGGAATTAAAGTGTTATTATATTTTTACAGTTTTTTTTATTAAACCTCGCTAGTAATTTGACAAACTAATAGTTTAAGTAAATTAGGCTAATGACTATATCTTCTGTTCCTTTTCCTAGAACTTGCTATTTTTACAGAATAGATGTATATACATATTGCCAGCATTCTCTGATAATTTCGCTAAATTCCAACCGGTAGTTTGGAATAGGATAGAAAATGACACCTTGTTTATAATTTGAAACACTGCTATATGGGTGCACTACATGGACTCTAACAAAACGGCTGGAGAAGAAGCGAGACGGCAAATACACAAGGATGCTGCGAGCAATCTTGAACAAATCCAGGCGGCAACACCCCACAAGACACCAACTGTACGGCCACCTGCCTCCTATCACGAAAACTATTCAAGTTAGACGAACCAGACATGCAGGACACTGCTGGAGAAGCAGGGATTAACTCATAAGAGATGTACTCTTATGGACCCCCACACATGGCCGTACAAAAGCAGGACGACCAGCACGAACATACATTCAGCAGCTACGTGAGGATACGGGATGTTGTCCTGAAGACCTACCTAGGGCAATGAACGATAGGGAGGAGTGGCGAGAGAGGGTCAGGGATATCCGTGCTACCAGTGCGACATGATGATGATGATATATATATATATATATATATATATATATATATATAATGATGAAGGGCAATTATTTAACCGAATTTCTGTTGGTAAAGATTTTCAGGTGTCAATGTTTTTATCGAAGAGAGCACATTTAAAATAATAAAAAAAAAAATACAAAAAATAATTCCTGATACTTTTCCCATACTAGTGTGTGTGTGTGTGTGTGTGTGATAGACAGAGGAAGAGTGTATGTCAGTTTCTCCATATTTCTCCCTCTGAGTCCAATACTCCTAATTCATCCGAGCAAGAATCCGATACAAGTAAGTCAGTGTCATCACTACTGAAAATTGGAGAAACATCCCCGATTATTGAACAGGCCGATGACGTATCCGGATATTCGCTAATATCACCTACCCCACTGGCCTCAGGGTTCTCATCCACACTATCCCTCAAAAGTTCTCGTAAGGCCGAAATATAATTCATTGCTTGTCTAAGAGTCATGATTTTTGTCATTTTATTTGAAGAATCTTCAGAGCTGGATCGCCTCCTCGAAGTAGACGTTTCTGAAGTAGGAATGGTTTCTGTGTCCGGTATCAGGTTCCGCAGATTTTCGAACGCCTCGTTGATCTCTTGCATTCGACCTCTTTCTCGAGCATTTGCTGCCCGGCGTCGATACTTACTCAACGGTGGTGGTTTTGACTTCGGCTTTGGCTGCTTCGGAGCTTTCCGGCTGAGTTCCGATTTTATTCGATTAACAATCGAACTTTGTCGAAGGTTGTATTCCGCCGTGCCCCCGAAAAATTCTGTCTTACTAATTATTTGGCGGCCCCGAGAGGACACCCTTTTCGATGAATCTTCCATTTGCAGGTTTCTTTCGCAATTGGACACATCAGTGTCTGAAATGTGTTGATTGTTGCTGCTTATGTCAAAGCTGCCTCTGGCATTATTGTTGCTTGTGTTTCTGGCATCATTTGTTAAATCCTCATTATTTAAGCAGGCTCTGCCTTCGCAAATACTGTATGCTTCACGATTCATTATTTTTCAGATTTTTCACGAATATGAATCCTTTGATTAATGGCTATTTTAAAATGGCTTGTTCGTTTGCTGTCTTTCTCAGCTTTTAATTGCTATTGCAAAAGGTCAGTAATAGGAGGCACTGAGTAATAATAGATCTCACTTATAATCGTATGTTATACTGCCTCGCTAACCATTATACCACCGGATATGCACGGAATGTTTACATGCATGTTAAATATATAGGTATTCCATTTTGAATAACCAAACTCGAATACAAAATATTGTTCTTCATTTTCCTGTAATGTCAAGTAATCTCAAAATTTGAGATTACTTTGAGCTAATATCAACGTATAACATAATAATGTACTTTATTGAGTAAGAGAAAAATATTATCTAAAGTGCATTGTATTTTTTATTCAAATGAAACTAATTTTACCCACGTTTTACTTTGTAAATATACTTTTTTTTTGTTGCAGAGAAATTTTACGGCTTGTTCAGTTCATATATAATCCAGACATTTGTTGTAATCTCCTCAATTCTCGTTTCTTTTGAAGATCCTGAGGATTATATCCAACGCAGGCAAGCAAAAAAGAAAAAAAAAACAAAACAATCGTTTTTTGTTTTTTTTTTGGTCTTCCAACTAAAACGGAAACCGATTTTTTAAAGGAATAACATTCAAATACCTAATCTAATCTTAGTAATTTAATGTCATCTTTCTTTTACTATTGTCAGCAAATCTTCGTTATTTAGCGTAACCATGGCTGAGATTCTTAGTCTGGCGATGCCTGATCTCCTACCGTTCTCGGACTTGCATATAATCCCGAAAAACACCTGAAAAATAGAAAAAATATGACCATTAGCCAGAATAAATAAGGATGAAGGTGTTTTTAAAAGTAATATCAACAAATCTGTGTGATATATTTATGAGATAAGAGCTGAATGAAAACTTAAGTTCAATATCAGAAAAAAGAATCAAGTAAAAAATCACTTGACTAATAATAAAATGTTCAAATCTTAATAGAAAGCATAAGTGAAATCCGGATGCAAAATAATGTTCATAATTTTGCTGTATTCTCAAGTCATCTTGATATTTGAGATCTCTTTGAGCTAATATCAACGTATAATGTGAATATAAAGTTAGCAATGTGGATGTTGGCGACGCAAAGCCTCTCTTTTCAATAGCTACTACACTGAGGTGCAGGAGAAGGCGCTACTCCTTTCCCCGGATTGTTACACTTTACCCTGGATACGTACCTTATAATGCTGAGTGTTAAGGAAGGATGTATCAAGTACCATTTTTGAGTCGATGGTAAGACTCGACCAAGGATTGAACCCCGGTCTCCCGAATAATTGACAAAAAATATTCCACTTTAGTGAGCGATTCCATTTCAAGAGACGATTATCGTTACAGCATATGTGTCTCGAAAATATGAGTGAATGTAACAAAACTTTACAAGTTCCTTGATCCTTTTCGTAAAAACGTTTTTACATCCATTATGGAAACAATTTTTGATATAAGTATACCCAGGTTACCGTGTATAGTTCTTGGCCTAACCAAAGATAAAATGACGGTTATTTTATTTATTTTTTAAACTTATTTATTGAATGTTTAGGAAGAAATTTTAAAAGTCACTCGTTAAATGTGTTTGAGTGGAGAATGTATGTATATCTTCATCATCATCTTGTGCCACCAGCACGGATATCCCTGACTCTCTCTCGCCTCTCCTCTCTATCGTTCATCGGTTCTGGCAGGTCTTCAGGGCTACATCCCGTATCCTCACAGAGCTGCTGTATGTAGGTTTGAGCTGGTCGCCCAGTTTTCGCTCGGCCATGTGGTGGGGGTCCATAGAAGAATATCACTTATGAGCTCGTCCCTGCTTCTCCAGCAGTGTCCTGTATGTCGGGCTCGTCTAACTTTGATAGTTTTCATGATGGGAAGTAGGTGGCCTTACAGCTGCTGCTTTGTGGGGTGTTGCCTCCAGGACTTGTTTGTATTTGCTTGCAACATTCTTGTGTAGTTGCCGTCTAGCTTTTTCTCCATCCGCTTAGTTAGCGTCCATGTAGTGCATCCATATAACAATATCGACACGGCCGCTGCTTGGAAGAAACATTTTATCGGTAAGGTCTGACTTTAATATGACCGATAATCTATCGTTAGCTGTCCATGCCTTTGTTAGTCACGTGTCGATTTTTTTTTTTCGGTTGATGAGACACTACTTCCTAGGTTGGTGAACTCATGAACTAGTTTCAAAGAGCTACCCCTTAGTGTGGAAATGTTGCCTGTTTGATTAGAGCGCATGTATTCCGTTTTGTATGCATTGACATGGAGGCCAATGACTGCGGCGGCTCGTTCCAGACGATGCAGTAGTGTTTCGGCTTGGGCAGATGCATTTGCCAAAAACGCTATATCAGTGTCATGTATGTATATAATAGCAAGTATTTTATATGGATTTAGTTTATTCAGTTCTTACTCAAGCCGCGAACTTTATATCAACTCCTTCGTAAATGTGAGACATTGAGAACCTGAATAATTAGAATATTCGTCTTACTTATTATTTTAGTTGTTATTGATGCATTAAATTAATAACTGCTTAATTGGTTAATAATAGAGAAACCATGCTAGAACCATGAAAAACTGAGGGCCAGTTGTGGTCTAAGGATAATATTACTAAATTTTCAAACCGTTGTTTGTGAATTTGATTTTCATTGAAAAATTTATCCTGCTGGACTTGTGTCAATTTAGGCATGAGTAGGTCTCTTCGTTTAATGGTACATGAACCTTCGTGGTTTCTTTTAAAATGTCCAACTATCCATCAAAAATCAATTGTGGTAATATTTAACACAAATCTGGGGCTGCTAATGGGGTTCATGCCTTTTAAAAAGTCATTAGTCCGACAGAGAACATAATATAGAAACTAACACATTTACTATGATATCACAATACAGCACATTAGTCATTACGCCATAGGGACTCCACCCATTATGTCAAAATAAGTCAAAGTTAATAAATGACTACAATTTCTTTTTAAATAGAGGAAAAGACCAACAAATATAAGAGTCTGAAAATATGTTTTCTAAACAATTACTCTTGCGTGTGACCGCCCTTTACAAAGAGAATACTTGAACATTTAAAGCTTAAATAAATGTTTTAGAAACAGATAAAGAAATTGACAGAAAAATAAAATCGTGAATTTTCAATTGCGTATGAGTATTATATTATATAGAAATATTCAATAGAATGCTTTAGAAACCAAAATATAAAATATAATCTGAGGTAAATGTTCCGCATGCTTGATGGCATCGGATAATAATCAATCACGTTTGTGATGCTGTTGTGGTTTCTTTGCGAGAAGTTTCTTTTTATTGGGTGTAGTTGCCAGTCCCTTTCTTCTGCTCTTTATGGGATGAAGTGTCATGCCTCAAGCCACTAGTTTTTTTATGGAGTGGAGTTCCTAACTAAACAAGTCGTGGTTTTGAAATCAGATTTGTTTCCTTCGCCAAGATCAGTTGCCTTACAAAATCTAAAGTCAACTATTGATAGGTTATCGGTCATTTAGCGGTCAGAACTATCAGTTAAAATTAAAAGCATTTTTGTCCAAGAAGCTGTCGTGTCTATACTGCTATATCGATGCACCGTATGGACGCTGACTAAGCACATAGAGAAAAAGCTTGACGGCAATTGCGCAAGAAAGCTATGAGCTATATTGAAGAATACATTAAAGCAACATCCTACTAAGCAGCAGCGATAGTGCCACCTGCAAATCATCTCTAAAACTATCCAAGTCAGACGACTACGACGTGCTGGACACTACAGGAGAAATAAGGATGAGCTTATAAGTGGAGTTCTCCTCTGGGCACTTTTACGCTGATGAGCAATTGTTGGATTACCAGCTAGAATTTTTCTACTGCAGCTCTGTGCAGACCTAGGATGTAGCCTAGAAGACCGACTAGCGATGGACGATAGAGAAGAGTGATGAGATATAGTCTGAGAATTCCATGCTAGTGGCATGACATAATTACTGATAGTAATGATTTCTGCATTGCTGTAGGTTAGAAGAGAATGTTCCGTACCTTTTCTAAGAGAATCACTGCGAAAGTAAGAGGCATACATCCCCGTCCAGAATTTGAATGTTGGCTTAATTTTCTTTAACAATGATGAATTCGTGATCTAAAGTGCATTTACCCAACCTCCACGTTAAAAGTAGAATGTGACAGAAGATAATTTTTTACTAAATACAACCTCTTTGAATTTAGAGTTTGAATAGAGAATTTTCCTTCTAGACCGGCTGCGTTATGAAGGTAAAAGAGCAAAGCCTCTCCTATTTAGCCATTATTCGGAGAGAATATTTGAATTCATAGTGTTACTAATGTTAATAGTGCTACGTTAAAAGCAAACAGCTTCGTCCAGTAAATGAAGTCAGGCCTCTGGATACATTATCTACAACGATAACATTGACGCAACGAAGACCTCAGCTTATCAGGACCTGTGTTTCTGATTTTCAGCTAATTTTAGATATACCATTTTTGAATGTTTGAATCGTGGATGAATATATCGCCCACAGTGCAGTCATCTAATGCCTCCCTATGAAGGAGTCCCTAAATGATATGATGGTGACACCAAAGGTTATTTATAAATCTTGGTTTAGTTGTGGGGAAATTAATCAATAATTAGTCATATGTTTGTGATTGCTAATGCAAGTTTAAGCTATCAGGAAAAGATTCGAATAAAACTACATATTTTCAAAGTGTTGAACTGTGCATAAATTGAGTCACAACTGGAAAACCAATATCCTGATAATTTAGCCCACAAACGTATCAATCAAACTTCATATCTATTAAACGTGTATGGCATTGAAATATGTGTATGCATAAGAAATGAATGATAACTTTTTTTTTTTTTCAAAATTCTTTTTGAATATTGTGTGTGTATTTTTTAATTTATATGAATAAGATTATGTGATACAGTGTTTTCCTGGATCATCGGTGTAATGTCTGAATTGTTTATATTGTAAAAGTTTAGAAATGCTTCAAAGTTGGCTTTTGTGTCCTGGATAATATAATTTACAAACTAACCTATTTTCTGTGAAGAAAAAGTTGGTTGGTTGTTTAGTTGGTGTTTTATTGTATATCAACTCTTTGTTTATCTGATGTCACATCCTGTTTTCATATACATATTCCTGATGATCCAATTAGGTGAAACTTTAGTAGAAGATTTTCGACTCGCGATTTAAGTTAATTTTATATATATATATATATATATATATATATATATATATATATATATATATATATATATATATATATATAATGTCTGCGTACGTCTATGTGTCTGTCTGTGTGTCTGGTAGAAAGCACAAAGATCGACTGGTTTATTGCATTTCTGTTTTACAGTGTATAAGAGAAAATGTAAAACCACTATAACTTCCATGCTATTAATGACAACTGCAGAAAATGTAAAAATCTTTATAACTTTCATGCTATTACTGACAAGTACAGAAAATGCAAAATCTTTATAACTTCCATGCTATAACTGACCTCTAAAGAAAACACAAAATAACTCCATAGTATTCCTTTTCTTTGAGTTGACGCTGACGATGGTTGAATTTCTCATTCTGTGTTATAGTCAACATGTTTGTATTACATTTACCACTTTCATATCAAAGTCCGCTTGACTGTTCAAGTACTAAATTTTTCTTCTTGTATTATATAAACAAAGCTGACCCATAAAATCTAAATCCATTGTTACTGTTGATATCATACAAGCCGAGTGCGTAAACTAATACTTTGATTTTGGTTTCACGTAGAAGAAAGCAAATGAAAATCGCTTGGATCCATTTTTAAGTCTTGTTTGTCTAGTGATGCGTAAAAGCTCCCTTTACAAGCTCTCTTTGTTGTTGTTGTTGTTGTTTTTTTGTTCTTTTTCGGTTTTCTTTTTCTTTCTTTTCCATCTTGATGTGTTTTTAATAAAGTTCCGAATTATTATTTCCTTCATTGAGCGCTGTCAAATGTGGGGTTCTGCGAAGTTTATATATTCAAAACAATATCATGGTTTTAGTCTGGACAAAGTGTCTAGTCACCAGGCAAAAGTCTTTATAAAGAAATTCATATCTATACAAATTATTATAAGTTCAAGAATGCTAAGAGAAGGGCAAGATAATGCATGGAAAACAACAAATATATAGAAAGACCCCTACAGACTACAATAAAATGTCATCGTGTAAATTCTAACATGATGGGGGTCGGAAATATTTTTCGTTATAAAATCTAGAATATTAGTAAACAAGTATACGAAGGAGTGTTGAATATCTTTCACATCAAACAAAAAAAAACGATGACTTTTATTTTTTTAGATTTCTTATTGAATATCTTGGAAGTGTTAAAGAGCCATGAGAAACGTTATGACAATCGTACTGAACCGTAGAATGAATTGCTGGGTTACTGTTAACGTTTCACGGTCCTAGACCACAGATTTTCTAAGTGGCCTATATCCGCACCTGGTGTCGATGGGACAAGATAGCTTTTGGATGAATACCTAGGTGTCGCGGTTCATTTAACATGATTGGGTTGAAGAGATGAATTTTATAGGTCAAACACTGATAGCAAGACATAAAAGTAAAGATTATCGTAAAAGATTAACCTAAAAGATAAACCTAACTATGCCAAATGAAAGGAAAACTGATTCAACATTCAGCACATTTACCAAAATTTCATGTGACATTTATTTATCCTGCTTTATTTCCATGTACATCATAAACCAACTCTTTTGCTACGGGCAAATTGTGAAACAATATCAGTTTTAAACTAGCCTAGTCGGTTGGGGCTGTAGAATACACAGACTGCATCTCTGCAGAATGGTAAGGCTTTCCCTGAGAATGTCGTTGTTATGACATTCAGCAATCTGAAAGTCTTCAAACTTTGGGGAATATGAAATACCCCTTCCTTACCACATCTTCCAGGTAGACTTCGACTCGGAATGGTTGCACCTGATAGAATCCTATCAATGGGTTGAATTGAACTGTTTGACATTTAACGTGTATCCAAAGATATGACTCAAATCAAATCAAATTATTAAAAATAGATCTGTTTGACCCTTTTACAGTGTGTAAACAAATCACTTATGTTTAATTGAATTGTTAGTGATAAATAGTAATACTTGGAACCACTTAAGTGTGTTCAAATGGATTAGTAATATTTAATAGAATAACAAGTGTTAAATAGCAATACTTTTAACCACTGCCTTATCAGCAAACAAATGATTAATAATGAATAGAATTATTAATGTTACATAGCAATAATTGAAACCATTTAACAGTGTGCAAACAAATGATTACTAGTACATAGAATTAATCGTGTTAGAAGTACTTAAATATTTAACTTGAGCAAAGGTTCGTTGAAAAATTTTATCGATAAAACGTAATTATTAATCATATATTAATTATATATGTATTAAAAAAATTAGGAATCAAATAACCTACAAGGATTGATATGCCATAAAACCCAACGAAACCACAGACCAAGCCGAAACTCTTCTGCATAGTTTGGAACGAGCAGTAGCAAGCATAGGCCTCTATGTTAATGCACACAAAACGGAATATATGTGCTATTACCAAACGGGGGACATCTCCACTCTAGAAGGAACCCCACTTAAACTAGTAGACAAATTCGCGTACCTAGGAAGCAGCGTCGAATCAACCGAAAAGGACATCGAAACGAGGCTAACGAAAGCATGGACAGCTATCAATTAGCTATTGATTATATGGAAATCAGACCTAACCAATAAAATGAAACGCAGTTTCTTCCAGGCAGCGGTCACATCGATACTGCTATATGGATGCACTACATGGATGCTAACAAAACGGCTGGAGAAGAAACTAGATGGCAATTACACAAGAATGTTGCGTGCAATCCTGAACAAGTCCTGGCAGCAACACCCCACAAGACACCAACTGTACGGCCACCTGCCCCCTATCACGAAAACTATTCAAGTTAGACGAACCAGACATGCAGGACACTGCTGGAGAAGCAGAGATGAACTGATAAGAGATGTACTCTTATGGATCCCCACACATGGCCGCGCAAAAGCAGTGCGACCAGCTCGAACGTACATTCAGCAGCTATGTGAGGGTACAGGATGTTGTCCTGAAGACCTACCTAGGGCGATGAACGATAGGGAGGAGTGGCGAGAGAGGGTCAGGGATATCCGTGCTACCAGCACGATATGATGATGATGATGATGATGATGACTTCGTTCAAAATTCTTTGCCAATCCAAGGTTGAACAGCCCATCTCCTTGTGATGTACTAAAATAGACGTAGCTAATATGCATTTGCATTTATTTATTATTATTATTTATCATTATCTATTTTGAAGAACAGAAAAATTAGCTTAATTATTATATTCCACTTAAAATATTTTTTGTCGAAATTGAATAAAATTGAATATCTCTACACGACGGTAAATATAAAAACAATACTTATACGAATAAAAAAAATGGGACGATTAAATTATTGTTCCTTAGAATGAATATATATATATATATATATATATATATATATATATATATATATATATATATATATATATTCACGGCTAACGAAGGTATGGACAGCCATCGGTAAGCTATCGGTCATATGGAAACCAGACCTGACCGATAAAATGAAACACAGTTTCTTCCAAGCAGCGGTCGTGTCGATACTGCTGTATGGATGCACCACCTGGACACTAACAAAACGGCTCGAAAAGAAGCTAGACGGCAACTACACAAGGATGTTGCGAGCAATATTAAACAAGTCCTGGCGACAACATCCCACAAAGCACCAACTATAAGGCCACCTGCCTCCCATCACGAAAATTATCCAAGTTAGGCGAACCAGGCACGCAGAGACGAGCTCATAAGGGATGTACTCCTATGGACCCCCCACTTATGGACGAGCAAAAGCAGGACGACCTGCTTGAACATACATACAGCAGCTATGTAAAGATACGGGTTGTAATCCAGAAGACCTGTCGGAGGCGATGAACGATAGAGAAAAATGGCGTGAGAGGGTCAGGGATATCTGTGCGGGAGGTACGATGATGATGATGATATAACCAATGAGAAGAAAAAAACGACGCAGAATCACTTTTTAAGAGGTGTACAGGTGTTTTGATTTTAAAATTTTCTTCTTCCTAACATGTCGGCAAATGAAGGCAAAAAACCCCCAGTTTGTCTGACAATTTACTCATAGTTAAAGTTGTGGACTGATAGTTCCACATAGTTTCCAGTGGAAGTAGCACGAAGGCAAAAGTATATAGACATGTCCTGGATTTGAATTCGGGTCTCTGATGGCATTTCTTGCAGCGATAACCATTACGTTAAATGTGCTGCATTTACATATACTCCAGCAAGATTGAACATTTATGTTGAATACCGTAATCTTATAGAGTATTTTGTTGAATTCTCATGATTTCCACAAGACTAAACTATTTCTTGTCAGTATCGCTATATATCAAGAGTTTATATGCATTGTGCGAAGTTGCAGGTTTTAAATTACATGTTCACTCTCTCTTTTGCTTGTGCAAAGTAAATCTTTACGTATTCATTTATTCACTTGTTTCTTACATATACCTATTGTCAGTGAACGACATTGAATTACTTTGAGCTTTTGATAAATGTTTGAAGAAAAATATTCTAGATATGGGCTTCCTAGAGCAGTCAATGAATAAAAATGTTAGCAGATTAAATTGTTGTCTACAGAGAGTGAATGAACTAGTTTACATTTATAAGTCCCGATAAATAGGAGAAGAAAATTCGTACGATCATGTACACAAGTTGTTGGATATTGTACACTTAGCAGAAAACCTGATTGGGTGTATTGGCCAAGAGTGATGAGTCTTTTGCGGTGTCCGAAACTAACTAGATTTTTTCGGCGTTATGAAAGACGTAATTAATTATGTTTTCATTTTTTTTTTTTTAAAAAAAAGGCCAACAATTACATCTTAAACAAATAATTTCATAGAAAACACTGAATTGGAAAATATTCCTTTTTGTAATAAGTTATGAGATATCTTAAGAAAAAGTGTAGTTAATTAAAGAAGAATTAAAATATAAATTTAAAAAAGAAAGAAAAATAACGTAGAAGTGAAAATAAAATACAGTGACTAAAATATTAATTCTTATCAATGTTACCGTATTTTTGATGAAAAATATGAAAAATAAACCAGTAATACCAAAATATATCGCCCTCACCGACTAATGCCTGGTATTTGTTAGAATGGGTGTACTTATCATATTTACCCAACCCCTCCGCTCGGGCAGGATATGACACAAGGTCCATTTTTAAGTGGAGTTTAACAAGCTTGAATTCAGAGTTTTCCTTCTCCTAGACTAGTTGCCTAATCAGGACTGAAGAACCCAGTCTGCCCTGCTATTTACCCATAGCTGGAGGAAGAATAATTGGATTCATACCTTTCTCAAGGGTATTAGTGCTATGTGAAATGCAATCAGTCTCGTCGAGGATTTGAACTCGTGTTGCCGTGTCCAGTTCCTACAACGATAACCATTACACCACGGGCACCTCCATATAGAATGGGTGTACTTATATTATTCAATATTCCAAAATTAATACTTTTTCCGTATTAATTAAAATTCGAATCATGAAAACGTAAAAATTCAAAAATATCAACCACTCGCAATATGCCTTTCAGTTAGACTAAAAATATGTTACGGCAATATTTAATTTATGTATTTAGTTGGTGAATATAAATTACATATAGTTGGAAGAGATACCTTCTAAAGTATGGAAAACTCTGAACAGGAATTTTTCTTCTGGTTCAGATTGAGAGTTTTTCAGCAATCATTTGTATATATACATAAGCAATTTCACATATTATGCGTATGCATGATACTAAATTATTCGTAACAATTCTGATAGTGTCATTTATGACATTTTGTTTAGACAAAATGCCAAAGATATATATGGACTTCTTGATGCACTTCTTTCCCCAAACAACAGGCGGAGGCATTTATAGAATCAAAAATGAAATATGTTCATCATACAAGTAGCTAGCACTGTCGTATTTGGAAGCGATTGCTACCTTCGAAGCAGATGGGAAAATTGTTTTTTGCCCAGTTAGCTGGGGTTGTAGAATACACTGACTGCCCCTAACGAGTGTCCTGGATATGACACTAAACAATCCGATGGTGAGGTTCCAGCAGTGCTGGAGCTTTGGGGAATGAGGAGTACCCCTTCGTTGTCATCGCTCCCAGGTCTGATCTGGCCCGGAGTGGTAGACCTTGATAGGGCCCTATCTATGGGTTTAATAGAACTAACAGCATATTTATGCTAAAATGAATAGTTTGAGTATACTGAATAGCTTGAAATAGAAATGATTTTGACAATTAAACCGTACTTACATTTAAACTGCATGCTTATGCTTAACTGAATTATTTCAAATAAAACTGTTTTTCGACATTAAAACTGCATTTATACTTAACCGAATTGTTACATATAACTGCTTGAATAGTTTGAAAGGGAAATGTTTTTGACAATTAAACTCTGTACTTATGCTAAACTGATTTGTTTTCAATAGATCAGATTATTTACATAAAAATTGATTTGGCGTTTAATAACCTACAAAGGTTGATATGTCATAGAATCCAACAAACCAAACCAAACCAAACCAAACGAATTTTTTATTTTATTTTCAGGGCAGATTGATTATATTAGGGACTGTACGAAGCAAAGTTAAGAAATTATACTATCGTTTCAGGGTTGGACAAAAGAGAACATGAATATACATACACACACGCACACACACACCCATATATATATATATATGTATATATATATACTATCAGTCAAAAATATTTGGCCACCCACAAAGAATTTTATTCCTCATATTAAAAGAATTATTTTTAAGGAAACAAGTTAAGCGCCATATTATTTTTTTATTATGCTATATACAAGTCTTCTTTAGCCACATTAAATACATATTAGAACAAAAATACAAAAAAACTCCTTAAACTTTTGATTCATCAAAATGACCCCCTTTGGCCGCAATCACTGCTTCATAGATTCTCGGCATTCTTTCCTCCATAGACTGGAGGTAGACTGAAGAAAGTTCTTTCCAGCTATCTTGCAAGAGTTAGCAGAAGTGGGACCATATTGAAGCTTGTTTAATATGTTTTTCGATCAAGATTCTCCAACTCCTGTTCAATGGGATTTAAATCCACTGATTGCGCCGTCCAAGACATTAGTTGAAAGAAGTGCTTTTAATGTACCATTGCAGAGTTTTGCTTTGGGTCATTTATTTTCATGAGCCATAATGAGAATTGCGTGATAATGCAGTATGCTGTGATAGCCGGTCTGATTTAATTTGCTTTTCAGCTGGTGCAAATTCTCGACTTTGCAAGTGGTAACCCCCTCACCATAACAGAGCCTCCTCCATTATTTACGGTTGGCGTGACACTGGGAGTTGCAGACTTTACACCAAACCTTCACTGCACTTAGACCCTACAATTTAACCCAATGATTTAAAACATAGAATCGTCAGCACAAAGGACTTTATTTCACGGGTCTATTGTCGAGTTTTTTGTGCCTTGGCCCACTAGAACTTTTTTACATTGTTTTGATTTCTGAACATTGGTTTCTTGACAGTAATCCTTCTATATTGGCCAGATTCACAGTCTTCTCCTCACTTTTTCCGAGTGTGTGTGTGTGTGTGTGTGTGTATGTGTGTTCGCGCGTGTTTGGAAATAAGTTTTAAACAGAACTACAGAGAGAGTGGGGAAGTGATTGATTTGGAGCAAAGACATATATATATATATATATATATATATATATATATAGGGACTTGTTGGCAGGTTATCATCAAGTAATGAGAGAAATATTGAATGTATGTACACCCAACTCTTCCACATGACCAGTATTCGATACAGGTTCATTTTTTAGCAGAAGTTTAAATTAATAGTTTTTCCTTTCCCAAGTCCGGTTGCCATGAAAAGGTTCATGAGCCATGTCTGCTCAACTTTTTGCCCATAACCGGAAGATTAATAATTGGGTACATACCTATTATAAGTGTAGTAGTGCAATGTAAAATACAAACAGCTTCGTCTAGTATTTGAATTCGTGTTTCAGATTCCTTTTCCAGGAAATATTGAACTTCGACACTTTGTGATCTTAAGGTGTAAAGTACTTTATATAAAGACAATGTGAAATGAAATAAAAAAGACGGCACCAAATTCATTTTTTTGGGTTAACTTATTCTGTCGTAAATGGTAGGGATTGCTATCTTCATTAAAAATCAGAAATCATTTTCTCAGAGCAAGTTGAAAAATATCTTCAAAAGCAAAGCTAAGCATTTATAAGTCTGATTTTTTAAAGAAACGTATGTGAAAACAACAATCCTCTGAAGCATAGATTATGTGCGAATTATTCACTAGAAAGGAAGATGACCCTGCATGGCAACGCGAGCACGAATATGCCTGGCGCATAAAATTAGTGGTTGGCTCGAGAGAAAAAAAAGAATCATGGCCGCACCAACACCTCAGTTTAAGATAAAACGCGATCTCCAGAATAGAGAATTTGTGAGAGTGGCAGATGCAAATTTTTCACAGTTGTTATTTCTAACAAACATTAGGTTTTAAAATTTTGTCCCTTAGTTTTGGACGCTACTGTATATCGAAATCAGAAAATTTGGTCCAAACACATGTGCCAGTATTTACGTTATTTTTGGATATACAGATCAACAATCGAGGCTGATAAATTATAAAAAATGGTTGTCAGTCTCAAATATCCTGTTTTGCAAAAGAAAAAAAACATGGCGTATGTATCCAAAATAATCCTCTCCAAGTTTCATCAATCCCTTACTTGCTTCCGACAGATATCGAATGACCTTGGAACAGTCAATATAGTAATAAATTGTGGAGAGATTTAGTTTTGTTTTTTTTTTAATTTTTTGTTTTTCTGACCCAGATATAACCATTTCATATTTGGTCATCGGATTTCGAGATCTGAGATTGTCAAGACTATATATTAGCTGGGTATTTATAACATGGCATACATGGAAAAATGTCTAAAATCTTCTCAAGGACCATTAATAAAAGACTAATATTACGAGAATTGATTAAATGCATACATATATTATCAGCTTCGACCGAATACAAATTATTACCAGCTGTAACGTTTGTTTGATTGCAAAGTTCCAAGTTCCATTTATAGAAAAAAAATAACTTGAAGATTTAAAACCGTTTCTGAAGTTAAATGGAAATTGAATTAATCTAAAAAAAAATACGAACACAGCTTTTGTTGTCTATGTTATAACATAATTCAACAAATATTTCCAACTCATCATGATGATGATGTTGTGCTGCTAGCATTGATATCCCTGACACTCTCTCGCTATTTCTCCCAATCATCCATCGCCTCTGGCAGGTCTTATGGCCGGGCTACATCCCGTATCCTCACAGATCTGCTGTATGTATTTTCGAGCTGGTCGTCCTGCTTTTGCTCGGCCATATGTGGGGGTCCATTAGAGTACATCACTTATGAGCTCGCCCCTGCTTCTCCTGTAGGGTCCTGCATGTGTAGTCCGTCTAACTTGGATAGTTTTCGTAATGGGAGGCAGGTGGCCGTATAGTTGCCACCAGGACTTGTTCAATATTGCTCGCAACATTCTTGTGTAATTGCCGTCTAGCTTTTTCTCCAGCCATTTAGTTAGCGTCTATATGGTGCATTCATACAGCAGTATCGACACGACCGCTGCCTGGAAGAAACTCCGTTTCATTTTATCGGTCAGGTCTGATTTCCATATGATCGATAAACTATCGATAGCTGTCCACGCCTTCGTTAGCCGTGTGTCGATGTCTTTTTCGGTTGATGAGATACTGCTTCCAAGGTAGGTGAATTTATATACCAGTTTCAGAGAGGTTCCGTCAAGTGTGGAAATGTCCCCTGTTTGATTATAGCACATGTATTCAGTCTTGTGTGCATCGACATGGAAGCCAGTGCCTGCGGCGGCTCGTTCCAATCTATGCCTTAGTGTTTCGCCTTGGTTGGGTGTATTTGACAGTATCGCTACGTCATTGGCGTAGTCGGCGTCGGTAATTGTTTTTGCGGGGTACCTTCTGCTTCTTTTCTTTGTCAGCTCGAAGCCATTTTCTCTGATTTTGTCGATCGAAGTTCTAAGCTCGTATTCTAGACAGATGATAAAGAGGTATGGAGCCAGCATGTCCCCTTGTAGTACTCCTGCTACAATGTCGAAGTATTCTGTGTCTTCATCCGGTGAACGTACTTTCACTTTGGTGTTTCTATAGAGAATCGTTATTGCTGCTACTGTTTCTTTTGGTAGGCCGCATGCTTGTAGGATTTGTTCCATCTTCCCTCTGTGAATGGAATCGAAGGCCTTGGTGAAGTCGACAAATAGTAATGTCACCTGAATTTTTTTTTTGCCCGTACGCCTTCAAGGATTCTACGGATGGTCAATATTTGTGAGGTCGTGGATCTATTTCTTCGGAAGTCATTTTGGTTTTTCCTAAGGATGCTGTCGATTTTAGGTTCTATGCGGTTTCGTAGTGTGGTATTATAAATTTTGGCTGCTATGGATGTAAGTGTTATACCTCGGTAGTTCTTGGCTAATCCGAGGTCACCCTGTTTAGGGAAGGGTAGGATGCATCCCTTCATCCATCTGTCTATCGGATTTTGATAATAGACTGCGTTGCAGTGTCGGAGCAGTATGTCGTCGAATTGTTTGGTTTTCTATACTTCTGGGGGAATCTCGTCAAGCCCAGCAGCTTTCCTATTTTTAATTTTTCTAAGAACAGAGTCGAGTTCTTCTTGAGTGAATGGTTCTAGTTTAATGCCCACTTGCTTACTAATAATTCTGGTGACTGGTTCATGTGCAACTTTCGGTGGGTTTCCAAATAGATTTTCGAAATGCTGTTTCCACAGTTTTATTCTTGTTGGTTTGCAGCTTTCAATATTGCTTTGGCTGTGCTCTTCCTTCTACTTACTTCGTTTATAGTTTTAATATATTCTAAATATAAAAATTATTTTGTGTAGTTCTGCAGTTACATATTTTTGGTTACAATTGCATTACGGGTATTCATTATTTGATAAACTTATTTTTCCGAAAAAAATTATGCAAAATACATTTTACATTATTGTTTCCCATTTCAGTTAATCTTCTGCTAAATTTGTTTACCACAGTGATTTATAAGTTAGAGAGATGGGCATCTTTCACTATTCCTAGCGGCCGACGTTCATAATTTCCCCCCATCCCTGCTCATGTCACTCATTAAAGTAATTTTAGCAAGTATGCACTGGCAATTTATATTGTTTTATCATTTTCTGTTTTTGTAAACAGTGTTATTATGAACAAATTATATTTGAAAATACATTTTACATAGTCGACAAACAAATCACAACAACGACAAATCATAACATAATTCCTTTATTGAAAGATTGAACGCGATAATTAAAGTTTCAGCATTTCAAAACAAATAAATATTAACCAGACCGCATCAACAAGTACAGGATGCGACATAATTTTTAAGCGGGATAACACTGATCGGAATAGAAAGTTTTTTTCTACTCCTTGACTAATCAAACCTAAAGAGCCTGTTTGACATACCATTTACAAATAGCTTAATGCGGAGAACAAATGAATGTATGTCATGTCAAGGATTTTTTTTAAATTTCCTATTCTTAGAAGGTAAACATTGTAATATAATGTCCGAGGGATTTCGTTTTATATATCTTGCCTTTGGGTTTAGTTAGGTAGAGAACCTGTCGGCTCAGTGCATGAGTTAGTTAGGTGCAAACATGAGCGCAGGTGTTCACGCGCGCGCGGAGCAGACGTGTCATTCAGAGATGTCACAATAAAAATCCCAGAGAGTGGATGTGACCAGGGATGTGAGTGACGTCACGCAACGGAAGCATGGGGTGAGATTTGAGAAAAGTTAGTAAGTTGAGTTTCAGTGTCCAAAGAAGACGGGTGGCTTTCGGATCTCGCCGAGGCCTTGCGGCAGGTGTCTCACGTGGTTTGGGGTAGATGGAAACGTCATCATAGAAAGATTGTGCCTCTCTTCCTTATGTCGAAAAACCTTTTGACTCAAAGGTTATAAAAAGTTTCGTACCTGAACTAAGAAGTCGTAAGTGTTTTTGTGTTTCATCATCATCATCATCATCATCTTGTCGTGCCGCTAGCACGGATATTCCTGAACCTCTCTCGCCATTTCTCCCTATCAAGTGCCTTATGAACATTCTATGTACATTTCACATATTCATGTGTGGCTATGTAACAACATTACAGTTAACTCACATTTGAAATAATGCAATATGAATTTACTTATTAATTTATTTATGTTCAAATATCTGGAATAAAACTTTTATTATAGTAAAAAAAAACCAAAAGACAATCAAAATCCACTTTTACGGAACCAATAATAGATGTATTCGGACCAAGATATTCTTGTCTTTTGAAAGATTATTTTTTGTTCTGTTTTTACACAAGTTTCGTTTTAAGCCCTAAATTTCATACATAAGTTGATCCAACTGAAAAGTAACATTACTGTCAAAATCTGTGTGTTTGTTTCGTCTAATTTATTCTTACAACTAAAAATAAAATATAAATGGAACATAAAAAACTTTAAGTCATTCATTTTTTTTAAACCAACCCCCTCCATTCCAACTCTTACACAGTAGCTTTATAAAAATCAGACCAACCAGAACATGGTCATATTCTACTTAACTTCTGTGAAAATACGACCATCATGACAGAAGTAAACACATAACAATTATTAATTTCTCTCTGAAATTTATTGCCCTGTTGCACTGGCAAAAAATATAAAATGTGAACACTTTAAAGATATTTATTTATTTATTTATTTATTTTAATCAAGCAGTAAGTAGATCATTTACAGATAAGACATTAGACATTTTTCTTTAATCGTAGAACATTCTCTCTTCATAAAATATTTTTTTATCTAATTAAAGTAGATTATTTGAATTAATGGTATGATTCTTCCAAGCAATTAATAGTAACTATAACGGAATAATCGAATATTGAGATAAAATTGTCCCTGCTTTTTAACTCATAGCTCATAGAAGAAAAGATTAATACCTTTTCCAAACAAATTTGTGCGAAATGAAATGTAAAGGGTCTTGTTCAGGAGTTGAACCTGGTTTGGCAAGTTCATTTTTAGGAGGATAACCATCAAATAACATAATATATAGATTTCAGCGTAATCAAGAGTATTATTTACTCAACTATTTAAACCAATTAACATTACTTATCTATTAATGTATTAGAAAGTCAGATAGTTATCAATGAAATATAACAAAACTATTTGTGAATTTTAAGCACTGAATTTTTCTGTGTTCTCCCATGGATATTTTGTTTTGGTATAACATATTCCAATGATAATTTTGAACTAATAAAATTACCTGTTCGAGAAAAATTGAGCAAGATCGGTTATTAGATCGAAAACATCGTTTTGAAGAATCAGAATTGGACGCTATTTAAAATCCAGTGTGATAATCGAGATGTAAGAATTAGAAATGTAGGCAGACACAACATTTCTGATTTCATTACACAATGCTCAAAAAATTGTATCGAAAGCTATGCAGTTCCATGAATGTTTATTTACCTCATTTTTTTTAAATGAAACATCTTGAATGTAATATGGAAATAGATCCTTTTTGAAAACTTTACTTAGCTTAAAATAAATCAAAATGTTCTACATCTTAAACTATATTGAAATATAATCAAATCCTAAAACAGAGTATTTTGATAGAGTGCAAATTTTAGGTTCATTACATCAATAGAAAATATGAATAATACAGTAATAGAAATGTAAGTATGCGGCAATCCTAAGGTAAATCTGAGTAAATCACACGTTTAATTAAATCAAGAATTAAACAAACATTATACTGCATATATATATATATATATATATATATATATATATATATATATATATATATAATCAAACTTCCGCTCGATCAGAAGACAACATAGTGTCTATTTTTAAACATGATTTCAGAGTTTTTCTTTTCTTAGAATGGATACCATACCAATGCTCGATCAGCCCTACTATTTACCAATAACAAGAGGAAAAAATGGATTCATATGTTTATCTTATTTTTCAAAAAAGTTTTACGCTTTCTATTAAAAAAAACACCATCATCAGAAAAAAAACCGTACAGATGAATTTCATTTTTTATTCTATAGACAGCATAAGTAACTCTCAGGAAACTAAGGAAAGATCATAAATTATTTTATATATATATATATATATATATATATATATATATGTATATATGTGTGTGTGTGTGTGTGTGTGTGCGTGTGTGTGTGCTTGCGGGCGCGCGCGTACACATGTTCATGCACGTGAGTGTGAGTGCACGTGAGTGTGTGTGCACATGCATGTGAACGTGCACGTCAGTGTGTATGTTGGTGTGTGTGCGTGTGCGTGTTTTTGTGTGTGGGGGGGTTAGCAGATTGATCTCCGTGTTTGAAACAGACATAAAAGGGGCATCATAGATTCTATTCAAAATTTGACTTTAAGGTAAACAAATACATCTAATTTTGTTCAAACATTGTCATCCCTTTTTTTTTTTAATAATGCATCCAAATGCTTACCTCACAAGCTATAAACTCTTAAAGCCTCAAACAGAAGTTCAGTAGCACTCGCTGAGTGATTACTTCTGTTATTGCTACGATTTCATGAGGAGTAACATATTTGATTTCCTCAGTTCAAAGATTTCAGCTTTCAGATGATCCCTAGATGAAACTACATTTAAGCCAACCGTTCTGACGTGAATAGAATGCAATACAAAGTCATGTTTCAGCGACTTAGTGCGAGTTTGAATTCATACTTTCAAATGATTTAGAGGTTATGTTGTCATCGCTAAGGAACCCAGCTTGCCAACAATTGTTTTATAATTTCACCAAAATTTGAACTAGGAGCGTCATATCCCTTTCTAAAGACGATACTGTTATGCCACGCGTCTCCACTCATACTCAGAGGACGTAACCACAGAAAGAATTCTTTTATATCGACCTATTCTGATACCACTAATGATGTGTAGTAGTCATAGAATCACAAACGTACAATACTGTCCAAAATGATAGGAGAGAAAGAGATGTACTAAGAAAGAATAAAAGTAAAGAATTGAAGGAAATACTCATTGATACAAGCACGCTAAATGGATATAGACAGCTTTTAAGAGGTACCTTGAATGGAGCCACGGAGAGATAATAAGAGCCTTCTATGGAGAAACTGTAAAACGAAGATTAAATAAACGGCACTGATGTCATTTATAGAGTATTGATCCAAGTTGGCTTGAATTAATTATCGATATATCCCATAAAAATTTAGATTGAAAGTAGATAGATGAAACAAAAGATAGAAAGATCGGTCGGCATTTAAAATCTGACAAAATGACTTTTGAACTGAGATAGCTAAAAAAAACTTGATAGATAGATAAATAGATAGATAGATGTGAATATGCTGAAATGAATATTTATTTTTTTAATTATATTTGGTTTTATCCTAATTGGTTGATAAATTGGCCTTTAAGTGGATTGTCAACCCTGGTTCGTTTTTTGCATACGCCAGTCAGTTTAACAATTAGTATCAAGTTATGCAGGGCACAAAATTGTACCTTCGCCGTCATTGTGAGCAGATAAGCACTGAAAACTAAGATGGAATTCTAATGTTTTAAAAGCCAATGAGTTATTACAGTCCTAAATCATTTTAATCCGTATCATAAACAGATCTATATGATCGTTATATGGAGGACTCGGAGATATAACCACTGTAGATTAGAGGAGACCTGAGAGTAATGGATTAAGGACTCCACAATCCCAAAAGCCCCAGTAAATGCTGAGTTTTACCCGGGACACTGATTTATCCTGTGTATACCAGATTATAGATATTTTTAAATTGATTAATTAGGTCTATTTTCAAAAACATGGTTAATAAACAACTGTTCACAGTACTTTCAGCTCCAGACTATTCTGTGTGAGGTAATTTAGACCCAAGAAAATTTACCACCGGGTATTCAATTATTATACCTTATCTAAAATGAAGTATTTAGATTAAATTTAAAGATTTATGTTGTTTGCTTTATTCTCATTTAAAGAAGTCTTCAGCTGAAAAAATGTCCCAGTACTAACATTATCTTAAAGAGATAGTCCCGAAGGTAGATATATATCAATATAAAATAAAATTTTGAAAAATATAGATATAATACATAGGGAAAAAATTTGTTGTACTTACATTAGATTTTTAAAAAGTTAGTAAATGATAAGTATTTTAAGGTACACAACCTCATAACAATTATGATAAATAATGACAATACAAGATAAATTGGTAAATGAATGAATAATTAAACTAAAGACGCTTGTGGTGTAATGGTTATCTTCGAAGGAAATGGACACGGTGAACAGAGTTCAAATCTTGGACGGGTTGTTTGCAATTCACATAGCGCTAATACCCGTGAGAAAGTTATGAATCCAATTAGTCAGCATCCAGCTCGTGCAAATAGTTGAGAAGACTTGGCTCATGAAACTTGGTATGGCTACCACTCTAGGAGAAGGAAAACTTTAAATTAAAATCTAATAAACTCCGCTTTAAAATTATCTTATGTTACATCCTGCTCAGCCGGTGTGAGTTTACAAATGAATAAATGAAAAAGTAAATCGCCAATTTTCTATTATATGACTTAAATAAATCATGCATTTTGAAAAGGACATCCGCTCTTTCAGAATAGTATCAAGCGTCTGACGTAGGTTATATGCAGATCATAAATAGCTAGCAATTATTTAAAACATTAATGGTATAGGTAGTTTCATTTTATAAAATATGATAATCTAGTTTAAAACATGTGAAGGAAAGCCATTAAAGATATTTAAACATTAATTGAAATCCAATTAAAAATGACAAAGCCTCCTGTGTACATACGAGCCGACATTAAATGAATTATAGTAAGATTTTTATAGAAGTCAACCAACTCCATTTTTATTGTTCTAATTCTAATCCTTACAATGTTGATTGCGAAGAAAATATTGGTGATAACGAATGGCATAATGATAAAACAGTACATTAATGGGATCATTCACGAAAAACATAAGGTCTGATGAAAAAAAAATGGTATTAAACAGGATATTTTTTCTAATAACCTATATAATTTTATTGGGAGATTGGTTAGACTCTGTATAAGCGATCTGAATACAAGCGAATGGATTGGCATTTAATAATCCCACTCACTCACTCACTCTCTCTCTCTCTCTATCTATCTATCTATATCTCATTTGCTCACTCACTCTTGTTTACACAGCTTCTCCTTTTTTCTCCTCCGTCAATATAACTTGCTTTACTAAATGCCCATAACCCTCCTTACTGAGTTATTTCGATTTCAGTTCCTTCCCATATTTTTACTTCTAATTCAGTCTTCCTTCAATTTCTTTGTCTCATTACGTAATGAATTATCTCATGCTCTGTTTCTTTCGGATCTTTACCCTGTCAGATTAGATTGTATAATACCCCGACTGCTTCTCTTCAAAGGGATAAGACCCATCCCACAAAGAACGAGTGTCCTGGAAATTACACTAAATTATCTGATGGTGAGGTTCCAGTAATGCTAGAGCTTTTAGGAATGCTGAGTACTCATTCAATATCTTCACTCTTAGGTCCACTCTGACCCGGAGGGGTAGTACCTGATATTTACCTTTCGTGTCATCTATGAGTAAAATAGATCTAAACTGTACTTATGCTAAAATGAATTGTTTGGAACTGAACTTTTTTGACAATGACCCTCTATACTTATAATAAACAAAATTGTTTGAATAGAACTGTCTTTGACATTGAACACGTGTACTTATGCTAAACTAAATTGTTTGAAAGAAAACTGTTTTTGACGTATAACGTGTGTACTTATGCTAAACTGAATTGTTTGAAATAGAACTGTGCACATGTATTAAAAATAGATTAGGTATTAATAACCTACAATGCATGATATGCCATAAAACCAAGCCAAACCAAACCAATTTTTTGGACCACTGATTACAACGGTTTGAAAGTGGCAGGCACCAAGCACCGTTGACGTTGTGTTTACAATATCCTAAATTTGATATTTCTGTTTAATTACTGATATAAATAGATACAGCAAATTGCGTTGTTAATATTAATTATATATAAAGTTATATATATATATATATATATATATATATATATATATATATATTATGCATGTGTTTGTATGCGAGTGTGCTTTCATATGCATGTGTTGTTTGGTCTACCAGTATATTTTCCATTGAAGTTGAATATCGAATTTATCGCCAATTCGATCTTTGCACAATCGAAGTTTGGTTTGAGTTTATGGAACATCAACCATTGTCGGTGATTTGATACCAAATCATGGTTTTACATAAATATTAATTACATATATGATTTGTAAACAGATTTCGTAGATAAAATACTTAAACGAACCTGATCTCTTTTTTTGAACACAGTTAAATGGTTACAAGTATTGCTAAGAGACACAATTTAATAGTATTCCTTTGATTGCACACATATATAGTTCTATTTGACTCCTATATAGGACCCTATCAGATGCTACCATTCCAGGTCAAAGAAAACCTGCAATCAATGGGAATTAAGTGGGACTCTATATTCCTGAAATCTACAAGACTGGAGCTTGACTATGAGATGGGTAAAGCTTGGAGGTACAAAGAGCACACACACACACACACACACACATATATATATATATATATATATATATATATATATACATACGTGTGTGTGTGTGTGTGTGTGTGTGTGTGTGTGTGTGCACGCGCACGCACGCGCTCTGGTAGCAGTAGTGTCACTTATAAACTATCCATCAAATGAAACCTTTTGAGACAGGCTTGGTTTTAGGGTTGAGGCATAACTATCACTAGTTTAATGAGTCCAATCAATAACTCCTTGGGCCTCCAAATTTTGCCCACTCTTTCTCACCGTGTACAAATGCCAGATCCATGCAGATGCAGATAATGCTTGATCTTGGGACCCTTTTTGATATTGCTTCATGTTTCTTCTAGAGACAACCTGTGTTTTATCTAATATGCAAACAACCTGGCCGTCTCTTGCCGTAGAATACACCGACTGCATTTCTGCTGGGTTGTAAGTCTCCAACCCACAACGAATGTCCTAGACATGACATAAAACCATCTCGTTGTGAAGATCCAGTCTTAGAGATTTGGTGAATGCAAATAACCGCTTAATTGCCTTTGCTTCCAGGTATATTTTGATTTGGAATGGTAGCACCTGATATGCTCCTACATATGAGTCAAATAGAACAAACAATGTGTGGAAAAAATTGAATATTTTTTAAATTGAGGACATATATATATATATATATATATATATATATATATATATATATATATATATATATATTGTCATTAACAGACAGACTTCAAGCCGAGATTGAAATCTGACTGAGGTAAGGTCAGCTGGATATCTTACCCCTGAGTCATTGTCAATCCCAGCGTAAGTGAAATAATTTTCAAATATATCATTCTACAAAGGCATTATTGGCTACCAGGATTCTCAATGCATGAGAAGAGCTATATATATATATATATATATATATATATATATATATATATATATAGGTTGTACTAATTAAAATAAAATCAACTTCTGTTCACGAAGCCACAATAATGTTTCAAATTGACATACCAGATTAACAGATACTGCTTTCAGCATAAAAGCACAATTAGGAAAGTTACCCATCATTTCGAAGAAACGATAAACGCACCCCAATTTTTCTGAGACGTGTATCTACGAAAGGCATACTTCCCAGTCGTTTGAGGCCGTAGAATACACCAACTGCATCTCTGCAGAAGGTTAATGCCTCCGCTTTTACGAGTGTTCTGGATATGACAATAAAATGCATCTCATAGAGAGGCTTCAGTCCAGCAGCTTTGGGAAATGTAGAGTACTTATTCATTGCCATAATTCTCGGCTATATTCTGACCCGGAGCGGTAGTACCTGCTTGAGGCTCATCTATGAATCAAATATAGAATTTGAATTCTTTTCAATGCATGAAGTTATTTAACTGTCCGCAAAAAAATGAATAATATTGAATGGAAGTATTTCTGTTAAGTAGCAATACTTGAAATCTTATAACTCTATGTGAACAAACGATTAGTATTAAATTAGATAGTAATACATCATAAAAATAATTATTAAGGTTAGACAGATATACTTGGAACCATTTATGTTTGTGCAAATAGAAAGCCAAGAGTGAGATAGCTATACTTGAAACCATTTAACTGTGAGCAAGAAAGTTAGATGGGACACTTTTCAAATAATATTACCTACAAACTATTTCGCTTACATACGATATATATTTAATATACGTAGATGTATAAGCGTGATTCAGCGTTGAATAACCTACATGGCTTGATATGCCAGAGAACACAACTAACCAAACCATCCAACCATGAAAAGCATAATTTATTTATTGTATTTTAATCTGACAAAATCAGGTTTTGGGTAATTACCATATAGAAATAAGCTACCTTCAATGAAAACGGTCCTTTATTTTCTTTACACATCTTAATATCTTTATCTGTTCATCTTCTTCTTTACAAGAAATACAAAGCAACCTCCATATATATATATATATATAATATATATATATATATATATATATATATATATATATATAGGTATTCCTTATTATAATATCAAAAAAGACGAATTGATATCAGAGCTGTTTGTGGTGAGGCAATATGTTAAATAGATATAAATATTATATTTCAGTCCTTTTAAAAGATAAGATAAAATACTTAAGATAAATATTATATATATATATATATATATATATATATATATATATATATATATATATATATATATATATCACGCACACACACATACACTCACACACACATGCATACATACATACACACACACACACACACACACACACACACATACACTCACACACACATGCATACATACATACACACACACACACACACATATACACAACTCTCACACCCACGGAAGAGTAAAAACACGTGAGTAAATGTGATTTTATAATTCTGTCAATTCTGTAAAATCAGACCGGTTCTGGCAAGAGTCCCTCGTCATAGAATCGTTATTTCACGTTTGTTTACAGTGCAATTCAGTAAAATTAAATGTACCATCCATTTTGATTTTTTTCATCGTATATTGTTATCTTGCCTGGTAGATCTAGGGTATTTATTATTAATCGAACAACAATTACAATAACGCTTATGATAAGAAATAAATCTTAGCTAAAAGTTAAGATATAACTGAGATAAACTGTGTTACGTTTTTGTTTTTACAATGGATGTTTGGAGCCAGACATGAAAACATACTAATCAAAGTAAGATTATGTACCAAATATTTTCTTAAAGTGCCCCTTGTCAATGTAAAACCATTAAAAACATTTAGGTAATTTCTTGTCAGCTAAGCTCAAAGCTCAAATCGAATTCACACGTGATAAAAACGTTTTCCTTGATTTACGTATAAGATTTATACATGTCAATATCTTATTTAGTTGAATCTTAGTTTAGTTTAAGGTTAGAGGAGAAATTATTTCTTTATTTAATGGTTTGGGTTAATTACTGCTCAAGTCATCCTTGTAGAAGAACAATAGTGATAGGATTTAACCTACAGCTTGTCGGGAGATGACGATTCACTGATATTCATGGCAATTAGTCCGATGGAAGGGGAATAGAGAAATGTTTACCTTTCGTGTCATCGTGTCGAATCAGAATATTCAAGCCCGTAAACTGAAGAAATATTTCCAAGAAATATATATATATATATATATATATATATATATATATATATATATATATATATATATATATATATATATATTTGAGAGGATTTTTGAAATCATGTCATATCTTACACACACACACACACACACACACACACACACACACACACACACACACACACACACACACACACACACACACACACATATATATATATATATATATATATATATATATATATATATATATATATATATATATATATATATATATATCAGCATGCTTGATTAAATGATAACGACACATTTTGTCTACAAAAATTTATCAAGATTCTTTATCAGGTTTCCTGATAAGTGTCTTGGTTTCAGTTTGGAATTGCTGAGTGAATTTACTAAAATTGTCTTGATTCCTTTCGGACATATCAGGGGTTGCTTGCATGTAAAAAGTGTGTTTTCTAAAGACATTTTGAAATATTTTATTCCTTTGAAAGGATCTTTAAATTATTAAGAAAAAATGTGCTAAAATGAACGACTGCTGCCTAACTACACCCCCCCACACAGAATTCAAAATACATACGTATGCGGGTATAGAGTGTTAGTATATATATATATATATATATATATATATATATATATATATATATATATATTATTCCCATAATAATGGTTAATTACTTGATTCAGAATTTTGTATCTTAAAGATGCGCTGTACCGTTGAAGATATACAATTAAATGTAATGATTATTCACACAAAAGTATAAAATTTTGACGTATTGTAGAAGCAATACAAATAAGCAATAGAAAATATATGATTTCATTACATTCATTACATTTTTTCAAAATTGATTGTGATATTTAAATTAAATTCCTGCAGCTCATATGTATTTATTAATCTCTCTGCACGAGCAAGAAGCAACAATATGTCTATTTTCTTAAACGGGGTTTAACAATAAGAACTCATAGTTTACCTTCGTCTATCCCAGTTGAAATACGAAGTTAAAGAGCGTAGTCTGCCCTACTATTTGCCTCTAGCTGGCGGGGCAATATTTGGATTCAGCCCTTTCTTCGATGTTATTTGAGCTATTAGAAATATAAGGTACCTCGTCCAGGATTTGAACTCGGGTCACCATGTCAATTTCCCTGAGACAGTAACCATAACAACACGAATGCCCCCTAGGGCACATTTACACCCTGCATTTATGCAAGAATGCAAGCTAATTACATACATATATATATATATATATATATATATATATATATATATATATATATATATATATATATATATATATATATATATATATATATATATATATATATATATATATATATATATATCGTCGTAGGAAATGAACACGGCGACCCGAGTTCAAATCCTGGACTTGACTGATTGCATTTCACATAGCACTAATACCCTTGGGAAAGGTATAAATCCAATTATTCTCCCTCCAGCTATGGGTAAATAGTAGGACAGACTAGGTTCTTCAGCCTTGAGTAAGCAACTAGTCTAGGAGAAGGAAAACTCTGAATTCAAACCTGTTAAACTCCGCTTAAAAATTGACCTTGTGTCATATCCTGCCCGAGCGGAGGGATTGGGTAAATAGGATATATATATATATATATATATATATATATATATATATATATATATATATATATATATATATATATATATATATATATTACTCACTTTCCCATGTCAGTCACAGGAATATTGTTCGATTTGTATTTAAAACTGTATAATCTTCAGATGAATAGTAAATAGAAAGGACAAAATATTAATTATTCATTTCTTTGAGTCTTATTTTTGTTAAATGAAAATAGCCAATAATTCATATTATTGGAATATATGGAAAAATAAATCCCTACTTGAATGTTACCTCTGCAGATTTTAATTTTCTTTTTTTTTAAATTCATGAAATTTTTAGACTTTTTTTTAGATAGTTACGAATAGGCGTAAAAACAGTACATTTTGCTTTCTTTTTTTTTTTTCTCCTGCCCAAGACACCAGGATTTGATTACTTTGGATATTTGATTTTAGAAAATACATTTTTATAACGTTTTGTTCATTTTAAACACACACACACACACACACACACACACACACACACACACACACACACACACACACACACACACACACACACACACACACACATATATATATATATATATATATATATATTTAATTATTTATAAGAGAATATATATATTAGTTGTTATATAAATTTAATAACATGGAAGCTTGTCTTCGACCACAGGTCTCATGTCGTCATATAAACGACAATCATCTTGCAGTAAAAGTAGAATATAGGAGAAATCGGAAAACCAAAAGACCAGGATTGAGTACAACTCTGTTTGTGTGTGTGTGTGTGTGTGTGTGTGTGTGTGTGTGTGTGTGTGTGTGTGTGTGTGTGTGTGTGTTTGCGTATTATTGTGTAGGTTGTCGTAATAGTGATATTTAGAATGTGTGTTTATGAAGATACATGCACTGCGCAGCAAATTTGAGATTGTCTCATGGATATATGAAGCGCTTTGTGTAGCCAAACCAATATATATATATATATATATATATATATATATATATATATATATATATATATATATATATATATATATATATATTAGACCGGACTAGTTAAAGACTACATAGTTCATTTATGACTTTTTCATTTTGTCCAGCTTTCTAGCTACTTTATCTTATATCAGGTTGAAGTGTATATATATATATGAATCAAGATACTGCTCCCAAGGTTTTCCATCGTATAATGCGTTCGTTTTTAAGGGGTTTGGGTTTAAGTAATATTATGTTTTAGCTTATTCTAGGTTGCGTAATTCATTTTGTTGGAAGGATTTCTTATTGTTAGGGTTGCTTTCGTTTTCGTGTTAATTGTTGAAGAAGTTTAGTTTGTTAGTTCCGTTATTGAATACTATCAAAATTATTTGGTTGATTGATTTCGATATCGATGGTTTGTTGCATTTATGAGTGCTTTTTGCTGATATTTAGATAACAAGAGCTTCTTCAGTTTCAATTCGGCTCTGGTGCAAAGAAATTGGCTTGAGAAAAAAAACAAAAACAAAAGATCATGAAAGATGAAACTTCATAACCTTAAACAAACCTTGTCTAAACAATTATTTGGTACCCATATATATATATATATATATATATATATATATATATATATATATATATGTGTGTGTGTGTGTGTGTGTTCCTCTGTGTGTGTGTGTGTGTGTGTGTGTGTGTGTGTGTGTGTGTGTTTGTACACGCGCGAATTAATTTTCAAAAATGTTCAAGTGATAAGTTCATTCAGCCTTTGACGTTGATTATCTCGAAACTATACTTAAGGACTGAAAAATGAAAACAAAAGATTACTGAAATTTGTGTACTAATATATATATATATAATATATATATATATATATATATATATATATATATATATTAGTACACAAATATCCGTAATATATATATATATATATATATATTCATGTGTGTGTGTGTGTGTGTGTGTGTGTTGTTTTTGTTGTTGTTGTTGTTATTGTTGTGTGTGTGTGTGTGTGTGTGTGTGTGTGTGTGTGTGTGTGTGTGTGTGTGTGTGCACGCACGAATTAATCTAAGAAATGCTTAAGTGATCAGTTCATTCCGCCTTTGAAGTTGATAGTCTCATAATTATATGTAAGGATTGATAAATGAAAACAAATAATTAATGAAACATTTTTTTAACTTACCATCACTTTTTGCATGTTTTTTCCGTTGACCATTGAAATTTAAGGTAAAAATTCCCAACAAATCCCACATACATCTTTTTGCCGAGATTCATATTTGTCTTTAAGCAATAATTTTTTTCTATGCCGACGTGCAATTAACATATTTGTTGATCCAGTGTCAATATTTCTTTCTCTCTATATATATATATATGTAGAGAGAGAGAGAGAGAGAGACAGATAGACAAAAAAAGAGAAAATATACAGATAGAGAAAGAGATAGTACGCATCCATCGATTAAAAAAATTCTTATTCTTTTTCCATTTTTTTTTTTAATATCTTTTTTTCCTCAGTCAGGAATATTGAATATTATCTTTATGTATTTTTTCACCACATCTTTCTATTCAGATAAAGTTTTGTCTCCCAATTTCCATTCTTTATAATCACCTATTTGCATACACTCAATTCACTGTTGATATTGTTTCTCTAATTTTTTCTTCTGTCGCCCGATACCTGCGACAGGCAAGTTCGGTATTTGTCCAGACAGGTAGGAAGATAATTCAGAGAGATAAAATGAGTTCAGAGTAGGCATAAGTAAGTATTTCTTTCTTTTTTTTATTGAAGAAAGAAAGAAAGAAAGAAAGAGTTATATGTAAGGGAGACGAAATAAACTAAGCAGCCAGTGAGATAGGTCGGTCGGTAAGGTAGGTAAGAAAAAGCGGTCTCAGGTAAAAAATAAAATAAAAAGTGCTTACGTCTCGTACAATATATGAATGAACCCACTTTCTCCGCATAGTTGCTTTAGAAAGCTCATCATAGACTTCTATTTCATGAAGAAGTATAAAATATTAACAAATGAGACAGAACAGAAGAGGTTTGTTCGCGTCGTAGCACCTGAATGAATTGTGCGCACAACCGAAACATGAACACGTATATCGTGTATTGAAAAAAGGCTTACTTAAGAGTGACTAAAATGGCAACGTCGCTTGGCATAATTCTAAGAATATAGATATTAAAAGAGATCAGTTTCATCTTAGCATTTACGAAAAAAGATTATAAACAAAACAAATAAGCAAAAAATTAAGTAAATGAAAATAAAATACAGCATGGTTCTTCGTTAAGTGAACTGTTTATTTCTATTTATTTATTTATTTATTTGTTATTGTGAGTGTTTTGTTTTTGTTTTTTGGATTGGTTTTGACTTTTCAAAATGTTAATTTTCGTTATTTTACGTTGTATAATGCTCACAGTAAGAGATAAAAATTCATCGTTGAATTAAGCCTATTTGTTAAGAAAATAGATATTTGCTGTGAGAACCTGATGTCAATTTTATTTTTAAGACAGAAATTTAGTGAAAAGCTTTTTAAAATTCTCCATAAAAACGCTAATAATTTATCAGGGCGTTCTGCATGAAATTGGAAATGCAAAATGAAAATAAAAAGTGTGATTATCAGAAGCCCTCTGAATCGTACATATATATATATATATATATATATATATATATAAATTTGGTTAACGTAAAGGACAGAGGTTCAGGTGCCAGTTTCCCGCCAATATGACCATTTGACCAATATATATATATATATATATATATATATATATATATATATATATATATATATATATACCCAGCATCGTACGAACATGATGGAACACAAAGTTAAATTTTATGCGTAGTTTAACAGGTTTGGAATCAGAGTTTTCAAACTCTTACACCGGTTGCCATATCAATGTTTACGAGTTCATTCTACCCCACTATTTAACCATATCTTGAGGGAAAATAGTTGGATTTGTACCTTTCCATATAGTATTAGCGTGAAAGGAAAGGCAAACAGCCTTGTTTCGAATTTGAACTTGGGTCACCGTATCCCTTTCTTACGACCGATGACTATTACACCACGAGCGTCCCGTCCGTTTCTACTGCAGTAAGTAATTTTTCCTAATAAGTTTGCTAAACAAAGTGATTGACTATATGTAGGTCTATGCTAGAATAGAGTAGACATCATCAAGTGCATTTGGTTTCTGTTTCGCTACTATGCGATCATCACACCAAGATTTTGTCAATACTATTCTAAGTTACATTCTATTATACACACAAATATATATATATATATATATATATATATATATATATATATATATATATATATATATATTGTCATCCACAGACAGATCTGTTTCATTCTATCAGAACTCATCAGTGTGGCTAGACATACTAGATTCCCGTAGCTGAGATCGAAACCCGGTTGACTCAAACGCTAATCCAAGACTCTACCCCTCAGCCACGAGGAAACCAGCAGCTGCGAAGTAAATCTTAAACGGTTATGAATCACGATTACTATTGTTTACATACATCCGCTTAACGTTTACCGAGAGCTCAATTCATATATGAAGAGCCTTGCATATACGCTAATGGCAACGCGATTACTTCATTCGCTAGAGAGCTCAACCCTACGGGGATAGGGGAACATGCACATATTGTCATCCACAGACAGATCTGTTTCGCTCTATCAGAACTCATCAGTGTGGCTAGACATACTTGATATATTTATATACTTTATATATATATATATATATATATATATATATATATATATATATATACCTCTCCGGAGTTGAAGCACTCTTGCGAAGGATTAATCCTTGCCACTTGCGTAATGCGAAGCTCTTCTAATGAATAGAACACTCAAGTAGCCGTTAGCGTAAATGTAAACAAAGGGAAATTAATATGTATGCGTTAAAATTCCTTCGCTTACGTTGAGACTGTTGATGGCTTTGCGTTATATTATCAGTCTCACGTAAAGTTAGCTGGGTTTCGATCTTAGCTTGACCCATCTCGTGTGCCTAGCCACACTGATGAATTGTTATATAACAAAATAGTCTTTTGGTGCATGAAAAAATATTTTTGTGTGTGTGTGTGCGTCTTGTTCATCTTACTTAGATAGGTCGTGAGATGTGTGGTAACTGACTGTTCTGCTGCTTCTTTTTAGGAGACTGCCTCCAGGATGACTTCAAAACAACTCATTGTATTATTTTGTAGTTTCCTTATAAGCAGTCTTCCATGGTTTTCTTAAGAGTGTCAGTGGTGCATCCATTCAGTTGGACCATCATACTCACTGTTTGGAATAAATTGTTTTATTTATCATAGAGATGAAATTTCTATATGATCAATTAGATATAATTAGTGTTCCATGCCTTCCATCCCCATCATCACCATGATGTCGTGCCGCTTGCACGGATATCCCTGACCCTCTCTTGCCACTTCTCCCTATCGTTCAACGCCTCCGGCAGGTCTTCAGGACAACATTCCGTATACTCACATAACTGCTGTATGTATGTTCGAGCTGATCGTCCTGATTTTGCTCGGCCATATGTGAGGGTCCATAGGAGTGCATCACTTATGAGCTCGATCCTGCTTCTCCAGCAATGTCTTGCGTGTCTGGTTCGTCTAACTTGGATAGTTTTCGTGATGGGAGGCAGGTGGCCGTATAGTTGGTGCCTTGTGGGTTGTTGCCGCCAAGACTTCTTCAATATTGCTCGTAACATTCTTGTGTAATTGCCGTCTAGCTTCTTCTACGTGTATAATTAGCACTTTCAGTTGATGAGATATTGCTGAAAATCGGTTTCGATAGGTATATTTGCGAAGAGCGCTACATCATCTGTCATAGTTTTTATTTTTCGGAATATCGTTTGTTTCTATTTCTTTTTTTTTTATTTATGTGAAAACTTCTTCGGAAAAATCTATTATATTCTGACTAACCGTCGAATCATCGAAGGTGTATGTCCCAAAAAACTTGAGCCAACACTATTGCTCATAGATTTCTTCATGGTATTTGATCCCATACGCAAGGGAAAGATGGTCTCTCAAATATATTATTACCGCTATGAGTATACTTTTATAAAACACAAAAACAATTGTACGCTCACCCGATGATGACACCGTTTGTCGCAGACATCTTACAAAAATCAAGCATATATATTAGCAGCACATCTTTTTACAATCTTCGTAGATTAAGTACTACATAGTATATATATATATATATATATATATATATATATATATATATATATATATATATATATATATATATATATATATACCCTTGGGAAAGTTATGAATCCAATTATTCTCCCTCCAGCTATGGTTAAATAGTAGGGCAGACTAGGTTCTTCAGTCTAGGAGAAGGAAAACTCTGAATTCAAACCTGCTAAACTCAGCTCAGAAAATTGACCTTGTGTCATATCCTGCCCGAGCGGAGGGGTTGGGTAAATATGATATATATATATATATACATATATATATATATATATATATATATATATATATATATATATATATATATAATGGGGGGTAAGTAAATAGAATCGTTGTCAGTTTTATATTCAAATACGTAATAAAGTTAGCCATTATTTCCTGAGCAACGTAATATATTCTTTCATTAGGGTGTTGCCATTTTCTAAAGTTAGGGTGTGAACATAAAAACCGGTGGGTAGCAAATAATATGAAATCCACTGTACATATTTATTTTCCTCCGTTAATGCAGAATTATGGAATTGTACATGTTTTGTGTACCAATTTTATTTTATAGGATTCTCAGAAAATTGAATAAAAACTTCCAATTAAATGTGCTTGCTTACAAATTGATTTTGTTCATTAATTAATTCGTTGATTACTGAATAAATAACAGTTATTTTGTTGAAATCCAAGAATTAGCTATAGTTAAAGAGGTTTAAAAAAGGTCGTTTAATGTGTTCCAATATGCAATGCCTATGCATAAACTTTTTTTTTAACTTTCAAATGCATCGGCTTGACTGCAGAGCTTTGAGTGAGTTTGGTTTGGTTGAGTTTTAATGTATATCAACCATTGTAGGTTATTCAATGCCAAATCCTGTTTATACATATATACTAATTCTATTATCTGTAAACTCGTTTTGTTCATGATATATTTTAACAAACATGAGTTCATTTTTTGCACACAGATAAATTGTTCCAAGTTTTGCTATGTATCACTAACAATCCAATTAAACACCAGTGACTTGTTTATACACACTTAAATGATCAAATAGTTCTATTTCTAAAAATTCACTTTTGCATGAGTAATTTGTTTGCACACAGTTAAACAGTTATATTTGACCCATAGATAGGACTCTATTAGGTGCTACCTCTCTGGATCAGACAAGAACTGGAATCAATGGCAATTAAAATGTATTCATCATTCCCTCACTTTCGAAGATGGGAGCCTCACCATCACATGCTTTTGTGTCATATTCAAGACAGTCATTGTGATGGGGGTCACCACCACTCTGCAAAGATGCAGTTGATGTATTGAGAAAAGAATTCACCAACTATGCTGTTATGGTTGAATTGGATACAGTGGTCTATACAAGGTGAAAATTAATCTAATAAAAGGCTTCTGAAAAGTTAAAAGAGACAGGTCTCTTTGATTGTTTTATTTGTTTTGTTTTTTTTTTTTTTGCTTCTCTTCGACGCCACACACTTACACATATGCACACACACACTCATACACCCGCACAAACGCACATACACAGACAAATGCAGAACTTATAATTCTATGCCCGACATGAATAAAAAATGACACCTCAAGTACTGATTGACATAACAGGGATACAGGCGCATAATTTAATATGAACTACAAAGACACGATTTGAGAACTGTTGAAAAAGTAGGCAGTACAGAATAAAGAATATTAAAAAAAATCTTCATAAATGTTAAAGGTACACACACAAAGGAAAAAATAACTTTAAAATGAATAAAACCTGTAAAAAATGATAAAAGAAATAAATACTACAATAAGAAAAGTGGAATGAGGGAGACATCGTAAATTTGCAGTCGCAATGCTATAGTTTTTTACGATTTTTTTTTTGTTCGAACTCATTACAACCAAAGCCTCTAAAATCTGAAGAGACGCCGTAGAATAATAAAATACATTGCGTCTATGTAAATTAAAACTGTCTATCTCTATGATTTTATTATCAAATCTCTACAAACTGCGTCATATTAGAGAAGAAAGAAACATTCAAAACTTCTAAACCGCGTTATGAGTGCATATACACACTTTCGTTAATATGAGTCCAAAATTCAACGTAATGAATATATTGTCAAATGTCTTGCCTGATGTATACATTAAATCAACAAAATCAAAATGCATACACAGAGAGAAATAAAAACTGTTAGTAAAACCCAAAACCACCAATACACACACACATACACACACACACACACACACACACAGATACACACACAACTATAAACATATCAAATATCAAAGACGGGTAAAGCAGACGAAAGTAAACACACTCAGGAAAAAAGGGAGAATGACACCTATATAATCCCACCTGACCAACCAAAGGTCATTTAAACATGAAGAATGAGTGAGTTCAAGTCTTATTGAGTATCCCATTAAAGGCCTTGTGCCACATATATTCTCTGACGAAAGCAATAAGCTGGAAACATATATATATATATATATATATATATATATATAACGCGTATGTAAGAACAAAATGAATAAATTAGAAAAAAAAATCTCTTCATGGACCTTCTTATCTTAGAATATATCCTTATTCTTTCTTTGGACCTAAAACAACCATCTTTATATATATTTTCATATATAAGATAGCTTAACTTATATATGCTCAAATGAATTGGCACAGAATAACTGACACTTAATTCGAAAAAAATATACAAACCTGCATCCATGACTGATTTACTGATTATATATATATATATATATATATATATATATATATATATATATATATATATATATATATATATATTGGACAATCTGGAAATAAAACCGATATTATGAAAATGTATGCAAGCGAAAAAACCCGCTGTCTTTAGAGGATTATAGTAAAAGTACTTGCCAACGTTCCACGTTTAAGTTTTTACCTTAATTCGAGCAAAGAATTCATGAAAGAATAATTATGAATTTCCCAAATGATAAAGCGCTAAAACCGAAACATTTCACGTTGGCAAGTATTTCGACGAATAAAATCAACATCAGTAGACTTCGTATTTGGTAATCTGAACATATTTTTACACCCCCCATATATATATATATATATATATATATATATATATATATATAACAGAGGAAAGTTGAAAGCAAAAACTTTTTAGCGATGTTACAAATTCTTAAAATATGAAAATACTGACCTAAGTTCTTTTGCGATTACAGATGTTTAATATATAAGTTCATATATGAATTATTACACACACACACACACACACACTCACACACACACATATATATATATATATATATAATTTTGGGGGAAATTCTAATAAAAAAAACTTTACGCAAACGTATAATTGAAATTAAGCATGATTCTTATACCATCAAATAAATTTAGAACAAATCGCTGTCAATGAATTTAGGTTAACAAAATTTAAGTTAATTCATTAAATAACATTGTATTTTTGTACATACAAAAACGATTTCAAAAAGTTCCATTGATAGCATTTTGTTTTAATTTGTTCGATGACATTAGAATAGAAATTAATCCAACTATACGTAACATTTTTGTCAATTGGAAAAAATGTATACATTAAAACACAACAGATTTTTATATTTTAAAACACCCAAATGATGGCCTGAGAAAGGTCCGAAAGAGTTCGGGATAATTTCAGTAAATTCATCCGTCAACTTCAGCCTCACACAAAAGCACTTTTCCGAAAACTTAAAAGGATCCTCATAAAATTATATAGAGGCTTGTCTTTATTATTTAATCACACTTGTTTAAATGGAGGACAGCTGCCCTGCTACACTCACACACACGCACGTACACACGCATATATTATTTCGAGATAAAACCAATATTCGGTCCCATTAGGATAATGCATATATTTCCATCCTGTTAAGAGCATTAGTATGAATCAAAGATTCTAAAATGATTTTGAACAGGATATCTTCAGATACAATTGTAAAATAAAAATTTATCTGTCCTGAGGGAAATGTTCCCTAGCGCGGATTTACTGGATTGAAGAATGAATATATATATATATATATATATATATATATATATATATATATATATATATATATATATAGTCGGGATTAGGTACCCTGATGAGCCGGTTAGGCGAAACTGTTGTAGGTAAGTTCCAGACTCACGAAATAATTTTTGTAACTATTTTGCTCAACTTTGTATTGAGCACTTTTTGTACTTGCAGCTTTGCACCATTTTACGGTGTTTTTTTTTTCTTTTGACCAATCGATTGCGTATCTGATGATTTTTTTCAATTGGTGTGACAAGGTTGGCCTTTTCTTCTTTTTTTTTTACCAATATATATATATATATATATATATATATATATATATATTCCCCTAGACAGTGAGTTGTTGTATATTCTTATGTTAGAATTACTTGCGGGGTTTTATCCCTTACCGTAAGTGCTATTATTCAGTAAGTTATTATATATATATATATATATATATATATATATATATATATATATATATATATATATATATATTTACTAATCTAATATCTACTAGTATTCACGGTACCAGAAAAAAACAAAAAAAAACCCTGGCCAGGAACAAGAGAAAAAAGTATCTCGAATCACCGCCCAGGGGAAAAAGAAAAAAAAAATTGGGTCAAAAAGAAAGAAAAGGCCAACCTCGTGCGACCCCTTGAAAAAAATCAAGGGTACGCAGTCAGTGGTTAAAAGAAAACAAAAAAAACTTCCGCGAAGTTAGGCTTCCTGATGATCCGTTAAGGTGAAACTTTAGTAGAAGATTTTCTCGCGATTTCGGTTTATTTTATATATATATATATATATATATATATATATATATATATATATATACATAAAGATGTACACCCCCGCGGGCCCACACACATACAGTCACATACAAACTCATATATATATATGTATATATATATATATGTGTGTGTGTGTGTGTGTGTGTGTGTGTGTGTGTGTGTGTGTGTGTGTGTGTGTGTGTGTGTGTGTGTGTTTGTGTACAAATGCACAATGTGTTGTACTTTATGCATACAAGTACATGCTCTTTAAAGTTGCGACATGTTTTATAGTTTTAGGTTATAAAAAAAAATGAATGTAGAATGATACCTCTTAACATAATCTTATAAGTACAAAAAATATAATGCCTTTTAATGAATAAACTCAAATTTGGATAATCTAAATCCGTTTATAGGATTTTGTTTTATGTCATTGCAAACTCTGTTTAATCCAATTCTACGTTAGCCAAAAGTTTTTTTGCAATATATATATATATATATATATATATATATATATATATATATATATATATATATGCAGAAAGAGAGAGAGAGAGAAAGAGAGAGAAAGAAATGGAGAAGCAGAGAGAGATGGAAAGAGGGAAAAAAAAGAAATACAAATACAAACTTACATTCATACATACATACATACGTACATACATACATAAATGTAAAATAAAATGAAAGTTTTTCATTGGATTTTTAGTGGTGGGGAACAAACCTGAAGCCACATATCAAAAGCACATTGAAACATTCATATCTTCTTCCTAATTCTTACACCCATGCAAAATAATTTTTGTCGTACTTTTCTCACGTAACATAATGTGGATCTTTTTTCTTTCTAACATTTTTTTCTTGACAGAACACTTAATCCAGTGGAGGTGAAAATGTCATATAATCAAAGGTTTTTGCCGCATTCTGTGGTAACATTTCTTTATTGGTATTGTACACAAGATCTAAGGCGTGTCCAGCGTCGATCACAGTGATGTCACGAAAGAGATCGTCGACCGAGGAACCTAAGCTGACGCGTAGACGTGACTCTGTCAATGGCATAGTATATCTGCGTGTCTATTCTCGTGAAAAAAAGGTGTTAAAATGTCGAGTAAGGTTGGTCTGACCTCCTTCTCTTACGTTGTGGACAAAAGATGGCACGATGCCAAGTGTTTGTGGTAAATAAATAAATAAATAAATAAATAACACACACACACACACACACACACACACACACACACACACACACACACACACACACACACAACACACACACACACACACACACACACACACACACACATATATATATTTGAATATTTTCATATATATATATATATATATATTGGAAAATGGAAGTAAATGTGAAGGTACGTAAATGTACAAATATAAAAAACAGAAGTTATTCAATGGGTAGTTTGATGTATTGTTGAATTATTTGTTAACGCTAGACGTTTCGGTTTTCGAATAAAACCTTCAACTGGGTGTTTTAGATATATGATGCTGTGTCTTCTGAATTGATTTAAATCCAATTTTTTCAATTTTACAAATAAAATGGACGAATGAGAAAGTTTTAAACAATCTGTTTTCATTGGCGGAATTCTGTTTTACAACAACGTGATATAATCAGTATTTCAGTTTTATTTTCAAATCATAAGCTATATCCTTTAAAATATACTTTTGTGAAGGAAATATGATAAAAAATACAGAATTATCCCTCTTAGAGAATGGTCACTTTGTTTAGCAGCAATAGCATAAATAACAGCCACGACGTATAACATGTTGTTTTTTTCTTATAACTGAGAATCCGTGTGTTATGAAATATTATTTTAACAGACTAAATCAAATTATCTAAGTAAGTAGTTTATTGTTTTTACAGTAAATTATAAAAGCATTCTTAAAATTGTTCTTCAATATTGACTTATGCTATCATGTTGTCCTCTGTATGATTTCGAAAATATTTTAAACCAATAATTTTAATATTTTTATCTATTTATCTATTAAAATATTTGGTGGCTTATCTGTTTAGTTTATGTACAGCTAAAACCACCTAATTGAACATCTTCGAAAAAATAAACATAACAAGGTAGATTTTCTTGGCAAACTCATAGGCTTGCAATAATTTTATAAGATTTTATTATAATTTTCATCATTCTTATTCATATAATTCCTCCACCTTACAAAAGCAATATGAATGAAATTAGGATGCTAATCAAGGGCATAGTTGTGAAATTCAGAAAAAAAAAATCTACAAAAATCTCAGTTTCAGTCAAGAATACATGATATAATTTCAAGACGTTTGTTTTCTGAGTACTGCATGTTACAATGAAGTTAAATCAATATCTAGCAAATGAATTGAAATGAAATATTATCTGGATGGGCAATTTGATTGTTTTTTAAGCCACTATGTTTATCATTAATCTATTTATTTTCTTTCTTTTTTCTTTCTTCATTTTTTAATTTTCGGTCATTCTTTTTTTTAACTCCTCTCTTTCTTCATCAATGTTCACGATAATTTTGGAGTCTATTTCTATCTCTCGTGTATTCAAGCTGATAATTCTACTTTATAACGTGTCAATATTTCTCTGTAGCCAGCATATATTATTGTATGAAGATTATCTGAAATGGAATTTTTAAAGTGATACTATTTTATTTTGATGAGTCAGCAATTTTATTTATATTTGACTTCGACAAAAACTCTATGAACACGCTTTTCTTTTCTATTTGATAAGGAGAAAAGGAGACTTCATCAGACAACTTTAAAATAGGACAAATTATTTTGATAAATTGAACATTCAATATTTTTCTCTCGTTAGGTTTTTTTTCATTCGAACTATATTTTTAAATGGAGTGATTTATTTTTTTAATTTTGTACATGAAGAATTGAAGTAATAACATCTAGTTTTCCCCCTCTCTCTTCCTCTGTCTGTCTGTCTGTCTGTCTGTCTGTCTCTCTCACTATATATATATATATATATATATATAT
>OY757910.1:47744092-47761592 GCA_963585895.1 Sepioteuthis lessoniana | reverse complement strand
AAAAAACATATAGTTCTATTACTATGCAAGAGGATTACCGTGAAGTAAAACACAATAATCTTTTTCGAATCTATTTCCTTCGACAATAACGTTCAATACTTTAATGACTGACTACTTGTGCAACATCAGGTACAGCAAGATCAGCTTGTGTGCCTTATCTAATCAAAGCTTCGTTGCTGTCTAATGGATTTTGCCATTCCGGCGGGCCACTGTTTAAAAATAAAAGAAATAGAAAAGAAAATAGACAAATACTTGAACCTTGCCCAGAACTAAAGAAGCTGTGCAACATAAGGGAGACGGCGACACTATTTGTTGTTGGTGCACTTGAAAGTGATTCCAAAGGTTTTGAAATGAGATTGGAAGAATTGCAAATCTGAGGAAGAATCATCATCCAGACTACCAAATTGTTAATATCGTCCAGAATATTGCTTATAGTCTGGGGAACAGGAGGAAACTTATCTTAATCAAGCTCCACTGAAAGAATACCACCCAATGCTAATGTGAAAAATTCACGTGTATTGGGCAAAAATGGAGAACGAAAAACACTGTAGAACATGAAAATGATGGTGGTACCAATTGTAACTAGTGCTCTTGGAACAATCCCCGAAAGATTGGTAAAGGCCCTAGAAGACTTATATATCAGAGGACAAGAAGAGACCATGCTGTTTACAAGAATTATAGGATCGGATAGAATACTAAGAAGAGTTCAGTAAATTTGATGGGACTTGCTCCTGTTCAAACTCCTGGTAGAAAATGTATTTTTCCAGGTGGGAAAACAGAACAAAATAATAATAGCCAAATACACAATTCAGGACTTTTATTTTTATTAATGGTTCAATGCAAATAATTCAAATATTAATTTATTAATAAATAATTTCATTTCTTTGTCGGTATTATTTTACACTGACATTTTCTTCTAATTAAATGATGGTAAAGTTACAATTTGATTAGGAACTTTCTCATTGTAAGAAATGTAATGAAATAAATGAAAATTAACACAGAGAACATCTTATTTCTCGATTTTGTTATTTATTTTTTGTTGTGAATATTTCAAGTAGTTACATAATTTGATTTGTTGCATAATGATAAAAGATAACCCCATAATTCTCTGAATGACTACGATTTTTGGCTTGATTTCACCAAACTTCAAAGGGTTGTTTGATTCATGCCTAGAAAAGTTATAAACTGAAATAAGAGGTGAATTTTGTCCCTCACTTTTTATGTCTTACTTTCCACCTTGTGAAAAAAATTATTCCTCTCGCGCTTCGCACTACTTTTCCTCTCCCAATAAGGTCTTATAACTTTTTCTGTTCTGATCAGTTGTCGCCCGAAAATCCATTTCCATTTCAACAGTCAGCCGGCCTAAAAAAATGAATGAGGAAACTTTTTCTAAAAAATGGATGAATACTCACCCTTCAAATCTTGACAAGATAAAATTAAATATTCATTCGAAAGTGTTTTTAGTTTCTATGGATTTTCGTGTTCATCAGAGAATTCGAAACAAACTCAAAGCCGGCTTCCATATGACACACTTAGAGTAAGTATTTCACTAACTTGTACTAAAGAAACAATGTCAACTAACGAATTATTCTTTAAATTCGAGTAATTATCTTAAACTAGAATAAAAGCGAACATCCGTATTTGTTACAACTGACCATCCTACAACGGTTGTCATAGCTAATGCAAGTTCTTATTTATTAATTTATTCTTAATTTAATTTTTTCTAAGTAGGCGTTTATTTTTCAAATTAATTTTCTTTTCACTCATAGATTATAGCATCAATCAAATTGTATACCATAATAATTCAAAGTCAAATTAAGCGAATAACTCATTATTCAAATAAGTCCCCATATGTAAGAGTAAGAAATATCACATCACTATTGTTAATTTTGCTAGAAAAAAAATATATTAGAATGAATAGGCCCATAAATGAATTTGAATGTAGCACTCTACGTTTTTATTTAATATCAATATACTCCACACGCTATTAACCATAAGTATCCGAAGTCTAAAACAACTGCAGAGCATACTTATATGAAATGAAAACCTGCAGTACCATGTTCAAATTCATTTGCTTATATATATATATCTTAAAATATTAACTTTTCTCTCATTGGACCAATATATATATATATATATATATATATATATATATATATATATATATATATATATGAGCTCTCTAGCGAGGGAAGTAAAGGGTTGCCACTAGCGTAATGCAAGGCTCTTCATATAAATTGAGCTCTCGGTAGCCGTTAAGCGGATATATGTAAACAAAAACAAATGTGATACATAAACGTTTAAATTTCCTTCGCTTGCGCTAGTTTCCTCGTGGCTGAGTGATAGAATCTTGGATTGGCGTTTGAGTCAACCGGGTTTCGATCCCAGCTTCGGGAATCTAGCCTATCAAGCCACACTGAAGAGATCTGATAGAATGAAACTGATCTGTCTGTGGATGACTATATATATATATATATATATATATATATATATATATATATATATATATATATATATATATATGGGAGTTTTAATCATATATTATTAGAATTGGTATTACTCCCATATCCACATTGACCTTGATAGGGAATGCATGTTGAAGTATCATCTATTGGTCAGATGCTTATGTTTCAAAATTGTTAGTATTGGATAGCAAGCAATACTATGAACATATTACAGTTTGAAAAGAAATAATTATTGAAAATAAAGTGTTACTTGAAAGTGTATTGTGATGAATAAATTATAAGTATTAGATAGAAATCCTTGAAGCAATACAATTGCGATTAATGCGTAATGATTTATTTCAACGGTTTTTCGATTCGTTTGAAATAATTTTAAACCGAGATACTTGGGAATTTTATACATTGTACATCTATATTTACTTTTAACGTGTAGTGAATAAATAATTTTCACACACGGTTATACGATATCAGGTATCCATATCTAATACAAAAAATTTGCAAACAGAATTGTTCCACCCATACATGCAGCCTAATAGGTACTACCACTCCGGATAAGCGTGAGTAAGGGAGTAATGGCGATGTAGGAGTACTCCACACTTCCAAGCACTTCGGAAATAGTCACACAACTAAATGAAGCTTAGCGCCATTTATGACACCTCTACAAGGGATATGATAAGCGTATTCTAACTCTACCAAATGAGTGACGATTCAGTCTTGTGCAAGTTATTTGTATGAAATGAGAATATTTGATATCCGATAACTGTATGCAAACAAAATTATTAACAAAAAAAATATTCACTAGATCATTAAATTAGTGTTATAATTGTATTAAGAAACAACTACACAAAGAGTTAATGTAAAAAGAAACGTATGCTTTACGCGATCCCCTAATCTCAAGAAATAAACTAGCCGTAGAAGTCTTGTTATACCGTTGAAATTAAACAATCAATATGTTTTAGCATAAGCGGTAGATATATTAACATTCTTTTAAAATGAATCTAGTCAATTCATTCAAAGATGTAGATACAAATTGTAAACATTTGTTTAGTACGTGTTGAATTTGCATATGATTTTTTGGTATAAAAATACAAAGAATATCTAATTCTTTATATCTCTGTCAGAACTTATAATATTTACACTGCTGATAGAAATATTCCAATTTTTCATGAATATATTATTAAAAAAAAAATAGCTAAATAATATTACTTTTAATAATTTGCAAATTTTCTTCTTTATGATTTTTCAAAATGAACGTACATTATACGTCAGCACACATATACATATGTAAGTATGTATGTATGTATGCATGTGTGTATGTATGTATGTATGTGTGTATGTATGTATGTAATTGTTTATTCAATTTCTCCTAAACATTAGACAACAGGGGATTTTATACTTGTATGTATGTCTGCGTGCATGATACTGACGTAGATACGTATATAGATAAGAATTTAATACAGAAAAGAATATGAAATAAATGTATATAGAGTGACGGATTCTAAATAATATTCTGATATATATATATATATATATATATATATATATATATATATATATATATATATATATATATATATAATTCAGTACATCTATCGCTTAATATATATACATTCTCCCAGTCAAAAATATTTGGACTACCTCAAATTTTTTCCATTTCTTTACCTGGAAGTGTTATTTTTAATGAAACACGCTAAGCATTACAATGATTTTATTAATTCTAAATACAAGTCTGCCTGAGCAACATTAAGTACAAATTAAACAAAAAAAAATACTTAAACTTTTGATTCATCAAAATTACCCCCTTTGGCCTTTATTACTGCTTCATAGATTCCCAACATTTTTTTCAACCGAAGATTGGAAATAGACTGAAGATAGGTCTGCCCAGCTTTCTTGCAAGAGTTGCCCGAAAGCCACACTTGTGGCTTTTTTTAGCTCTACTTTTTTTTGTCAATTTCATCCAACACTATTTTAATGAGATTTAAGTCCACTGATTACGTCGGCTAAGACATCAATGGAAGGATCTGCTTTTAATGTACTTCTGGCAGAGTTTACAAATATGCTTTGGGTCATTATCTTGCATGGGTACAAATCGTTGAGCTACAAGCCACGTTCTAGATGGGATCACATGATGCTGCATTATGCTCTGATAGCTGGTCTGATTCAAGTTGTACATCACTTGGTGTAAACCCACTACTTTGCAAATGGCAAAATACCCCACATTATAACAGAGCTTCCTCAATACTATACGGGTGGTGTAATACAGGGAGTTGCACCTCTTTCACTCACTCTTTTCCGTATATAGATTCTTTCATATGACCCAAAGATTTCGAACTTTGATTCATCAGTTTAAAGGACTTTATTCCATTACTTTATTGTTCAGTAATTGTGCGCTTTTGAATTCTGGAGCCTTTGGAGATTGTTTTACTTCCACAAAAGTGGTTTCTTGTCAGCAATTCTGCGATATAGGTGAGCTTCACAGTCTTCTCCCCACAGTGGATGTTGATATTTTTCATGACATTGGTTTTGTTGTGAAGTGATGTTTGGAGTAGCCAGCCCACAAGCCGGTGACTGATTAGACAGTCCTCACCATTGGTAAAACAAGTTGTATCTAGCAATAACTAATTTAACACAAAATAGTTTAATGTGAGTTCAAGTGGCGGTATGATGTAACTTTTGGAAAAGATCTTATTCATGCTCAGTACTAACGAAGACAAAATCAAAATCTTTAAATCAATTTTTCAAAAGATATCTGTTGATATTAAGCTCAAAGTTAACGTGGAATACTTATATTTCGATTACTAAATTAAAACATTTTTGTGTGTAACTTGTTTTATAAAAAAAATAACACCTTTAGGATGTTTAGTTTGGTTTATTTTTATGGCAAATAAATCATTTTAGATGATTTAATGCCAAATCCGGTTTGTTCCTTTATATTAGATATATATGAATTAAAAAAAAGTCATCAAAGTTTAATACTTCCAAGTATTGCTATGTATCAATGACATCAGTCATTTCATTCACACATTCAAATGATTAAACTATACTTTTTCAAAGAATTCAGTTTAGTATACGTCATTTTTTGCACTAGGTTTAAATGTCAACCAATTCTATTTGGCCCATAAATAGGAACATTTTTGGCGCTACCACTTCGAGCCAGAACGGACCTCAGAGCAATGACAATGAAAAAATACTCCACATTCCCCAAAGCTCGGGCATGACTGAAGCCTCACCATCAGATTGTTGAGTGTCATCAGCAGGATACTCATATGGTGATCCTTCCCCTCTGCAAAGATGCAGTCGGTATATTCTACAGCCCCAATCGATTGGGATAAATTTAAGGGTAAGAAATGAAAAAAATTGTGTGGTCTAATACTTTTGACTAGTAGTGTTCACACACACACACACACACACACACACACACACACACACACACACACACACACACACACACACACATAGTCTAAGAGACAATTACACAGGACCCATTAATACGTAGTTGGAAATTTTCGTTTATATATCAATACTAATTCAGACGTATGAACATATTTATTTGTGAGTCTCTATGTATTTATTTACGAAGCTTTTGCTCAGTTATTGCACAAGCCCGGATGTATGGAGCACTCAGGGAAACTTTAATTCACTAATGATAGTATGTTAGTCTAGCTTGCTAACCATTACACCACACGAAGCGCTTAGTGTTTCTATGTATGCGTAATGGTTTTCCTGTTGTCGTAATAGTAATGAATATAAGGATACATGTGCCTTACTTTTAATGTGCTTATGTTTCAGTAAAGAATATTCCTTTTCCTAGTGACAGCTCACAACCATTGGAGCGAAAAAGTGATAGGAATACTGGACAATTTATATGATTAAACTGTCAGCTCGACATATCAGATATCGGCCATTGAGGTCAGCCTATCTAAAACCCCGGACACACCTTATTTGCTGCGTATCAGTTTGTAGCCACCCGGAGTGCGCCACTGGATAAGAACTGGTATTCACGCAAAAGCAAAAAGAAAAAAAAAGGAGAAATTAACGCACCCAGAAACGTAGTCCCACTGCGCCCAGCGATAAAAACGAGTATAATGAAGATGAATTACAGTAAAGCTAAAGTTTTCTGTACATTAATGATAACGCTATTAATGTTTGTGTGGTTAGTTGTGATCGTGATTATAGTGATGAGTGCAATGGTGATGGTTGGTGGTTTAGTAGTAGTGGGAGAAAGGCCGATAGGCCCGATAGGCATGTAATAGGCGTTGACAGAAATTATTTTTATGATATTCTGGAGGTGTTGGTGGTGTATTGTGATCAGCTATAGTGGTGGTGTGTGTGAGATGATATTGCTGATAAAATCGCGATGAAACTCGTCGGGGAGGCCTTTGTCAGTTTTACCACTCTTTATTTTAACGATGAATATAATTGAAGTATCTATAAATTACGAAAATGTCTAATATATTTGTACATATTTAACTATCTAGCAAGTCTCGACGATACATCCTGGTGATAACCCAATAATAGAGACTAGAATACGACGATTGTATAACCATTTTTCGACTGGAGAGACTCAGCTAGAAAACAGCGTCCTGTTTATGCCAATAAAGTGATTCTAGACCTAAAGCTCCAGTTCTGAAGTTTTAGATTATGTAGTGTTGACAATGTAACCCAAACTAATCGAATACAATAACATGTAAATATGAACGAACACTGGGTGAATTTCCCAAAACATTTGGTGTTGATGATCTATGTGGCATAGGCGTAAATATTAGGCAGGTCCAGAGTATGATACTAAACTGCATTTCAAGATGAGCCTCTATGTCTGAACGGCAAGAGAATTTACAATACATATTCATTTCCATTACTCTCAGATCCACTCTGAGCCAGAGTGGTAGTACTTTTTAGAATTACATCTAGTGGACAAAGAGATCCGGTTAAAAAGTATAAGTGTTCGATTGGACCATGCGCAAAAGTATGTCTAAAGAAACAACTACTCAAAAATATAACGTAAAATGCACACAATTCCCTAAAATCTAGGTATAAAATTATCCAAAATGGATTGACTTGCCATCATGATCAGTCAATCATTCACTTAACCAAACCTCTAGGTATAAAAAATAACCCTAGAAGTGTTGACATACCCTTAAATCAATCAATCATCATAAAAAGCAACAAGAAAAAATGTAAATATAAAACTACGATGCATGCACTTCCCTAACCTTCTAACATTTATGGCTGGAATACGCCCAGATAGAGTGACATGCCATTATAATCGATTAAGGGATCAGTCAATCAACCAATATAAACGTAAGTAAGATACAAATATTTTACTCGGAAAAACTGTATAGCATTTTAAAGCAAACACATTTAAATCATTCTAATACAACTACAATCGATGATTGTCTCTAACATAATGTATATTTCAAAGTGTTAGTTCTTGTTTGGGTCTAACTTATGGGTAAAACCTATTTGATAGAATGCATTGTTTACCTGTGTAAGATGAATGTGGGAATACATTTTTTGTTTCGTATAAATTTGGAGACTGTTTTCTTTGAAAATAGAATCATTCACCCGAGTTCAAGTCCTGGACGAGGCCATTTGAGTTTCACTTCATGTTGTTGCCCTTTAGAAAGGAATGAATCGATCTGTTCTCCGACCCCAATCGTGGGTGAGTTGACTGGAGTCTTTATTCTTGGTTAGGCAACCAGTGAAAGAGAAGGAAAAGTTTGAAGTCAAATCAGCTGTATTATGCTTTTAAATTACATTGAGTGACATTCTGCTCGTGAGAGAGGTGTTAGTTAAATGCATTGGATTTATAGAAAATCCCGAAAAAAAATTGGGTATTTCCTGTTGGTGGTTGAGAAATATTCATTTCCTACTATCTGAATATTATTTTCTGATTGACTGACCATCTCTATTTGGAAGAAATAAATACCTAACACTGGCCAACATTAAATCTTACAGATGCTGATAAAATAGGAGTTGATATATATATGTATATATATATATATATATATATATATATATATATATATATATATTTATTTAAAGCCTCAAGGAATAAAGATTATTTCCGAACTTGCCTACGTTTTTTATTCATCGCTTAGTATGGAAAATTAGAGTTGAATCTCATTAGAAATTATTTAAACATGGTTTCCCCATAAAAAAATCAACAACTCTTATTTGTTGAATTTTCTTTATTTCTTAAAGATATTCTCTTCAGCCGTTTCTAATTATATTTGATAATTGCTTTATAAAGTCATATTTTACTGACACAAAATGAAAAGTCCGACAAATAATATTTTTTCCTTAATAAAGTTCTAATAGATATGCTAAATATTTACTTGAAGGTTTCTTAAAGCAATAACATTAATAATCACAGCATTTTACGGGAACTAAGCTAGTCATTTTATAATTTGTACTTAAATACTATCCAAAATTTAAAACCTGTGATACAGTTCAATGTTTTAATTGATTAGTTCGCAAAACAAAACAAATGGTTAAACTGAGCTTGATAAGATTTAGTTAACGTATCAAAATCAGTTTCATTAGTGGATAAATAGATTGTCAAGTCTCCCTTTTAATTTATTTGCTATCACTTTCGTTGCTTGGAGAGCAGTTGCATGACAGCGCTGAATCCCTTTTCGACCGAGTATGATTATAAAAAAACAAATGCAGTAATTTTAGTTCTAGCCAAATTTGAGGATATTTATTTTGTTTCTTTGGCCTCAATGCTTCACAGACATTTTGATAAAAACGAACAAGCACTTCAATGTCATTTAGCCAGTCAATGAGTTATTCCTCTAGCTTTATATCAGCATTGATTTTTTCAGCAGGAAATGGGTTTATAACCCAATCAGGTGTTATTGTTCATTAAAGGCTCTAAAACATTTTAACACATCTTCATCCAGTGCCTGATTGATTTGGTTTGGTCTTATGAAATATTAACCCTTGTGGGTTATTTTATGTAAGAATCCTGTTTATAAATGTATATTAAATATCTGAACAGTGAACATATTTTTAGCATAATTTTTAAATGAACTTGAGCTCTTTTGGTCTCAGTTAAATAGTTTCAAGAATTTCTAACACGACTAAGTCTATTTACAATTGAATCCTTATTTTTCATACAGTTGAATGGTTTCAAGTATTGCTGTGTAAGACTAACAATTTCATTGAACGTCAGTCATTCGTTTCCACACTGTTACATTGTTATACATTTATCATGTGTAAGTCAATAGTTTGTTGGTAATCTTATTTTTGAATGTGTCTGAGCTAACTTGTTTGCACACAAGTATTACTATTGTTTACATAAAGTTAAATGGTTCCAAGTGTTGCTATGCCATTCCAATAATTCAATTTTGGCACAAACTAAAAGATATTTAAGTATTGCTATATAACACTAATTAGTCTATTCACCATTATTCTTTCGCTTGTAAAAAGTTAAATGATTCCGTATATTGATATATATTACTTACAATTCAATTAAACATGTGTCATTTGTTTACACACAGCTAAATTCTCAAACAGTTCTATTTCTAGACATTCTCTTAAATGCAAGACATTGTTTGCATACAGCTTAAATGGTTATACGGTTCAATTTGACCCATAGATTGAACACTCGTTGGGAGGTAGGTCTTACCCCTCTGCAGAGATACAGTCGATGATTTCTACAGCCCTAAATGACAAAGCTATCAAGCACCTGATCTTGAGAGGAATAGCTGTCCTCATCTGCATCTGATAAAAATCAATGATCAAATTTGTTTTCTTTTAGTGTATTTAAACATGCAAATGGATAACAGTTACGGATTTTTATGCCGATTTGATAAATTACTATGTTGTTGATATTTGTCTTTAATATGACACATCTTACTACTTAATAGTTTCAAGATTACTTCAGTCTATTTGTTAATTATATAAGCAATATTAGCTATACTAGTCCTCTTACTTTCCAGATCTATGATGATCATGTCCTCAAATAATGTTTTGAAAAATCTATATTTAAAGAAAAAGGTCATTAAAACCTTGCAGACAATATCCATTAGAAATGCATCAAACTTCAGTTTATGATAAAATATCCACAAATCATTCTTCATTTTAAATGAAAAGCTGACGAAATACACGTGTATTGAACTTATGGTGTTTTACCAAATTGATTGATTTTATTACAACTTGCAAAGTATCATGTACTCCAATCCTGATATAAATTACTTTCCAAGCCAAATGCTGAAGATGTATAATGACTTGAATCGTAAAATGTTCAGAAATGCTTTATTTCAAACATCATAAAAATCCATGACGGCAACCAATCCTTGAAGGTTGGGCATGCAATGACATTATTAAGGGATATGCTTCTTTCGTTGAAAAAGATATCACCACTCTCAACAGTTGTTGAACCTTTCATTCCCATTTGCTATCCGCAAACATTGTTTCTTCAATAATGCTCGTATCCCTATTTAGATAGGAAATATAAGCCATTGCTAGAGGTTTGTTGTTGTGCTATTTCACCTCATTAACTTTTTAAAAATTCAGTTGTTTCCAAGTGATCACTAATTTTTTTAATGTAATTTACCATTTCATTAATTTTAGCCGATAAGGTATTGTTTCTAAATGGAATTAAAATGGATATGTTCGTTTATCAGACATCATATTTTCAAAAAATGATTTCTATGCTGACAGAATGAGCTTTTCTCCAATATTTTGGGGTTTTCAACATTTGACAAACTGCTTTGAAATTTTGTATAAGATAATTACACTCATTCTCACGTTGGGTTCCTTGCCTTTTTAATATTCATTAGAGAGTAAAGCGATTTTAAAATTTACGTTTTAAATCAAAGGAATAACTTATATTTTTTCTTCCTTGAATAGTCTAGATGTTTTCTATTTCAGTACTCAATTATTCTTGAAGATTTCATTCCTTCATTTGAGAATTTTTCTTACTTATTTAACACTGGGATAAATGTTCTTAATTTATCGATGGAATAACGCCATATTTGAAGTATTCACTTGAGTTTTAATGACACTTACTTTGTTGGTCTCCAATGTATATACTTCGCTTTTAAACCTCGAAGACTGAAAGAATAAAAATTTGAAAACGAAGTAAAGAGTTCGAATGTTTGAAAATACTGTCCCAAAAATTTTGTTGTGTTAACAGATATTTTTTTCTGAATAAGAATTGATGTAACAGCGAAAGAAATATTTTAGCTGCAGCCACGGCTTTCAAGAAGTCAGCAAAATTCAATGTTAACTTTTTTTTCAAATGGATTAGGTCTTAATTTTTTCTTTCAGCCTTACAAATCTCCTCTTGTGCCCCAAATCTAAACAGTTTTAGTTTATCACTACCATCCAGCTATCATTTTTTCTTACTTTTATATATCTTCTATTTTCATCTATTTTACAAAGCTTGTTGAGATACCCAACACAACTCATAGGAAGAGTTTTAGCTGAACATTTTTTATTTTTTGTCTCTCTACCCTAGCCCCTAAAACTAGTAAAATATATATATTGTGACGGACGTCAGACAGGAACTCGCCCACACTCCTGTTAATATAATTTATATCTCTCTATCTTTACCTCCTTACTCTCTCTTACAGTCTGTCTGTCCATCTGTCTCTCTCGCTGTGTGACAGATAGCCGGAGCCAAAATAATGAAACGGACAGCGCAGTTAGAAATAAGAGTACAATTCTTATTGGATAAAACCAGCCAATCAGAGACTGAAGAAAACGAGTGAATGCCAACCAATTTTAACCATGCGTTGATTTTTTCCCAGAAAGGACAGTTGTTTGAAATGGATTGAAAGGAGATTAAGCACTTATATGTTAGTGGTTTCAAAAATTTGACAGTAATCCCTAGAAAAACTGTGAAAAGAAAGGAAAGGGTAATTAAGGTCGAAAACCAAAATGAAGTCATGCATGAGGAAAAGTGGGAAGAAAATGAACTCATGAATTTGGCTCTTCTGTGTACTGGGATGATGGTGTGGAAGAGACGTTCTCCGATGGTTCCCTTCACACGGACGTGTGAAGACCAACTAGAACTTACCTGCAATAGCTCTGTACGGGCACAGGTTATTGCCTGGAGGACCAGCAGGAAGCGATGGACTATAAAGACGAATGGTGAAAGAGAGAGAGAGAGAGAGAGAGAGAGAGGAAAATCTGCGCTGCACACACACACACACACACACACACACACACACACACACACACACACACACACACACATATATATATATATATATATATATATATATATAATTGTGAAAGGTATGACAAAGGAGGTTCTACAAAACGTTTAGATGGTATGTTTTGGAGGTAACTTTACACTTGTAAAAAGATGAGAAGACGGAAACTTTTACTCCTAATCGTTTCTCTTTAGTGCGTATTGTGATTTCAAACAGTATCTTTATAATATCATTACAATAGCTTATTATCTGTGTAAAACAGGAAGCATTTATTTCAATACACAAATCCTGGTTGACGAGTTGATTGGTTGGACGGCATGTAAATTTTTATTGAGTTACTCAATGATAAAATAATTATATGGTATTAAGTAGATAATTATAATAATGCCATGAAATTATGTACAATGAAAAGGCAAAATGAGGCAATAGATTTTAGAAGAATGTGAAAAAATTAAACAATTTCATGTCTCTGCAGATATTTACCAAGAATAAAACGACCAATAAAAAGCCGAATAGAAATTGTAAAAATCTACAACTAAGATTTGGAAATTAATTTTGGATTAAAAAATCTATTATACTTTTACGGACGAAGAAAAGCAACTGAAGAAGTAGAACTCCTAAATGAGCAATGAATCAGAATAATTGTAGAAAGAGAAAAGTATAAATACGAATATGGAGACAGAGATGAAATAGTTGATCACATCTTAACCGAAGGTAGCAAACTAGCACAAAAGGAATACAAAGCAAGACGGGAAAGATTATTCATTAGAAATTGTGAAGGAATCAAAAAAATTTAGTCATGATGACGAATGGTACATATACAAACCAGAATTGCTTTGAGGAAATGAGACACATAAAAGCGTTTGAAATATATATAGATTAACCAATCCCGGAGAGAAGATCAGACCTAAAAAGGGACCAAAGGGACAGACATATACAAATTTCTTGCCTGATATTTGAAAAGCCGGGGTTCTCATAAATGACGGTGATACCAATTGCAATAAGTTTCCTTGTAACGGCCCTGAAAGCCTGAAAAAAGACTGTAAGAACTGAAGATAAGATGAAGAATCAAGACTATTCAAACTACTCCACTGTTCACATTATCAAGGACATTTAGAAGAGTCCTGCGTATATGAGAAGACATCAAACTTCCATGAAAATCTTCACTCAGAACTGGTGTGTAAAATCTACAAAGAGTGAAGAAATTATAAAATAATCTGTCCACGAAAATTAAACGCAGAAAATTATCTTGAACTTTCAGATATAAAATAAAATGTATCACCTAATCAAAAAAAAAAATGCATCACCTAATCTAAATAAAATGGATCCCCTATTAAAAAACGGATCACTTAATCCGAAAAATGGATCACCAAATCCAAAAAAATAGACCGCCTAATCCAAAAAGAAAAAAGAAAAAAAAGACAATCGAATCCAAATCAAAAGACCAGATTTGGTTTTAATTTACAATTAGAAAGAACTTGTAACCAAGTAGATTTCACTGTTCCAGCTGACTATAAGTTGGCAACCTTAGTCGAGGGTGACCTGAAAGCTCCCTTACGGTAGAATGAAAATAAAAGCGAAAAACTCAGCAAATTCCTGTATCTTGACAGAGATCTAAACATGTAGCCAAATATGAACGTGAAAGTCATAGTATTCGTAGTCTGAGCTGTTGCAGCAATCTCCAAAAACCTGGATAAAAAAAATCGAGGAACTGAAGATGAAACAAAGAAACAAATCTATTGTGACCACAGCATTGCTGAAATAAGCTAGGATACATGTAAGTGTGCTGAAGATATGAAAAGACTAAATGTCACTTCGTATCCAGTGCAAAATCATTAGTAAAAGCTGGTGTGGAAAACTCACAAAGAGTAAAATAATAATTTGTAAACAATCATCGTTTCAAGAAAATATTTTAATAGTTATATGTTTTAAAGAATTCCTATCAAAGTATTTTGTAATTTGCTTGAAGCATTGCACAAATTATTTTATTTTATTGTATTGAATTAATTTAGATGGCTATTGCAATGCAAAATAATAATAATTTGAGTCTAATTAATTTCAAAGAAAAACTTCATTGTCAGAGATATTTTTATGAATCAACACGATGTTGGATGCTCAAAAAAGAATTGAACATCCAACATCGTGTTCTTTTATAAAAGAAAATCTCTGATAATGAAATTAATTAGACTCAAATAATAATTATTTTGCATTGCAATAGACCTCTAAATTAATTCAATAAAATAAAATAAAATATTCCTATCTAATATAAATAATCTCAAAAGCAAGTATATGATTTTAAGCAACAACTTCTGTTTAATAAGAATAATGATTTGTTTGCACACACGAATATGTCTTCACGTATTTCTCTCAAAAATAAATAATTTGCACTTTGCCGTATGCTTTTACGTATTCTTGTCAAATGCTAATATTTATCAAACAAGTCTATGTGACCTACAGATGTGACCAAAACAGGTACTACCACTCTGGATTCGATTAGACGTGGGATTAATGGCAACGAATGGGTATTCCATGATTCCCAGAGTTCCGTAACTGGAACTTCATTACCGGATATTGTTTAGCGTCATACCAAGGATAAAGAAATTGTGGGATGAGATTCTTACTCCTCTTCAGAAGATGAAGTCAGTGTAATCTCAGCCCCAATGATAGGGCTGACATTCTTTTCACATCTTAATATTGTAAAGGTCAAGATTAAACATTTATTTTCTTCTCCAGAAGCAACCCAATCGTCTGGGGCTGTAGAATAAACAGACTGCATCTCTAAAAGGGATAAAAATCCTCTAACGCGTGTCTCAAAAATGACATTAAACAATCTAACAGTGAGGCTCCTGACCTGAAGCCTGGGTGAATATAGAATACTCTTTCATTGCTATTTATCCCCGGTCCACTCTGACCCAGAGAAGTAGCACGTGATAAGGTCTCTTATATGGTCAAATGGAACTGTTTGACATTTAAACTGTGTACAAACTAAAGGCTAATGTTAAATCGAATTGCTAGAAATATAACTGATCGACCATTTAACTTTGTGTAAACAAATGACTGATGTTTAATTGATTTTTTTAGGGATACATATCAATACTTGGAACACTTTAAATGTGTGCTAATGGATGTATAATGTTGAATAGAATTATCAGTGTCCATTACCAAAACTTGAAACTCTTAACTGTGCGCCTAAAATAAATTGTTAGTGTTAGATAACAATTCTTGAAACTATTTAGCTGTGTGCAAGTAAGACTATTTATGTTAAATAGCAACATCTGAGACCATTTAGGAGATTTAAATGAAAGATTAAAACTAAAAAGAACTATTCGTGCTTGAATATTTTTAACCATTTGACTGTGGGCAAACAATATTAATCCTTCTCTACCAATAAATTAAACCAGACTCCTTTAAAATGCTATTACCTACCAACTATTGACTTATAAATCATATGAATAAACATTTACCTATATGCAAACAAATGAATTCTATCCCCTTAAAATATCTATAAACTATGTTTTTACAAACCATATAAAATATATATAAAGAGAATGTGGCATTAAATAACCTTCAAGGTTGATAATCCATTAAATGCCCAAACTTAAATCTTATACAGAAATTTATTAATGAGTAAATTCTGGATCGTTGTCATACATTAAAACATCATCATAATCAAATCCTTAACGGACACTATTTAATTGACATCCAATATTTCACAGTAATCCTATTTTCCCCATACAATTTTTCATACAATTCAATTTTATAAAGCTTCTTGTTTCATCTTCTGAGAAACACCCATGGACATAACATACCGTATTTCACGTTTTCTTGTTTGGACGGCGTTCTTCTGACTGAAAACCTCACCTTGACGTCTCCAAACAAATTTATTCTCATTATGTCCCAAAATATCTTGTTTCCATTAGCTTAACCATAATTTATTCTCCAAGAATAAGATAGGTTTATCAATCTCCTCATTTGCAAATGCATTACTCGCTATTAGAAAAGTAACTGTGTGCGTCAGCAAAATTGATAGTCTGATCTGAGCAGGGATCTAGTTATTGGTGTCTCAAACTAGATTTCTTTTCATTAAGTCCAAAAAGATCATATTTCTTCTAACTTGACAATAGTATATTCTACTATAATGAGGTAGGCTTAGCAATCCCCCTGTGTTATATTTTTACCTTCGACCCGGCCCAAAAATACTATTCCAAGGTAACACACCGGAAGGAAGTGACACATTCCAACGCCCAGTAATCGAAAGAGATCGCGTGGGCGGATTAAGGCTTATGATATGGGACAAGGTGAAGGTCCCATTGTGCCACTACAGTCATGCACCGGAAGAGAGTAACCTCTGAACTGCATGACAGTTATTTCCGCTTGATGACGATTAAACATACGATTCAAAAATCCAGTAGGCGATCGTGTGGGCGTTGAGTTATTATTTAACTCAGTTGAGTTTGGGTCCCAGGGCAGTTGCCAGCAGACTCCCAGAGAGTTAGAGACGAGATGTGGTACGGAAGGCCACACCCGACCGAGGGGGACCTCGGAAACCCCCGATGCAGTTGCCAGTAGAATTCCAGACACCTAGAGACCAGATGTGGAAGGGAAGGTGACACCCGACCGAGGGGGCACTCGGAAAACCCCCGATGCAGTTGCCAGCAGACTTCCAGACAGTAGAGACCAGATGTGGTAGGGAAAGCCACACCCGACCAAGGGGGCCCTCGGAAAAGCCCCGATGGAGTGGGCCCCAAGACCTCTGGTTGAGCCTCTAAGAGAACAAGAAAGACACAACGTGACGGTCATAACAGTGGGGTCAAAATATGAAGTTTATATTCGGTCTCCAGCATCCTCTCACATGCAAACCTTCAACAA
>OY757910.1:47686592-47739092 GCA_963585895.1 Sepioteuthis lessoniana | reverse complement strand
TGAAATATTTTCAAATTTAAAACAAATTTACTGAGATCATTGGTTTCTTATATATATATATATATATATATATATATATATATATATATATATATATATATATTTGTGTGTTTGTGTGTTTGTGTGTGTTTGTGTTTGTGTGTGCGTAATTGTTTAGAGCAACATATCCTAATATAATATAATATATATATATATATATATATATATATATATATACACGAAAACACGCTCACACACATGCACCTATATATATATATATATATATATATACTTCTAGGGATACAAAATTAGATCATAGTAATAAACAGACCCAATTTTTTGGTTATTATGGGAATAAAAGCATAAAAAAGCCGATAGAATAAATGACAAGCATGCTAACCGGTCTAACTCCTCGCTCAACAGAAGTAAATCGAGGATAGTATCATATAGAACAGAAAAAAATGGAGAAAAAAATTTGGATTGGAGACAATATCAAAATAACATTACGTCCCGTCAGACATTCCCTCTGTTTAGAGAGATACGGTGTGCCGGAAAATAGGAATTGTCTTTGAGAGTTTAAGATGGAATGAAGCGAGTGACTTGCTCAATATAGAGTACAAGTTAACGCTAAATTTCTCAGCACAGCCATGGCTATTATTAAGGTGTTCTACAATTCAACACCCGTATGTATTCTTAAGATTATCAGTCCAGCTCACGTTAAAGTTTACTATTTTCGTAAGATGTTTAATTCTAGCGCTTATCCAAGTTGGATTTTGGGCATTATCTATTTTTACTCCTCTGCTGGTACCCCCACCTTGGCCGGTCGTTAGGTTGATACGGGCATTTTCTTGCTCGACCTTCCTCTTTTCTTGCTTTCTTTGTGGCTACACCCCTTGTAACTAATAGGGTATGATTTTTGCGCCCACTCCATTTATTTTATCGTATCATTAGGGCCTCCATCATATCAACTGAAGCTGTTTGTTGGAATATCCAGTACTGCTTTCCCTCTGGGTTGCCCCCACAACCATTGACGGGAAATTAAAGATATCAGACAACACGTCTGCTGGGCGATTGTCCGCTGGGGTCTACTCATCAGCTAGATCTGAACGCCGCACGCCCAAAGGCCGCTGGGTTCGATGGTCTATCATATCCCAAGAAAATACTCAGTTTGAACACCCCGAATCCCCCAAGAGCAGAATTGGAAGACATCTCCAAAACCGAGGTGGTCCCGAAAGCTGCTATAACCATTCCCTTTGAAACCAGAAGAGAAGCCTTAACGGGCAAAATCGCCACCATTGATCGGGGAAGAAAGAAAAATAGCAACTCCTCCAAGTCTTATCGGTTTGAAGTGTCGGTCTTTACTGGTCTCTCTGGCTCTATTGTCTCCAAGTTCAACCGCAATCCTGATTGAACCAGCTCAAATGGCGGAGGGAAATAAGATAAAAGACATGCAAAGTAACCCTTCTGAAAAGCCGGCAACCTCAGCATCCTGAAGAATAAGGCAGAATGATCCGAAGGAATGTGAAAGGGATAAGGTAGAGAAGTATGCCCAATATTTCCAAGCCTATACTATCCTGCCCATCCCAGAAATTACCAAAGCTAGTGCAAGAGCCCCAGATCCTCTCTTTGGTTATTTTGGACCTCTGTACTGAGACATTAGCCAAGTTGAAAAGAGACAACTTTGTGGAGCTCCTCCGAACGGCAGGCATGTCATACAAATATTTCTGCACATGCAGTTTCCTACTACCCATGGAGAAGCCAGTGGCAATTTTGGCCGGTAGAAAAATTACCACTAAATGCCTCCAGCTTCCGCCGTAATTACTGGTCACGTTCTGGCTTTCTTCTTCAACGCGCCCATATGCGCTTAGGAAGTGACTCCGCTAAAAGTCAGTTCGGGAACAACTTATGGTGAATATGCCTTTAGAATCTATCTTAAAAGGGATGGCTTCCGGGCTATACCAAACGTAATCTAGTTCTGGGATCGACAATTGATGGTGGTGGTCGAGAACAGCAAGCCTTACTGTTGGCATTGTAAACAGTTTGGACATCTTGGCAAAAGCTACCCTCTGAGAGTCGAGGGAAAGCCTTAAAAACGGGAAGTGGTAAATTAAAGTCCTGTAAAAGCTACCCAGACAACAGAAGTCAACCAAATTTCGGAACAATCTTTTCAACCAGAGGAAGGAAAAAAGTCAAATCCCGTCAAAATGTCTGAGGCAAACTCTCCAGGAAAAAAATCCCTTGAGTTGACCACCTTGAAACTTGATTTCTCCAATTCTGCACTCATAATTTAAAAAGCAACAAAGAAGGACAAAGTGGAGAAGGTCGAAAAATGAACCCCCGGAAGTCATCCTATCAGCTTGAATTGTTTTCTTGGATTGTTTGTGAAATAGGAGGCAAGTGCTCGTACAGCTACTGTTTTGTGGAGAACTCTTTCGGGATTTGTTCGATGCATTACCCTGGATCCTTTAGTAGTCACCATCTACCTTTTTATGAGCCTTTCGTAAGAGTTCATGTAATGCATCAATACAGTAATACTTTAAAGAAATCCAGTTCTATGAGAGATCAAATTTCCATATCATCGACAGCCTGTCAAAAGTACAAATTGCCTTCCCCATGCGTATGTTGACATAACTTTCAATAGATGAGATATTTCTGCACAGGTATGTGAATGAATCTAGTAATTTCAAAGTCTTGGCTCTTCAAGTGGAGATGGCTCTTTCTTGTTTAAAACATATTAACTTTCTTTTATCTATTTTCATGCAGATGCAAATGCCCCTTGCTGCTTGCGATTAACTTCAGGAAAATGCCTTTGAGAAATTAATGTATTTTTCCCTTTTCTATGTGTAAAATTATTCAGCAGTATGAGCTTTATATCTTCGGTAGAAGAAGCAATCAAGAACGAGACCTTGTGATCTCAAAACTTAAGAAATACTGTTTGATGAATCTATGGTACACAAGTCAGCATTCTTTTGTTATCAGCTAATCTAAAATATGTGGTTGGCTTTTCATAATCTTCAATTCTAGAAACCAATATCATATGTAGTCGCTTGCTCGACTTATTTTAGTCAATCGATGTCATTGATATCGATTGACAATTGTTATCATTTTATCTGTTACAAGGATTTTGAATTGATTCGTGTTCCTTTGTCTTTTTTCTTATTTCCGGCGTTTTCCTCTTTCAATGAATTACATACATAAAAAAATGCATGTAAGTTCAGATTATTCAATAACTGCTTGGAAAAGCCTCATTTGCATTTTATTTAAAATTGGTTGCCATATAATTCATTGTAGAAATCTTGTACAGCGCGTCTGCAGCGCTTTGAACGCTCTCTTTGAGAAGCGGTAAATGTTGCAGACAGGCAATTCTAGCAAGATAAAGCAAAGTTGAAAGCAGTCATCATGCTAGTGTGATACCAAAATTAGCTCGTTTACTACTTATTCTAATATTTTTTTTATACATGCTAGAACACCCAGTTCCAATCATGCCAACGTTCTGGTCACTTACATAAAAACCTCAACATGGTACAGTTGAAATTGTCATTGGCCCTCAGACCTTAGGGAATGATTGAACTCGTTGAAGGTTATTCTGCCTTCTTGTCGTTCCATAATGAAATTCTATCACACTCAAAATGCGTTTGCCACAGAGAATACTACGCCCATCTTGTTGTTTCAATACTTTAGGCTCATTTTAAAATTTTAGATTTATCTGTCGTTGATATCCAGAATTTGAGCATGGATTTAGTAACTGTTCATTGCTTAAGTGTAAAGTAGATCTCGAATTTGTAAATAAACGCTCTAAGTTGGTAAGGAAACGTGTACAACTGAGTTCCGAGTATTTTAATCACAATTTTACTGCTTCTGTTTAGCGCGTATGATTGAGGTACATTTAATTTTTTCAGTAATTTGTTTTAATATTCTTTCGTAGTAACGATAGTCTCGAAAAGTTTTGAATACTTTATATAAATATATTCTGATCTCTATTCGATTGCATTGTATATAAAAAATATTGTATTCCTAACTATTTCTCATCGCACAACATAACTGAATACCAAACTTGTTTTGATCACTCCATTATTTAAATACCTAGCTCATGTTAATTGCGTCATATATCCGATTATCGAACTCATCTTGATTACACCCTATGACTGTAAGTCAAGCCTGTTTTGTTTTCACCATTTGATTGTATACCAAAAGACATGAAGTATGAGTTGCCCAGTGAAAATCGAACCCAATAACAATGGTCAGCGAATATAGCTTCTTAACCATTACTGCTCGTGAGGTAACAATTATTAAATGTTATAATCGCATACCAAAACCGTTTGGATCGCATCATATAATCACATACCAAACTCGATTTATAGACACCTTTCTCCGAGTAATGAAAGAATTGTTTAATCAAGCACGTATATCCATACACACCATCTCTAACTCCAACTCAGTAATTCATTATCTTTCATTGCTCACCTAGTTTAAAAGGTAACGTCATTATTAATCTTTGCACAAAAGGAAAAAAAAAATCCGTTTTGTTTTCATAAAGTACACTCATTTTTTTCGGGTTATTATATAAACTATTTTAATCTATGTTTACATAGAAAGATTAAAGAGCCTTAATATCAAATAGGTAGTACTTTTAAATGTATCATTCTTTTCTTTCTTTAAGCCTGTAAGATTGGAATGCTTATAAAACGCAGGGTTTTTCAAAACATAGTAATATTATCTCCTGCGTCTTAAATTCAAAGTTAATGTAATTAGGTTACGTAAGTACATAATATTCTAATATTAATATTACAATATTAAGTGTGAACGGAAGATCTTATAAGCAATCTCTTATTGGCCGGGCTCAGAATATGCCGAACATTTTTCCTGTAGAGAAGTAAGAAACCCTCGTAGGTGATTGACACTAAACTAGACGTGATGGTGAAGCTGCTTTTCCTGAGCGTGGAAAGTGCTGATTACCCCTTCATAACGTTTATACCTGGGTCCTCTCTGGCTCGAAGTGGTCGTGTATGTTTGGGTTCCATCTGTGAATAAAAAAGGTCTGTTTCATAATTTTTCAATTTGATATAAATACCTAATATTATCATTGTCTTCAAATTATTTGCATTTTGAATGTTTACTTGAAACTTCACTTGTCCATTAGTGATTATTGGTACTATCTATATAGGTGTAAACAAATGATTTTCATAAAATATAAACATAATTGTAATTGATTTTATAACCATATTCAAACAAATAATAAGGGACAATTTTTTGAAATATGCTATAGGCCATTGACCATATATGAGAGTCATTCAATAAATGAGATGAATTATGCCTCAGGAGTTTACAATTCGAAGCACTGTTTCCAGTTACTCTTTTTTCATAGATATCATTAGTTATATACACATTCATGTCCCAGAAGACGGTCAGACTAATCTATATTACTGACTGCTCCACGTTGAACCGATTCTTTACCAGAGAGTTTCACCTCTATGGTCTGTCTCATTGAGTCAAGATTGTTGTGGAAACCCCATGTTTAGACCATTTGTAAACTTATTTTATACTAAGATACATTTCTCATCACTCTTCTCAAATAGCCAAAATTTTAAACAGATCTCTGTTCGAGCCTGGAGAACTTTGTTTGATTTGCTTTCATTTTTAATCGCCTCAAAACAAATACATCTGCGGGATAAAAATAATTTTTCAATTAAAGAATCCCAAACAAAGCGGGCTGTCCTTGTGGGGTAATTGTTAACGCGGTATTCTGTGAAATCGTTGTAATCGAGTTCAAACTCCAGTCAAGTTATTACGCTCTCTTTTGAAGATATACCCTTGGCAAAAGTCTGAACCGCCTTATCCTCCTAGCTTTTAGGTTATATACTACCATTACTGTTCTTCTAGAAGGATGGCTTTGGCATTAAATGACCTAAGAAAGTTGATATGACATTAAAACCAAACAATTCAAAATTTATATATAAGAAAAAAGAAGCCTATTTTTTTTGTTTTTTTTTCAAACAATATCCCATTATTAATTGACCCTCTTAATTATTATTATAATCAATTTTTTGTATCAGTGAATAAAAACTTGGCATCAAATGACCCATTAGAAGTTGATATGCTTTTCCACAAATAAAACTTGTTAAATACGCAATAATTTTCAGTGAACTCTGATCTAAATGAAACTATCAGACGGGAAATGAGAAACTGTAAAACGTTACGAGACTTTGCATGATTTGGTGCAAGGTTTTAAGTTTAAAATTCAGTCTTGATAAAATAAATTAATTGATTCAAATATTTTTTTAAAAAGTCTCGTTCGAAAACATGAACTGCGGAACGAAAACTAAAACAAAAAAGATACAATAAAAGTCCTTTAGACTGGTTTAGAAACTAACTTAAGTGAGAACGCCCTAAGGAAGATGCAGACATCGCAATTTCCTTAGTGTCAAAACATCAAAAAAGGAGTCCACCACAAAATTACATTGAAGAGTGTAAACTAGACAGACAGACAGGCAGAGAGAGAGAGAGAGAGAGAGAGAGAGAGAGAGAGAGAGAGAGAGAGAGAGAGAGAGAGAGAGTATAAAAGTTTCACAAAATGAAACAAAAAGACAAAGAGAGAGTAAAAAGAAAGATATAAAACATAAAATATTGGCTTTTAAACCAATTTTCTTTTGTGGGAGATAGTGTTTCTGAAATTGATCTGTTCTCTATCTCTCCCTTTTGCCGAACTAACAACGCGATCAATTTTTCATTTCTCTGCTCTCATTACGATGACACCTGAATATTTCCTGCCAGAGTAAAGAAACCACACTGACGCTTCTTAAAGGTACCCTCGGTTAAAGGACTACGAAGTGACTTTACAATCACTACAGGCAACCAAGCAAGATAATAGTAGTTACTTGCTGTTACACGACTCAAAAATGACTCTAACATCATTACTGACGACTAAACAAGATACAAAATTGATTCTAATATATATATATATATATATATATATACAAGTGACTGAACAAAACGGAATTGGCACTTGTAACAGAACTAGAAAATGTTTCAAATATGAATATTTTTAAAAAGCTACTCCTGTTTACCTGATTAAAAACTGACAATTTTATGCTTATGACAAAAATACTGTCGACGCACTTGCAATTCAATAGAGGAGTGCTACCTGTAATCGCTAATGACGTAGAAACTTAAATCAGTGTGATCTGATTTCAAATCGTGGACGAAGCTTTTCATTTCATTTCGTGTTAACGCCTTTGGGAAAAACTTAAAACCACCAGTTCTGCATCGAGCTTTTGGGTTGTTATACGTGTTAAGGTAACCAATCTTAGAGAAGGAAAATTCTCATTTCAAACCAGTTGTGGTCCGCTTAAAGATTGACCTTGTATCACATCCTGCTCGTCGCAATGGGGGTGGGTAAATACATACTTGTGCAATGAAAAGACAGCAATATTAATCTAATGTTACATTCTCCAAATAAACAAGATTTATAGGTGTGGTACTGGTGTTTACAAGACTAGAAAATAAGCGCCAACAAAACAGTCAATGAGATTCTGTCAATTCTAAAACATTTTTATACTGATTCTCAAAGTCGCTGATTTGTTCACATAATCTGGAATCAGAAAAACTAAAACCATATCTAACCATGTAAAAAAACTGATTTATGCCTGTTTATTGTACAGGAAAATAAATCTTGGAAATGGACACTCATTTTTTTTCTAAAATAATACTTTTCAATGAGAATAGAAAAACTGAAGTTAAAAGTAGCGAAAATTTTATTTGTTTACGGGAATTTCCCAATGATTTTCTTGTAAGAAAGAAAAAGCAAAAATTCATTTGAGTCACTCTGATGATAGTGTGGATTTAAAAAAAAACATCAGTGTTCAATATAATAACTTTTCAGTAGCTTTGAAAATGTCATGACTAAAACATGCTGGGTACTAATAGCATAGTCAGGTTAAACTCGTAAACTTTCTTCTCTAACGGACATATACTCCAAGACGCAGTTTTGTGAGCCGACTAGCAAAAAGTTACATTCGTCAGCTCCTTGCCGTCTAGAGGACTTACCATGTGAGATGACCAAAAGAGACGAATGGTGAGAGAGAATGAAAATAATTCTTGCTGTCAATATAAGATCATGTTGAATACTAAAATTCATTAATACCCCCCCCCATATATACATATATATATATATATATATATATATATATATATATATATATATATCGATAGATAGATGATACTTCAGTCCGAAACCATGCCTGAACCCAGAGTCATCATCTGATTGTAACTAATGCTGTCGTACAAACATCAGTTATCGTATGATACTATATATATATATATATATATTTATATATATATTTGAGATGTATAAAACAACATACAAAGTCTCATTGGTTAATACAATGATTGATTCTTATCGTGAGATCAGCAAGTAATTCAATTTCTAACAACGACTTTCGCCTCGTACATTCCACGAATGAACGTCCAAAATACATCATTTTTACGTTATCTAAAGAAAATATTTTGTTTTTTTGGTCTTGTGTAATATCGACACATATTTCAAAATAAACTCTTTAGATAAATAATATAACTGCTACATTTTCTCAATCTGAAAATTAAAAATTGAAAACATGGCGTGGTAATATTTCTGGTATATACTATAGCATTAGACGGAGCGAGATTTTTTACACTCACTAGAGACTAAGTAACAGCAAGTCTTCTCAGGTATTCAGGAGTCGTCTTAGTATTCTGGCTGATCTCCACATTGCTGTTGTGTGCTGATATCTAACTCCTCAGTCTTTTCCCAAACCCTTTGGAAACTATCTTGGTGCACCAACTAGAATCAGTATCACCGTCACCTTCACATTCCACAGTTTTATCAGCTCTCTAGCGACGTCAATGTTTAAGTCTGTCTTTTCATTTTCTGTGATTTTCCCTCGGTGGTCTGGGGTAACAGCATAATCCACAAGATGATTAGTTATTTTCTTCTTGTTAATCAACATAATGTATTGTCTTCGGGCCAGGATTCGGTTATCCGTTTGTATTTCAAAATACCAGAAAATTATATTCATCTATGATGGATTCTGAATTGTACACGTGCCATTTTGTAGTATAGTCAGATTTTAATCCCTAACACAATTCTAAGGGAATCACCTTTCCCAACTAGATGTACCTAGTCTTGTATTCCTTTCGTGCAAGTTTGTTAGATTTGATTAATTCGGGATTAACTGTTGCATCTCTGTCTCCAGAATACCTGAACTTGCTATTCTGTTGCGGATTACTACTTCACTACTACTACAACTACTAAATAAGTATAATAATGATAATATCAATTATAATGAAAAACAGAAATCTTATGGAACATAAAGGTTACAGTGATAACAACTGAAATTGGTGCGCTCGAAAGAATCCGCAAGCGTTGTTGTAAAGGGACTGTATGACTTAGAAATTGGATGACAAGTGAAGACCACCCAGACTACGTAACTATTATGATCGGCCTGAATACTGAAAAGATTCCTGTATTTTTGACAGGAATTGCTCTCACTCAAACTCATGTGAAATACCATCGGCTATCGCAGGTGTGAAAAAATCTCAAAGTTTTATATAATAAGCAGAATATGAGAATGAAATTTGATATAGAAAAACGTGTCATGCTCATATTGAGACAAATTACGAAACAACTCCCCAGAATTGCCAAAGCAAGAAAGAATCCGAACGCTCAGAAAAAAGGAAAATTAGAAGTACTTTGGAATTTTGGAAGTGGATACCATCAAACAAGAGTGGATATAGGAAAAATAAGAAAAGAGTATCACAGATAAAAGGAAAATCTTCTCGAAACCAAAGTTTGCAGAAGAAATCATATCAAAGGAATAAACACCTAAGATGTCCGCCTTGTAAAATACTCGAAACCATTCTTAAAATGGACCTGGGAAGAACTTCAACAAATGAACCTGAAGACAAATAAAAACTCTTGATTGACGATGCACACATTCTAAGAATCGAGAGATGACTTAGGCATATTATATTTGTCCAGAAAAGAAGGACGAAGAGGACTCACCATTATTGAGGATAGCATGGATTCATCTGTACGAAGACTCGAATACTACATTTAAAAGAGCAAAGGAAAACGAATTACTGCAAATAGTAAAAGCATTGGAGACATAATGTTAAACAGTAAAAACTAGGAAACAGAAATAGAAAAAAAAATAACTGCTTGGATATTTCAAGTGACAAACTGACGAAATCTCCCACGAGAAGACCTGGACATGGCTCAGAAAAGAAAACTTGAGGTTAGAATTGAACCTCTACTAATATCACATGATAATAACGCCATAAAGACCAAGTACATTAAAGCGAAAACAGGTAATATACTACAGAATCGCTAGTATAGGTTATATGTTGATAGAGAAAAGTTGATTAATCACATAATACTGCAAATAGTAAAAGCATTGGCAAATAATGTTAAACAGTAAAAACTAGGAAACAGAAATAGAAAAAATAATAACTGCTTGGATATTTCAAGTGACAAACTGACGAAATCTCCCACGAGAAGACCTGGACATGGCTCAGAAAAGAAAACTTGATGTTAGAATTGAACCTCTTCTAATATCAACTGAAAACAATAACATAAAGACCAAGTACATTAAAGCGAAAACAGCTAATATATTACAGAATCGCTAGTTTAGGTTATATGGTGATAGAGAAAAGTTGATTAATCACATAATAAGAGAATGTAGGAAACTATTAGTAAGTATGTATAAGTTTATACCAAACTGGATTGAGACGGTCATGCAGAGAGAATTGTATAAGAAACTTAAATTTGACAATTCTTCCAAATGGTATATGTACAACCAGAATATCTCCGGAGGAATGAGACGTATTAAATTCTAAGGAATTTTACTATTAAACAGAACACAAAATCTTCTGAATGCAAGACCTTGTGATTATTAACAAAAAAAAAGACAACTTATCAAATAGTGGACATTGCCATCCCCGCGGACCATAGAGAGAAAATCAAAGAAAGCAAAAAGTGAGACAACTACTTGGACCTTGCAATACAACTAAAAAAATCTATAGAACATAAAGGTAGCTGTAATACTAATTGTAATTGGTGTGCTGAGAACACTTCCCAAAATATGTTTAGACGTTTGGCAGAGTTGGTAATCAGGGGAAGAGTCATGACCACGGAAACAATAATATTGTTCAGATCGACAAGAATACTGAGATAAGTCCTGTAGATTTGGGAAGACTTACCGTTGTTCAGACTCTACTGAAAGGCAATCTGTAAACGCCGGGAGAAACCTCCCAAGGAATAATAATAATAATAATAATAATAATAATAATAATAATAATAATAATAATAATAATATTAATAATAATAATAATAATAATAATAATAAGAAGAAGAAGAAGAAGAAGAAGAAGAGAAGAAGAAGAAGAAGAAAATTCTATCAACAATTGGGAGGGGATAACAATAAAACACATCAACAAGCGAATGCAAAAGAAGCAGAACGGTTCTGGACTAAAATATGGCAACCAAAACAACATTATGAAAAGGTTGAATGGATAAACCATATCACAAGAGAACTAGAACAACTCAAAGAAGGCCCGAAAGATGAAATACACACTGATTTACTCAGAACGACACTTAAAAAGGTATCAAACTGGAAAACGCCTGGCCATGATGGAATACATGGTTTCTGGTTCAAGAAATTCACCTCAATTCACGACAGACTAGTACTAGAAATGACAAAATGCCTATTTAAATTCGACCATACTAACAAAAGGTATATGCACAACCCAGCACCTGTCCTAGAAAATGACTCGCATAAACTCCTATGGGACTTTAATATACAAACGGATCACATAATCCCGGCCAGGAGACCAGACTTAATAATAATTAACAAAAAAAAAAAAGAGAACTTGCAAAATAGTCGACTTTGCTGTCCTGGCAGACCACAGGATAAAACAGAAAGAATGTGAAAAGAAGGATTAATACCTCGACCTTGCTAGCGAACTGAAAAAACTGTGGAACATGCAGATGACAATTATACCAATCGTAATAGATGCGTTTGGAACAGTAACTAAGGGATTACTAAAGGGAGTAGAGGACTTGGAGGTTAGCGGACGAGTGGAGACCATTCAAACGACAACATTGTTGGGAACTGCCAGAATACTAAGAAGAGTCCTGGAGACTTGAGGAGACTTGCTGTCACTCAGTCTTCAGTGAAAAACCATCGGCTATTGCTGATGTGAAAAGCTCTAATGAGTGAATAATAATAATATGGAATTTGGCATAGAAAAGTGTGCATAAAAGTGTGTAATGAAAAGTGGCAAACGGCAACTAACTGACGGAAATTAACTACCAAACAAGGATAAGATAAAAACGCTCGCAGAAAACGAAACCTACAAATACTTGGACATCTTGGAGGCTGACACCATCAAACAAATGGAAATGAAAGGCAAAAATTCAGAAAGAATATCTCAGGAGAACTAGAAAACTACTCTAGACAAAACTCAATGGCAGAAATCTTATTAAAGGAATAAATACCTGCGCTGTACCACTCGTTAGATATTCCGGACCCTTTCTCAAGTGGACCAGAGACAAACTTAAACAAATGGACCAAAGAACACGAAAAGTAATAACAATGCATAAGGCTTTACATCCCTGCGACGACGTTGACAGACTATATGTTTCAAGAAAAGAGGGAGGAAGAGGACTTGCCAGCATAAAGACAGCGTTGACGCATCGATATAACGACTCGAAGACTATATACAGAAACACGAAGTAGGACTCATTACAGCCTCTAGAAACGATACTGAGAACATGATGAACAAAAGAATCACAATAACTAGGAAACAAAAATGGGAAGGAAAACAACTCTATGGGCGGTTTAAACGACTAATAGACAATATCTCACACGACAAAACCTGGACATAGCTAAGAAAAGGAAACTTTAAGAAACAGAATCTTTCCTAATAGCAGCACAAGACAACACCGTAAGAACCAATCATAACAAAGCGAGAATAGATAAGACTCAACAAAATAGCAAATGCAGGCTATGTGGCGACAGAGATGAAACCATCAATCACATAATAAGCGAACCCAGCATTTTAGCACAGAGGGAGTATAAGGCGAGACACGACTGGGTCGGTAAGGTGATTCCCTGGGAAATGTGCAAGAAATTTAAATTTAACCATATTAACAAATGGTATATGCGCAACCCAGCACCTGTCCTAGAAAATGCCACGAATAAACTCCTATGGGACTTTAACATACAAACGGATCACCTAATCCCGGCCAGAAGACCAGACTTAATAATAATCAATAAAAGAAAGAGAATCTGCAAAATAATCGACTTTGCCATCCCGGCTGACCCCAGAATAAAACTGAAAGAATGTGAAAAGAAGGATAAGTAACTCGACCTTGCTAGGCAATTGAAAAAACTGTGGAACATGCAGGTGACAATTGTACCAATTGTAATTGGTGCGTTTGGAACAATAACTAAAGGATTTCAAAAGGGATTGGCGGATTTGGAAGTTGTCGGACGGGAGGAGACTATCCAAACGACAGCATTATTACGAACGGCCATAATACTGAGAATAGTCCTGGAGACTTGAGGAGACTTGCTGTCACTCAGACTCCAGTGAAAAACCATCGGCTAACGCTGATGTGAAAAGCTCTAATGAGTGAATAATACTAATAATGATAATAATAATTGAAAAGAATGATAATAATAATAATAATAATAATAATAATAATAATAATATAGAAATTTGGGCCGAATTCGCTAGATCTGATTCAAACCAAACACTTACTGACAAAGATAGAATGATATTAAACAAAGGTTAGTTTTCTGATTTTGAGATACTAGAAATTCAACCAGTCAATAGGGAAAAGTATCAACGTGTTCACCTTTCCCAACTCGAAACACCAAATAGTGAAAACAAGAGCTCCCTCACCGACTTAAAATACTAAATACTGAAAAGCAAAACACTCCGGAACCTAACTCCACAAGAAGATAAAATAAATACAGAGTTTAAATAAAAAACCACGACTGATAAGAAGACTACAACTTTCAGGAACCAATACTGAAACAAAAATAAAGGTAGAAACTGAAAAGTTTAACAAATTATTGCTAAATTACAAATGCGCAGAAGGGTATTAGTGTCCTTGAATGTATTATATTTGTTCAATTTCCTGTTCCCTAGTTCTCTCTGTGCTTTTTCATGTTTTAGCGCTTAAGCATTTATTAGGACTAAAATGATCTTAGGAACTCCAGTGAGTTTGATTGAATGGGGAAAAGAGAAGTAAGACTTGAAAATATGTTGTTTTTTTTTTGTTAGTAATCTTTTTTATATGAATTGTTTTCTCGTTTTTATTTTGTATTGGTTTACATTCAAAATGATATATATGTAATCTAATGCAGGTGAAAGTTTTAAAACATTTTAGTGATTGTTTTTTTATCTCTAATAAATTCTAATTTTCACAATTAGCGTTCAGTTACAAAATAATCTTTTAGTTAATTTCCGAAAAAGTAATATAGATTTAAATAAAATTCTTATTAAACCAATAAAGTTCTAGCTATGAAAGAATGTAAAAGATTAAGTATTTCAATATTGTTTTATTTTAAATCTTTTCAAATTTTTGATATTTTTTTCAAAAATCAAACCTTAAACTCGTGTGTGGTTTGAAAAATTAATATAATTTTGATATTCTATGTTTTTTCTATGACAAAATTTGAATTCACTTCTTTATTGTCTATTAAATACTGTGAAAAAACATATAGGTTTAATTCATTTACTATTTTACCATAGAGAATGCTACAATAAAAAAAGATCTAATAATTTTAAGTGTCTTAATTTTTAGGTTTAAAATTCCATATATAATCTAAATAAAAGTTATTTGTTTATCCTATGAAGAGTTTATTTCTTCTTTTTGTAGTATTTTAGTTCCAACGTTTAAAATTAATCATATTTTGTGCGAGGAGATATGCAAAGGAGAAAGTAGTCTTTGATGAAATTAGCATCCCAACAGAACCCGAAAAAATACAAAGCCTTGATGGGAAGTTAGGTCGGAAAGATCAGCTAAGAAATTGAGACAAGAAGCCGATGTGATAAGGAAGGAAAAGCATACTCTGACAAAATCTAAAAAAATATTAGGGGTGCTGGAAAGATACCAATACAGGGTCAAGCAATACAAACAAGATAGGACATTGCAAGATAATGAAATAAAATTCAGCCAGTAAGTAGGTGGAGAATGCAGAAGACATTATAACCATCGGATGCAAAGGCAGATAAACAATTTTGGAGTTAAATATGGAAAAAGAAATAGTATAACGGAAAGGCCGAATGGATAAACAGCATGAAAAATAAATATAATGAAGGCTCTGAGGAAGACATAGACTTGGAATCCCTCAGTGCACCATTAAAACTGAATATTCTTTAAATAGACAAGAGAAGAAGTTTAACAAATTCATCAGTGGACAAGAAAGATGACACAGACATGATATATGTGCCAAGAAGAAAAGAAGGGGAAGGACACGCCATCATTGAAGATAGCATAGAATCATCAATACAAAGACTCAAAAACTTCATTAAAAAGAGCAGCCAATAACAGCACTGACAAGATTAGGACAAATAAAACAACAACTTGGAAACAGAAATTTTGGGAAAAACAAAAACAATTGTATGGGTATTTCAAGCGACAAACTTGCCAAATCTCAAACGAAAAGACAAGTACATTGCTAGGGAATGAGAGAAACAAAATCTCTTCTAAAAGCAGCATACAACTACGATATTAAATACCTCTTGCTTAGAACATCTATAGATAAAATAAAAGAAAACGGGTTCAAGCTAACAAAAGAAAGAAGCAGAAGGTACCCCGCAAAAACAATTACCGACGCGGACTACGCCGATGATATAGCGCTTCTGGCAAATGCACCCGCCCAAGCCGAAACCCTGCTACATAGTCTGGAAGGAGCCGCTGCAGACCTCGGCCTCCATGTCAATGCACACAAGACGGAATATATGTGCTTTAATCAAAGAGGCGACATCTCCACACTAAACGGTAGCTCTCTGAAACTAGTTGACAAGATCACCTACCTAGGAAGCAGTTTTTTCATCTACTGAGACAATCATCGACACGCGAATAGCAAAGGCATGGACAGCTATCGATAGATTATCGCTCATATGGAAGTTAGACCTGACCGATAAAATGAAGCGCAGTTTCCTTAAAGCAGCGGTCGTGTCGATACTGCTATATGGATTCACTACATGGACGCTAACAAAACGTATGGAGAAAAAGCATGACGGCAACCACACAAGAATGCTGCAAGAGATATCAAATAAATCCTGGAGGTAATATCCTACAGACGAATCCGACATGCGGGACACTGCTGGAGAAGTAAGGACGAACTCATAAGTGAAATACTTCTGTGGACCCCTTTCCATGGACGAGCAAAGGCAGGACAACCAGCTAGAACCTACACACAGCAGCTCTGTGCCTTTACGGGATGTAGCTGATAGCATGATGATGATGATGTTAAAGCGTAAACAGAATAACAAATGTAGGCTTAGTGGTTATTGCGATGAAACGATTAATCACCCAATAAGCAAATGAAGCAAACTAGCCCAGAAGCGTATAAGACAAGATACAACCGAGTTGGAACGAGATTCACAGGGAATTATGCAAGAAATTCAAATTTGACAGTACTTGCAAATGGTACACACAAAAAGCGGAATCCATCTTGGAGAATGAGACGCATGGGTTTCTTGGGAATTTTCAGATAAAAATAGATCGCCTAATCCTGGTCAGATTACAAGACCTAGTGATAATTACCAAAAAACAAAAAGAAAAAAGAGAACCTGTCGCGTTGTGAACTTTGTCGTCCTGGCAAACCAAAGAGTGAGCAGTACATAGGAAGTAGTTGATAACTTAGAAAGCAGTGAAACATGAAAGTGGCCGTGATACCAATTGTAATTGGAACGCTTGGAACGGTTTCCACAAGCTTAAAAAGAGATAGATTATTTGGAAATAAGAGGATGATTCGAGACATTTAAAACTTCAGTATTGTTAACAGTAGCTAAAATACTGAGAAAAGTCCCGGAGACTTGCCATTCAGATGTCTGTAAAAGACCATCAGGTAACGCCAGTGTGATGAATTCTCAACAAGTACATCAATTACTTATATTAAAAATTAACGTGAGTATTCCAAAATGTAGTGATAGAGATGAAACAAGTAATCACTTATGATTTAATATATAAAACTTTGGCAAAAGGAATACAAAACTATTATGATAGGGTAAGGAAGGTGGTCCACTAAAAATTAAGCAAGAAACTGAAATTTCGCCAGAGTAACACTTAGTATATGGACAGATGTGAAATTATCCTAAACATGAAACATGGAATTCTCTGGGACTTTGACATACACACAGATCACCCAATCTATGCCAGAAGAACAAATCTCCTTTAAATTAACAAAAAGAAAAGAGCCTTTCTTGAAATGGATTTCACTGTACTACCAGACTAAATAGTGAAACTGAAAGTAAGCGAAAATCTGGTAGAATACTTGGAGGCTTGCAAGAGAGCTGAAAAAGCAATGGAGCATGAAAGTAACGATGATATCACTTGTAGTTAGTATCCATGGGACAATCCCAAAAGGCCAAGGAAAAATGAAGATCAGAAGAAAAATGAAGACATTTCGACACCAGCACTGTTAAAATCAGTTAAAATAGTCTGAAGAGTCCGAGAGTCCTGGGTAGACATTCAGTCACCGAGACTTCTGTGAAAACTACCAATTATAAATGGTGTGAAAAGCTTGCAAGAAGTACTGTTCCAATGAACCACTGTGTGAAGATCAAAGAAAATAAAAAGATAGCCTAACACACGAATCTAGGAAGAGAGTTCAAAAAGCTATGAAATATGAGCATGTGGGTTATACCAATCGTAATTGGCGCGTTTCGAAAGGTCCTTAAGAGCCTGGAAATGAGACTGGTGGAACTGGAAATTTAAGAGAGACGTGAGACTGTCCAAATCACAGCATTGTTAAGATTAGCTAAAATATTGAGATGAATCCTGGAGACCGGAGGGAAAATGCTGTCTCTTAGATGCCAATGAAAAGGTTACCAGGAGAGTGTTGATGATATTAAAAATGTCGAAGTAAATAAGCTATGGAACATGAAAATGGTGATAATACCAATTATCATTGGTGCGCTTGGAACGATCCCCAAAGGCTTGGAAACAGGCTGGAAGAGTTGGAAATCGAAGGACGATTCAAGATCTTCCTAACTTCAGTATTGCTATGATCAGTCAGAATACTGAGAAGGATCTTGGAGATATAATGAGATTTGCTGTCTCTCAGACTCCAGTGAAAGACCATCAGCTAACGCTGGTGGGAAAAACTCAAACAATAATCATATTGATAACAAAAAAAGTGAACTTGCCGAATAGTGGGCTTTGCCGTTCCGGCTGACCACAGATTAAAACTGAAGGAAGGCGAAAAGAGAGATAAGTACTCAGACCTTGCTAGAAAATTGAAAAAACTATGGAACATAAAAGTGACGGTAATACCAATTGTAACTAATGCGCTCGGTAGTCACCAAAAATCTTGTAAGTTTTAACTTGTAATGAGGACAAGTGGAGACAATCCAAACTACGGCATTTGTGTAATCGGCCAGAATACTAAGAAGAGTCCTGGAGAATTGAGGACACTTGCTGTCACTCAGACTCCAGTGGAAAACAATCAGCTAACGTAGATATGAAGAACTCTCAAATGAATTATCTTACAATAATATTCTTAATGCGTTGAGCCCTGCTGGTCTTTTGGGTGCTTCGCCTCTAGCTTGGTATGCTCATTTCTCTGGCCATCTTGTTAAGCGCTCGTTGTACAAGCCACCTTACTATACCTAATATCTGGTATTTTTTTCCTGTTATTCAACACCTTTTACCCATCGCCCAACACCCTTTCCCTTTTTACTATTTTTATTTATCCATTCACAGATAATAAATGTACCATCAAAAGAAAAAGAAAATGTACGACAATCTGCAAAGCGGAATAAGCCACTTCATATGTGTGTTGTCAAGCAATGGAATGATTTGCCACTTTTGATAAATCCTATGCGTGATCCCAGGGTTTGTATCAACACTTGCTAATATATAAGAGATTTTGTAACTGCATTTCCTATGGTGTGTTATATTATTCCTGAATTTATCGAAAAGGTTTTTCAGTTTATTCCGATAACAAGAAAGAACAATAGACACATTCGTCGCAAAAAAAGAAAGAAAAAAAAAACAGTCTCGTTTATTTTCCTATGATGCATATTATTCCTGAATTTATCGAAAAAGGTTTATCATTTTATTCTGAGAACAAGAAAGAACAATAGACACATTCGTCGCAAAAAAAGAAAGAAAAAAAAAACAGTCTCGTTTATTTTCCTATGATGCATTTTCTTCTGACAGACCTCTAAAAAGGAAGACGAGGAGCGTCTTAGCACAGCCATTGGCAGTAAAGAGACAGCTTTACATTTACAAGCCGTTAACTCCCCATAAATGAGGTGAAATGGCAGGTCCCCTTCAAGATGATGACAGCTCATCATTTTAATGTGTGGGTCTCCACTATCTAAATCTAATTCTCTCAAATACCACGTGACTCTACATGAAAGAACGTTCCCGTTTTTTCCCAGAAAGTTTTTCAGCAATAGTGACCTTAAAACTCTCACTGGAGTATTGAGGGTAATATGTGTCTAGTTATGTCACATACCATTTATGTATGAGTCTGTATGTGTGTGTGAGTGTGCGCGCGCGCATTGGACTGATAGAGCAAGAGTAAACGAAAGAATAATGCCAATCATAGTAACAAATAAGCCAGCTTATTCATTCCCTGATAGTCTTTGAATACTTTGGCACGCATTAATTTTCACAATTTTGCACTTAGTAACATTCAGTCAAGGGATGTTACGAAAGGTAATCTGAAATAGTAAGAATATCTATATTTCACAAGTGATCCCCAAGGCATACACCAGAAAGAACAATCAAGGATAATAGCGAGGAAACTTGAAAGAAATATATAGGTGGTGTTCAGGTACTATATTTATTCTAGCGTGGCGGACATCTGTCTCCTAAGGGAGAACCGTAGTGTAATTATGTTTGATACTAGGGGAAGTCACAGAGTACAAAAATGTCGGTGCATTTGTCGGTGGGAATAGGGTGAAGGTGGAGTACATGAGAAAAAGTATGTGAAGGTAAATTGTGGAACAATAGAAACAGAGTTGAATGCAAAATTGACTTTAATAAGTAATCGGATTTAGGTTCTGGCAGAGGCACCCGATAAGAATAATTTCTTTTGCGGTGAAATAATGCTTAAATGATCATTGAAGCATTAAATATAGAGACCCTCACAATACTTTGTGCTGCAAAATATTATATTTTATGTTTTGATAGTTGAGTAGTTGAGTATCCATGCAATTTGTGTGTCGAAGATTTTACAAAAAAAAAAAAGAAGGGATATCCAACCTAGTCGGATAGGTGGAGCTGTAGAATACTTTGACTGCATCTCTGCAATTGGGTAAGACCCTCTCCAACAAGTGTCACGGAGATGACACTAAACAATCTGATGATGAGGCTCCAGTAATTCTGCAACTTTCGGCAATGGTGAGTCAAACTAAATTTGCATAGTTTCTCCATGGGCCAAATAGAACTGTTGACCATCTAAAATCCGTGCAAACAAATGGCTTATGCTAAAAGGAATTGCTTGAAATAGACATGTTTTACTGTATGTAAATAAACGTCTGATGTTTAATTGAATTGCTAGCAATAAATAGCAATACTTGGAACCATTTAACTTCGTTGATGTTTGCTAAATTGAGTCGTTTGAAAAAAAGTTCTATTTGATCATTTAAGTGCGTGTGAACAAATGACTGATATTTAATTGCATTTTCAGTGATACATAGCAATACGTGGATCTATTTTTCTTTGCTGACTCATGTTAACAAAGTATATATATATATATAGATAGATATATGCAAATTTCATTAAATATAATAGACATTTTATGTCTACATATTTTCTTCTGGATCCGTTCGAATTCCCGTATTATTTTTATCGTATTCGGGGGGAATTGATTTATGCATTGTCCATAGTTGTATGTATCCCTAGCTCTTTCTGCCCGACTTTAGGCCATCATCAGGGGAGGATCTATTACAAAAGTGATGTAACTTTTGTTTTAGCATATTACTACTGCAAATACGCCCTTACACTGTAGTAATATGCTAAAACAAAAGTTACATCACTTTTGTAATAGATCCTCCCCTGATGATGGCCTAAAGTCGGACAGAAAGTAGTAGGGATACATACAACTATTGACAATACGTAAATCAATTCCCCCCGAATACGATAAAAGTAATACGGGAATTCGAACGGATCCAGAAGAAAATATGTAGACATAAAATGTCTATTATGTTTAATGAAATTTACGTTAACGAAGAAATGATGCCTAAATATACATACATATATATATATATATATATATATATATATATATATATATAAAGCGGATTTGGCATTAAATAACCTACAATGGTTGATAAGCCATTAAACCAGACCCAATCAAAAAAGGTATGAAAATAAATAGGCTGACTCATTCCAAATAGGAAAATGCTGAAAATTGTTTTGACATATCAATGAAGGCATGGATGTAAATAATAATTAACTTTCGATCTTTCATGATTACGAAAAACACTGAAATCCTGACGCATTGGAAATATTGCAGATATCACTTGCGTCTTTTAAAATCTTAATTGTTATCATTGTCGGTTATATTTAAACTGCGGGTGTCTTTTCAGACTTCCTGGTTTAACTCCGAATGCTTTTTCAGCTTTCCCGGTCGGCTGGCTTATGAAAATGTAAAATGCTTTAAAATGATTAAAATATTTTCTTGATGATGAATGCATAGCGACGTAGACATGGACATTTTCTAGTATTTTTAACAGTATATCGTTAGTACTCAGAAAAATTAAAAACAGGAAAGCTGCCGGACTTGGTGAAACACCACCAGAAGCATGGAAGACGAGGAAATTTGATGACCTACTGTTCAGATATTGCAACGTTGTATATAACTAGAAACGATAGAGAGAGGGACAAAAGGTTTCAATAACCCAATACCCAAGAAAGATGACCTCTTAATTGCCAAGAACTACCGGGATAAAACACTTACTTCCATAGTAGCTAAGAGTTATAATGTTCTACAACTCAACCGCATCGAACCAGAAATTGAAAAAGATCTTAGAAATAATCAAAAATTGTTTCGGAGAAACAATCCACTACAACACAAATTCTGAGAAAACACTGAATCTTAGGTGCTCGTGCAAAATCCTCGAGGCGACATTTTTATTTGTAGATCCCTCCGAGGCGTTTGAAGCCATACATAGAAGGAAGATTAAGCAAATACTTCTAGCCTACGGTCTCCCCAAAGAAGCTGTCACAGCCATAATGATGTTAGATAAAAACACGAAAGTAAAATTTTACTCACCGGACGGAGACACACTCTTCTTTGACATAGTTGCTGGTGTTCTTCAAGGGGATGCATTAGTCCTATATATGTTCATAATATGCTTACACTGCGTACTTTGAACGTCGACAGATCAAATGAAAGAAAACAGTTATGCACTAAAAAAAGGCAAAAAGCAGATAATACCCCACAGAAACTATTATAAAGGCAGACTATGCAGATGACATAGGGCTTCTGGCAAATCCCTGCTGCATCGTCTGGAGCAGGCAGCAGGTGGCATAAGTCTCCATATGAATGCAGACTAAATGGAGTACATGTGTTTTAATCAAAGAGGTGACATCACCACGCTAAATGGTGTCTCTCGGAAATTAGTGGACAAATTCACCTCCTTTGGAAGCAGCGTCTCATCTACTGAAAATGACATCAATATGTAACTAGCAAAGGCGTAGACAGCTATCGATAGCTTTTCGGTCACACGGAAGTCCCACCTATCCGATAGAATGATACACAATTTTTCAGAGCAGCAGTCGTGTCGATTCTTCTATATGGATGCTCCACATGGATGTTGACTAAGCGTACAGAGAAAAAGCAAGAGGGGAATCGCAAAAGAATCCAACGAGTCATATTGAAAAAATCCTGGAAGCTCTCAAAGAAGCAACCGTACGGCTACCTACCATCCATCTCTAAAACAATTCAAATAAGACGGACAAGACTTGCGGTACACTAATGGAGAAGTAAGGACGAGCGCATGTGTAATGTTCTTCTATGGATCCTTTCACACGGAGGTGCAATTGTTGGACGCCCGACTAGAACCGATACACAAAATCTTTGTACATACGCAGGATGTAGTTTAAAGGACCTACCGGAAGAGATGGATGATAGAGACGAATGGTGAATAAGAAAGAGAGAGAGAGAGAGAGAGAGAGAGAGAGAGAGAGTGAGAGAGAGAGAAAGGGTCCGGAGAAATCCGTGTTACCAGCACAACATGATGATAATGATATCATTAACAAATGTGTGCGAAATGTTATAAATACTTTATCTTTGAATTAATAAACTTACCTTAAAACTGTTATTATTTTAGAAAAAACAGTGAAGTTCGTATGATGCCGATTCTTTAGAAAAAAAAATTGCAAAAAGTGTTCCTGCATACAACTGATACAGCACTCAATATCTCAAAAAATGAATGTTATCACTTTTTCATTTCAAGTGAGAGTCCAGTTTGCTATCTAAATTGATTTTAAATGTAGTAAGTTGATGACCGTAGTAAAGGGTGACCCGAAGGCTCCCTTTTCAATAGCTACTACACTGAGGTGTAGAGGAGGGCGCTACTCCTTTCACAGGATTGCTCCACTTTACCCTTGATTCTTACCTTTCAATACTAAGTGTTAAGCCAGGCGGCATCAAGTACCATTTTTTAAAGTTTTTGGTATGACTCAATCAGGGATCGAACAAAAATCCCGGACCATTGGTGAACACTCTACTCATTTGGACAATGCCCTGGTGAAATGCTGTAATTCCCAGGAAATAAAAACTTTTATTTTTTCCTCATATGTATTTTTTATATTCATGATCTGATGGATTTAATCAATAAAAATAAGCGGAAAAATTAAAAAAAAAAAAAGAAAGACATGTTTTTATTATGTCGCTAAGCTGTTCAATTTACAATGATTTTTCCATAGCTAATTCCACCACATTAAAAAGATTAGAAATTAATTTTTTTTGGTTGATATTATTCCTGGTTTTCAATTATGGGATAAACTGAAAAAAATCTGGCCGTGAAACATTTTTGTTACTTTTAATATCAGACAATGAATTCCGACACAAAATATTATCACATAATATTTCAAATGAAACAAGATAAACATGAAACATGGGTTTATTTTTTATTCTTTATTGTTAAAAATGTAATAGTTAATATTGATATGCTGACTTTCTTCTAATGGATATCATTTTTGTTTACTACCTTAAAATATAACAATTAAAAATGAGTATTTTATAGTATTTTTTGATATTTAAAAAAAGTTATTTTATTAATTATATATTTATTGTAAAAACATTTATTTTGAAATAAAGAAACCGTAGAAAATAAGACGATTAGCACCAGTAACACATGAAAAGAATAAATTTAGAGCAGCAATTTTTTGCACTATATTTTTTAGTAGTGATTGTCATTAGTTATGTGACAGATATAATTTGCTTACTGAAGAGATCAGCGTTAAAAAAAGGTTGACATACCGCAAAACTCATCAAATAAACAACTGAGCACCAGAAATGCAATATAAATATTACAATAAAAAAAAAAAAAAAAAAAGACAGGTGACCTATTCTGACTTTTAAGTAGACAAAATCTTTGAGTCTATAAATTAAGTGCATACTCAGATCTGTTTTGCGCATGAGGAAACTATTAATTTGACCAGTTATAACAAATCTAGCTGTCATTGCTGTACGCGATCTTCCGAGTAGTTTTTAATGCATTGTGCAATCTGTCCTTCAACACTTAACAAGAAATTTGCAATTTAGTACGAAGTAAAACGTTATTACAGATTAATTCATGTTTATTCAAAAAAATGATAAAAATGCAAAAAATATTGAGTACATCTAGTAAAAACTATAAACAAAGCCGCTTTATTTTGTTCAGCAAAAAGAGTCAGATTGAAAATAAAGTATTTCAATAGGCACTCCTCTGATGTTTTTCAAAATTTGAATTTTAACATCCAACAATGAATGTTCTATTCATAAAGTTTGTACACCTGTATTTGAATAGGAAAGTTAAATTGATAGTTTAAAGCTTCCTTTTTCATTTTAATCTAGTTTGAATGTTTTGCATAAACTTAATTTAAATCAGACGTTTATTTCACGAGGTCATTGACACGGATGATTCAACTACTCATTTGTTTGAGACATAAATATAACGAATGTCTCACAGTACTGATAATGACTTACAAGACGACTCAAGACGCAAATGTTTTGGCAAACCACATGCAAAATTATGCTTGACATCAAATACTGAGGAAGACCACATACTCTATTTGCACACAAATTTGCTTTACGTATTTACAATTAAATTCATTCATATATTTTAAAAGTAAAGGATTGTGCAAAAGTAGCTCTATTTTTTTTTTGATGAGCTGATAGCAAAAGACTAGAGTATCAACTTGCCACATATTCTCGCAAACAGGTTTTGTAATTCCGACTTTGCCCATTCACAGAGAAGGTTTTCTACCAGAGCTTGAGAATCTAGTTTCATCTATTTTAACTGAAATTAAGGAAAAAAACGGATTCATGCCATTTCCAAGGGCATTATAGCAAAATAAAAACAAATAATCTAATTTGGTTAGCGAGTCCATTTTACTACCAAGGTACCCCTTGAACATATATATATATATATATATATATATATATATATATATATATATATTATAACAGTGTTGGTTGTCACTATCTCACTTTGTGGGTTTGTGGCAAAGAAAATGCAATATAATTTCGACAGTGCTCAATATATGTGATAGAACTATTACATAATGATAATATATATTAGGGAAGCTTGTCTGCGACTTCAGGTTTCATGAGACATTATAAACGACAATCACCCTGCAGAGAACAAGAGATAAAGAAGAAACCGAAAAAATCGAAAAATACAGTTAAAAGAACGTTGAAATTTTGTACAACTCTTTGAAAAAATGTATTTTTAATATATATTGGTTAGCGTGCGCGCGTGTGTGCGTGTGTGTGTATGTATGTGTTTGATGATGATTTTAACAAAGGAAAAAATATCATCATTGAATTACAGAGAACATTATGCTTTGATTTGTCGGCATAATTGGCGAAGGAGTATGGTGGGACATAAACACAATAAATATAATGCAAATGAGATGTGTTATATTGTAATATACTATGAAGTATTATGGATCATGAGTATTTTATGCTGGAATATGATTTGTGTTAGATTGAAATAATAATTTGTATTAGTTATGATAAGTGTTGATTATATATTGCACACACAACATTGTAATCAATGATATGTACGAAAAGAATACAGTGAATATATTGTGTTAAGACTTTGCAGGACGTTTTTATTATCTAAGTCGTATTTTTCCAAAATCTAATAAGCTAGCACTTCCCCAGTCATAGTCCCCTTGCTAAAATCTTCAAAACAAACAATGTAAATGTCTGATACAGTTGCACAAGTAATGTATCTCAAATCATAAAAGGCCACAACAAAAAGATCGAATCCACTTACAGCATCACACACTCCAACAAACTATGCAACCGTAGGAATAAAGAAACATTCCCCCTACTAAGAAACTGCCAACGGAAAAACGTAGTGTACAGAGCCACTGTAAAGTCCAAATGCTCAGTCATGCAATATATAGGGGCAACGGAGCGTATCATAAAACATAAAATACTGAACCACAGACTTTTCAAGAAAAATTACTCAACTAACACTTCTTTATCCACACACATATGGCGCCTCAAAGACATGAACATCTACCCCACCATCATTTTGGAAATGCTAAAACTCGCACCTGCCTACCGCAAGACATAAAAATGCTTTCTTTCTCTTCACGAAAAACTAGGAATTAATCACCTAACCATCCAAAAACAACTTGCTAAAGAAAAAATCCGAAATTCTATCCAAATGCAGAAATGAGAATAAACATCTACTCTCTCACACACACACACACACACACACATATATATATATATATATAATATGAAAAATAAATAAAAAATACTGTAGAAGATGAGTTGGGAATAATTATATTTAAAACCTTCTTAATCCTCTGGAATCCACAGGATGCATACTTAAAAATATATTCGATGATTCTTACAAATCTTATTGAGTGTTCCATGTATGATTATTTATACATTTCATACAGAGCAAATTTCCTTACAAATAAAAAAAAATCCTCAGCAAAATTTCATTTGGCTATTATAAAGCTATTTTAGCTTTATAAATTAGACCAGCTTCATCAGATGGCAAGAATATATATATATATATATATAGAGAGAGAGAGAGAGAGATGGACAGACAAACATCGTCTGAAACAGAAATGGGGAGTGAACTGTAACAACAGAGACCACGTCATACACAGCAATATACTACTTAAAGATATAGATTAATATGCTTTAAATCTAAGCGTAAAGTTATCCACAATCGAATTCTTAACTGAGATATACTTTTGGGGCGGATTTACATTTTCACCAAATATTATTTTTATTAGTCATTAAATGTCTTGCTAAAAGGGAGATAATTTTAAAATTTCCACAATACTATACAATTTCTTATAACTAAATATAACAAAACATTTTCCCAAGAACTACTATTAGGACAGAAAATGAAAATATTTATAAATCAGCTATAAACTTAATGAGTGCTAAGAGTAACGGTATCTCAAAAAGGGACAAAGGAAACTGACTTCAAATGATGGTTGAGGGTGTTTGTGCTTGACTTCGCATAACCGACCTTGGAAAAGGCATAGATCCAAATCTTCTGTATCCCAATTTTTTGGTAAATACTAGGACAAACAAGGCCTCAATACCTCGCTAAAGCACCCAATTTCGAACAAGTTAAACCAAATTCTTACAATTTCTTTCCCACTTAAAAATTGATCTTATATCGTCATACGAAACGATTTTTTGCATCCTTTAAATCTAGATTAATTTCGTCCTTCTACGATACTTTTAAGGTCATTTGTCATGTTGGTCAACCATTGTTCAATTCTTTTCTCATTTTTCACAATTTCCTCTTGAAATGTCTTGATTCAGTATTTTCAGGCTATTCTGTTTTTTTTTCTTTTTTTTTTTCTTTTTTTTCCTCATTCAATATTAATATTAATCATATCTTATTACGTCTTGCTGATTCTATTTCAGTAGCGACAGTGTCAAAAACTTATTTCGTAAAGAGGTGTTATTTCCTACGTATACAAAAACAAATACTTTGTTAAAAAAATAACAAAACAAAAGCAAAAAAGAAAAAAAATGCTCACACAACTGAAACAAAAAGAGCATTTATATTTCTTTTATACTTATGTTTACGGGACGCTACGAATACTCTTGATGACATGTAATTATTTTTTCGTCATGCTTCTTTGTTTCTACTTCATTACATTTTTTTTCGGATTCCTTTTTTTCTCTCTTTCTTATTCCACGCCATTTCTTTTTATAGCACACATCTTTTTTTCCGTTAAGCGTTTCTTTCTTTCAATGATTTTATTCTTTTATTCTCCTTATTTTTTCGTATATTTTATGCCTGTTCTTAATTTATAGTGTAATGTACTTCCTCTCATTAAATAAAACTCCTTTCTGATTCAAGTTATTTTCCTGCTCTTTCAATGAACCTATTTTCTTCTTTTAAAAAGAAATACTTTATTCGTCAAGTGATTCGTTCTTTATATCAGTGGCGAAGGAGGATTGTAAAAAGTGTATTTTACGCACAATATACTTTCTAGATAGTAAGATATAAGGTAGCACGCAGATCGAAGTAACTATAACGTAATATCTAATAACAAGAACACACCCATCAATAATGACGGTGGAATTTTATACAAAATATCTGTGTATATCAAAATAACTGAATAAATGAAGACCAAAAGAAATGCAAATTTTATTTTTATCAACGTAAACTGATGATTCCATGAATAGGTCTCATAATATGATTTGCTAAAATCCAACTGAAACTGGAAAAAATGACTCAAAAATACCCCTAAGAAACCTATTTTTGTATTAAAAAAATGAATTCAGGATTTTTTAAATTAAAAGAAAGTTATTGAATATCATTCTAAGCGGAACATTTTCGAATTAGGGCATTTTTTTTCTTCTTAGACAAATGACTGTTTAAACAACATTGAAATAACAGTTTTCATAGCTTTAAAATCATTTCGTGGACACATTTCACCTTGTTTTATTTTCTTTTGGTGTCTTCTACGCAGGGAAACTACAAATCCCTCAATTTTTTCGATCTTTTTTTTTACTTTAATTTCTTTCTTTCTTAAAGATTTCAAAAACATAAACAGAGACACCAGCATCTCACCTTTCTTTCTTTCTTTCTTTCTTTCTTTCTTTCTGTAGTTGTCTAGCCATTCTGGTGTTGCGACTGCAGACTTGTCTACTTTCTTTTCTTTTCCGATGAAGCAAGCTACAAATCACATGATTCGTTCTTTCTTTCTTTCTGAAGTCAACCTGCTGTAACGACTGCTGACTTGACACCTGGTCGGCTTTCTTTTCATTTCTCTTTCGGTGTGGCAAACCACAATCCCATGATTCATTCTTTCTTTCTTCACTTAATTTTTTTCTTTCTTTATCAGAAAAAAGTCCATTCTTTCTTTCTTTCTTTCTTTCTTTAATATTATATGTACAGACACACATATGTACACACTGAACAATTGTGTTTTATATCATTAGGAGATGATTGACAATGAAATGAAAAAAAAAAAAAAGCAATCGGCAGATGAATTCTTTTAGGCTTCTTTGACATTTTATTCGGCAATTGATTTTAGTTACTCATGATAAAACTGTCTAGTTACTAGGTTTTCCTAAACAGGTATATATATTTGAATCATTTAGAGGCGCATCTTCATCAGGTATTTTTCGCGCGCCCCACCAAAACGGGCGAGTGTTACACAAGGCCTTTTATAAGGTGAGTCCTGGCGCAGGACCGTAGCCAAGATACTCCGAGCATTCCCCCAAATTCCTCAGTCTCCGTCGACATTCCCTTATAAAGAATGCCTCAGGCGCCAGGTGATAAAGCCAGTCCCTCTTAAGAGGCTTGGGGAGCGGAGGTCTTAGCGCACTTGATATGAATACTGGCTTGATGGAATCCATGTCAGACGGCCTCGACCGACTGCGATCGGAACCAAGACACGTCTGACTTGATCTGTGTACTTGTGAAAACGGCCAGCCGAAGAGTGTCCCAGCTCAATGAGGTAGGGCAGGAAGTCAAAAGACACTGCTTCTCTAGCCATTAGTTTAAAACGCATATTCCTACTGATAATGTACCGCTTTCAGTATTAAATCCATTCCACTTCTCATTATCACCAATAACTGCTTTGTCGCGTAAAGATAAGTCAGCAAGGGTTGGTAACACAAAAGCACAATTTGTTTTATCGTTAGGACTTTTGTTGTTTAATTGTCTCTCTGTTCAATATCTATGGCCATGGCAGGAGGAAGAGACGGAGACCAGGTGCATAAAATCCGTCTCTTCTATGTTGGTGTTTTCCTCGTTTTTCAATCGTCTCCACGAACTCCATCCACCAAAAGTGAAAAACAGAACCCGAAATCGGTGATATATATTAGTTGGTTTTCAGAATATATCCATTCCACTTTAATCTTGATTGGATAACACGTACCTGGTGACTTTTGAAAGACGGGTACTAAGTGCTTGATTAAGCATATCTTGTTACTGCGAACCAACTAGAAGAGATGATGAACCCTGGTACCTCGACGTTTTTTTTTGTTACTGCTTGTTATTTTTAATAGTTTATCGTTCTATTTGCATCTTGGTACCCTGTCCAACTTAAGAAGACAAAGGTTTGAAAGTTTTTAAATGAGTGGTAATTTGCTGATTGCATTTATTTGATTTTAATTATACATGGCTCATTATTTGTTAGTCTATAAAACCCTTGGGAAAGGTATGAATCCAATTATTCTTGCTCCAGCTATGGGTAAATAGTAGGGCAGACTGGGTTCTTCAGCCTTGGCGAGGCAACTAGTCTAGGAGAAGGAAAAATCTGAATTCAAACCTGTTAAACTCCGCTTAAAATTGACCTTGTGTCATATCCTGACACAAGTTTTTAAATGAGTGGTGATTTGCTGATTGCATTTATTTGATTTTAATCATACATTGCTCATTATTTGTTAGTCTATAAAACCCTTGGGAAAGGTATGAATCCAGTTATCCTCCCTCCAGTTATGGGTAAATAGTAGGGCAGACTGGGTTCTTCAGCCTTGGTGAGGCAACTAGTCTAGGAGAAGGAAAACTCTGAATTCAAACCTGTTAAACTCCGCTTAAAATTGACCTTGTGTCATATCCTGCCTGAGCGGAGGGGTTGGTAAATATGATAAAACCCATTAGCCTTTAAGAAGTATCCCAGTTTGGGCAGGCATTACAAATACAGGAACGCATTAATGAACGGCTTTAAACTACGAATTTCCATGAAGGATTTTCGCCTGAAATTCATTGCCATCTCCACTAGCAAGTCATTGTTCCTATGTATTCTCGTTAAATTCCAATATCTTACTTTTAAGTACATTAATAGTTTTGTTAAGATACATGTATGCTTAAGTTTAATTTTCATAGGAGACTGTTGGTTGTATATAAGACACACCTAAAGTACAACTGTTATTTATTGTTACTTTAGAAAAGAGTCTTTAATGTTGGTCGAAAAGCGATCATCACCTTAGTTATATGTTTCGGTTTAATCTAAAAACCACTACAGCACTAGTACTTCACAAGCCAGTAACCCAAAATTTATCGTTGACTTTATTAAATGAAAGGTGATTTTCTGGGACATTTCTTTTTAAACGTAAGAGTCACATCAGCTGTTTGATATGTCGTTATTATTCGACAAATTAATTAATTGCATCATTGTACGTCCAATGGCTTAAAAAGATTTTTTAAAAAAGCCCCATGCGAAATTTAAACTTTTTAAAGGTAAGACAGCGCGTAAACTTAGCAAGTAGAACTAACAAAAAAAATATGAAAGAATTACTTTGAGAAAGATTATCAACTGAACAATTCAGAGATTACTTGTTTTAAGCCAATTCTATATTGTTTTTATTAGTTCTTTCTATATTTTTGTCCATGAGTTTTACTTTACTAACCGAGCTAATAGTCTCATTTGAATATAGGAACCTGTTATTACATTTGTGAAATGAACATGAGTAACTTCGTGTCAACGATTTTTATTTTCTTTATATATTTTCACTTCATAAACAGACTCCCTATTGTATTGAAGCTTCTTTAAGGTGTTTTTATGTACATTAATGTAAAAAAGAAAAAAAAACGTAAGTATTATTTACTTGATGTAACAATGAACAATTTCTTCCTGATGAGTATTTTAAACTTCTTTGTTGATAAGAGAAAGACTTTTTCGATTGCCTCTTTCCTGACATTTTGACACGTTTTGTAAGACATGCGGAAAGATCTTCCGTAAGCAGGCAAAATGTCTAGTTGATACAAATGCTTTTTTTGTTCCCCGACAGTGGGATATAAAACAAGTAAGGACTGTTATTTACTGTTTATTAAGAAATACGCGACGTATTTTCCGAAGTAAGACGAGACAACAAAGCTTGCCGACTGGGAGACATGGTGAAATAAGGACGACAAAGCAATTTCAGAAGAATCCCTGGTGTGTCAAAAGTTCTCCTGCAGCCACTGTAGGAAGTCCTGTCTCTCCTGTGTGGGCACCTGTTCACACTGAACATAGCAGTTTTGACCTTAAGTTTGTATTTAGTGACCTCTAGTGACACCAGAAAACACTTCCACCAATCCACTATTTTTCCTTCCAGACTAATTATCCTTATGAACTATTTGATCTCAGGGATTAATTTTCACACACCAATGATTCCTCCATATAAAAACCTACTTGTGAAATCACTGCACCATCACAAATATGGTGTGGCTGTGGGCTTATTGCCCTTATGAGTACGAAATATTTACAATTAGATGAGGAAATGGGGCTCTCAATACCATAATATATGCGAAGTAATGCAAAAAATCATATACTCAGATTCAGAGAAAAAGACGTGATATTCTGAAGGCAAAAACAAATGCATATAACTCATACATGGACATCAGAATAAGAAAAATCTTAGTCCTTGAATCGAATAGAGGGTTCGGTCTGAAATTAACAGAACTTTAATGACTATGACACCAATAGAAATTTGCGGAATAAAAAGTTGAACTATTGTGACTATAATAGAAACAATAAAAATCAAGAAAAATGCCTAAATACATTTAACTTTGAGGACTAAACTGAATAGTGCGAAATACAACTGGTTCTGACAATTAAACAGCGTACATATATATCTTTGTCTATAACTTAGAATATTTTAATGTTATTGTGCTAAAAAACAATCTATCATGCGATGATTTATTGAATTTTCTTTAAATTATGGTAACCTTATAAAGCAGTTTGATGTAAAATTACCAGGTAAGTTGTTTGGTTTCAAGAAGAGAATCACTATGTTGATGTTCGGTTTGATTTGGTTTGGTTTGATTTGGTTTTATAGTATACCAAACATTGTAGGATTTTTTCATTCCAAATCTACTTTTAAACATATAAACGGTTCTATTCCAAACAATTCAGTTTAGCATAAGTGATCCACAGGAAACTTCAAAAGTTCATTATTCAAATATTTTAGTTTTATATTTTCTCTGCGAGAAGAGCATCAAATACTCTTTAAATGTATATATATATATATATATATATATATATGCACACACACATAGATATATATAAATGAAATTTAAAGTCAGTTTAATGTGATTCAATCATATATATATATATATAGTACAGACTGATAAAATAAAGCGCAATTTCTTCCAAGCAGCGGTCGTGTCGATACTGCTGTATGTATGCACTACATGGACGCTGACTAAAGGTAAGGAAAAAAAAAGTTTGACGGCAACTACACAAGAATGCTGCGAGAAATATTGAGCAAATTGTGGAGGCAGCACCCCGCAAAGACGCCGATGTTCGGCCACCTACCAACCATCACACAAACTATCCAAGTTAGACGAATTAGACATGCGAGACACTGCTAGAGAAATAAAGACGAACTCATAAATTATATACCCCTGTGGACCGCTTCACATGGACGGGTAAAGGCAGGATGACCAACTCGAACCTACATATAACAGCACCGTGCCGATACGGGATGAATTCCTGAAACCTGTCGGAAGCAATGGACGATAAAGATGGATAGCAAGAGAGGATCAGGGATATCCGTGCTAATGGTGCGACATGATGATGATGATGATGATGAGGACGATCTGTAATATACTAACTTTACTGGTGACGATGAACTTAGCAGATTCAATACAGTCACAAGATAAGATCAACAAAGTGGTTTCACAGGAAAGAGAATGTAATTTATTGCCTGTGGATAGAATGACAGATATTTCCGTTTGCAGATAAGATCAACAAATTACCAGAAAAAACGGAAGTCGGTAAGTTCAGATAACCAGCCATAAATAGAAAAATACGTGAGTGAAGAGGCGTGTTCATAAGACTAAAAAGACAATATAAGGGCTACAATTTTGGACTGAATGCAGAAATCCACTTGTCGCTCAAGTGAGGGAGAGAGATCCGCTGATCGCTCAAGCGAAGGGGGAGATTCACTGGTCGCTCAAGCAAAGTGGGAGATCCGCTAGTCTCTCAAGCGAAGAGAGGGACCCGCTGGTCACTCAAGCAAACCTGTCATCTCCCCTGAGTGTTCTCCAGCTGTCGCACTACTTCACAAAAAGGGTCCCCGCCACAGAAGAAATATATGTGTGAACTCTCTCTGACTGTATTCCTACTACACACAATCGTCATCGTTGGAGAATAAAAATATAAAATATATTTTTATATATCTATATATATATATCTTTAACTCGTTCGTTGTTTGTCTAGCGGTGCGATATACGATAGATGCCAATAATACCAGGTCCAATCTGATTTGAGTGGGAGTTTATATAAGGGTTTCAGCTATGGGTTAAATAAATATTTGATAAGTTTTACTATTTGATAGGGATACGTGTAACCATTCATAAGTATGCAAACAAATGATAATTATTAAATAGAGCTTGGAATGTTAGATGGAAATACCTGAAAACATTTCTACGAATGCAAAGTATTTGCATTATTAATGGTTACTTGAAAATATAATTGTTTACAAAAGATTACAAATTACGTACTCGAAAAAAATGCTCGCAAAACACTTGTATTTAATGAGAATACTTTAAACTATACTTGTTGTATAATTTTTGGTGACGTCGGTCACAACAGTATTACAATACGTATACAAATGCAGATAGAAATACAATACACAGGCAAATTCTGTTGTTTCAGATACGAACTGTCTATTAATTCTATGACTTCGGTCCATGGTGACAGGAGGAGAGAGACACAATTCATACTATGCTGAACCCACCAACACGCGGCGCATCTTGTGATGTTTAAGATCTCAATTCATCTCCGCCGGTAGAGACGCGAAAAACTTAACCGCTGCCGCAACAGTAGAAAACTCGCCTCTATCCTCAATAGCAGAAACTCAACTCTCTGCCTCCATAGTTTAATCTCAACTGACTCTATTTAAAAATCCTCATATTCTCAGGACCATCTCTTTCGGGCATGTCGTCATCCACACTCGAGCCCCGTTTCCTGGGGGGTGTCCTCGTGGTTTAATAGTTAAAGCAAGTTAAAACTACACCTAATGACTATGCACCTGTACTAAGAGACCGAATTGTTTAAAGCCCTACCAAACTGAATGGAGGTGTCCTCGTGGTGTAATGGTTAAAGCGATAAACTGCGGAATCGTAGTACGCGAGTTCCTACTCCAGTCGCGCTATTACGTTCACTTTCGGGCAAATACCCTTGGGAAAGGTATGAACCCCCTTATTCTCCCTCCAGCTATGGATAAATAGTAGGACGGACTAGGTTCTTCAGCATTGGTGAGGCAACTAGTCTAGGAGAAGGAAAACTCTGAATTCAAACCTGTTAAACTCCGCTTAAAAATTGACCTTGTGTCATATCCTGCCCGAGCGGAGGGGTTGGTAAATAGTACCAAACTGAATGATAGAATATAAAATATTACTATGTGCTAAATTATCATTATTATTTTACTCTTTTGAGAGTTTCTCATCCCTAAATTAGCTGATGGTTTTTCACTGGAGTTGGAGTGACAGCAAATCTCCTCAAGTCTCCTGGACTCTTCTTTCTATTCTAGCCGATCTTTGTGGATTGTCTTTACTTGTCCGATTATTTCAAAGTCCTTCAGTCCCTTTACCAATCCCCTTGGGATTGTACCAGGTGAACCAATAAAATTGCTATTACCGTCACTTCATGTTCCTCATTTCTTTCCAGTTCTCTTGCAAGGTCTAAGTACTTACCTCACTTTTCATTTTCTTTCAGGTTTATCTTTGTTTAGCCAGAACGGTAACATCCACTATTCGGCAAGTTCTTAATTTTTTTTTTACTCACTATCTCTCGTCCTCGGGCCGAGATTAGGTGATACGTTTGTACCTTAAAATTCCAAATAAGTTTTTGCGTCTCATAATTCAAGAGGGTTTCTGGGTTATGCATATATCATTTGTTCTTATGGTCAAATTTAAATTTATTGCACAGTTCCCAGTGGATCACCTTGCCCACCTTGTCGTGTCTAGTTTTCTACTCTTTTTGTGCTGATTTGCTGCATTTATTTAAATGTATTTCACCGTTTCATAATCTACGTCTGCTATTTTGCTGTGTCTTGTCTTTTCTTTCTTTGACATAGTTCTTATGGTCATTTTACTCATTTGAGAATTTTTCACACGAGCGTTAGCTAAAGATTTTCGACAGGATTCTGAGTGGCAGCATATCTTCTCAAGTTACCAGGACTCTTTTTGGTATTCTGGCCGTTCTCAAAATGTCTTTAGTCTGGATGATTTTCACTCGTTGTTTATTTCCAAGTCCTTCGGTCCCAGTACCAATCCTTTGCTGACTGTATCAAACACGACAATTACAATTGGCATAACAGACACTTTCTTGTTCCATTTTTAAAAAATTCACTTACCAGGTCTAGGTACTTATCTCTTATTTCGCTTTCTTTTAGTTTTACTCAGTGGTCAGCAGGAACGACAAAGTCTACTATTTGGCAGGTTTTCTTTTGCTTATGTGGATTATCACTAGGTCTGGTCGTCTGGCTGGGATTAGGCGATCCATTTGTATCTCAATGATCTAATGAATTTTGGCCTAGATTAGGTAATCCGTTTCTGTCTCAAAATCCCAAAGAATTTTTGGAGTTTCATATTGTAGGACAGATTCTGGGTTGTGCATATGCCATTTGATTGCAATGTCAAATCTAAACTTCTTCCACAAATCCCACTGGATCACTTTAACCACCCAGTCGTATCTAATCTTCCACCCTTTTTGGTAATTTGCTGTATTTGCATATGATGTGAGTGATCGTTTTATCTGCATCAACACGTAAGCTACATTAGCTATTTTGTTGCATCTTATCTATTATTGTTTTGATATGATTGGTCGTTATGGCGTTGTTTTGAGCTGCTATCAGAATAGATTCATTTTCTCTAATATGATTTCACTTCCTTAGCCATTCCCAATTCTTCTTGTGTAAGATTGTTTGTCGTTTGAAGTGTCCATTCATTTGTTTTTCTTCACATTTTATTTCTGTTATATTTTCTTCGTTCCTATATTTTTCTCAGCAATCGTTTTGCTTCCCTCGCATACGAATTTTGTCAGATCTTCTTGCATTCCCTCTTGTTACTTGCTGGTCGAATTTTCTTTCGTTGTTTCGGAATGCCCAATTTTGTTTGTATTGTTTGTTCCTGTTTCGGTATCTTTTTAGTCTTCATTCTTTCGATAGTACCTTTTGATTTATCTTTTTGAGATGTATCTTTTGTTCTGTTTTGCTTTTCTCTCTTCGTTTCAATATATTCTGCCTTTTTTTTTTTGTCTGGCTTATCTTTTATGCTTGTTGTCGTAGATATTTTTTTGAGTTTTCAGTATAATTTCCAATCCATGTTTTGACTTTTTGTTCGTTTCCTATTAGGGAAGCCCGTTTTTTCTCTTAGACTAATTTCACTCCAGCATTGATTTGTTCGTTTATTTCTATGATGCTGTTCGTTTAGATATTTGTTAATAAGTAGTTTATTTTTTTTTCAGTTTCTGCCCAGATTATTTTCCAGTCATGGTTCCTGATGAAAAATAATATGGTTTTCTTTTCAGATAAAAATTTTCCTAATAATTTTTCCGTTAATTTCTAATTCTGTTAGAATTTGTTCCATTGTGTTTGGTTGAATGGTGATTCGATTGCTATTACTTGGCCTTTCCCTTTTATGTGATAGTTCTGATTTTTCTCTATTTAGTATTTCATTTACTGTATTAGGGTTTTGTTAACATGTTTCCATGTCTCTTTGTGGGTCTATTTTCAATATTTCAAGGTCAGAAAACCACCCTTTTTATTATCATCCTAACTTAATCAGCGAGTCTTTGATTTGTCTTAAATCTAACGAATTCATCTCAGGGTTTTATCGTTCTTTCTCTATACTCACTTTGTGTGGGGTTGCTGCTAAAATACCAGTAATTTGCAAGTTAGTTGTCTTCCAAAGATAATTTTCTGCGCCGAAGTCTCTGATTCGAGTGGTTACTCAGTTCGTCTTATGTGTTGCTGGAGAAAGAACATCCAACCTTCGCCAAGCCAGACCAAGGGGTTGTTTATTACGAGCTCTCCTGACACAGAGGTGACCAAGAACATATATAGTAAGAAAAGTCTTTAGCGAGTCACAGGAAAAAAAAAAAACTTCTCAAATTGGTTTAATTTTAACTTAAAGTTTATTGTGAGGCTATTTTTTTTTACAGTATAACGGATATTACTAAACCCATAGCTGTTTGCAGAAATTGTTGTATCGTGATTTTGTCTCTGCTTTGATAACCGAAAACCATCGGAATTTTGTTATTGCTAATGTTAGCCCCTTTAGAACGATACATTTTCTACTTTTGCCGATGTTACCTTTCTCGGCCTGAACAATGTTTATTCACACCTTAATTTCAGATTCAAACCATCCTTTAAAAGTAATAATTTTATACCTCGTCCATTCAAAGATAAACAGTAAAGAATTTGAAACAAAGTCCAACATCTGCGATTATACAGTTAAACTAAAGACACTGAAGTTCATATGAATCCCTTCCGTTTTGATTAAAATAACAAATTATGAAGAAAGTTTTTCTTTCTTTCTTTCTTTCTTTCTCCTTCTCTCTGGTCAGTCTGATTTTTTCCTGTCTTCTCAAGGGCGGGAATATCATGTAGGATTTTTTTTAAATTATGAAGTTAGTCACGTGACCTTCAGGTATTGTCCATTTTAACACCCCCACCATCAAGTACTGATTCAAAACATCTTATAAACATATTAATTTTATACTAACTACCGAATATATTCAAATACAAACGGTAGAGTATTTGAATGAAAACGAAAATTATTTATTATGATTTACTCCTTTAGAGTTTTCACATCAGTGTTAGCTGATGGTCTTCCTCTGGAGTTTGAGTGACAGCACGTCTCCTCAAGTCCCCAGGACTATTCTCAGTAACCTGGCCGTTCTCAATGATGTAGTAGTTTGGACGGTCTCCACTCATCCTCTTATTTCCAAGTCCTGCAGTCCTTTTAATAATCCTTTAGTGACTGTATCAAAAGCACAAGTCACAACTGGTATAATTGTCAGTTTCATATTTTATTGTTTTTTTTTTTTAATTTCTGAGCAAGGCCTTGGTACTTATCTTTCTTTTCATTTTCTTTTAGTTATTTTATTCTGTGTTCAGCCGAGAAAGCAAAGTCTACAATTTTGCAAGATCTCTTTTTTTTTTCTTTTTTTTTCCTGATTATTTTAAGTTCTGGTTTCCTGGCCGAGAAGAGGTGATCAATTTTTATGTCAAAGTTCCATAGGAGTTTATGTGTGTAATTCTCTAGGATGGATGCTGGGTCGTACATATACTATTTGTTCCTATGTTCATATGTAAATTTATTCCACAAATTATTATTATTATTATTATTATTATTTACTCCTTGAGAGTTTTCCACATCAGTATTAGCTGATGGTTTTCCACTGGAGTCTGAGTAGCAGCAAGTCTCCTCAGGTCACCAGGACTCGTCTCAGGATTCTAGCCGTTCTCAGCAATGCTGTCATTAGAATAGTCTCTACTCGTCTGCCAACTTTAAGTTCTCTTGGCCTTTTAATAATCCTTTAGTTATTGTGCCTAAAGCACCAATCACAATTGGCACAATCGTTACTTTGATGTTCCAAAGCTTTTTCAATTCTCTATCAAGGTCGAGGTACTTATCCTTCTTTTCACATTATTATTATGATTAGTATTGTTATTATGAGAGTTTTTTCGCACCAGATTTAGCTGATTGTTTTTCACAGGAGTCTGAGTCACCTCAAGTCTTCCTCTGTCTTCTCATTATTCCGACCAATCACATCAATGCATTTGTTTCAATAGTCTTCACTTGTCCTCTCATTTACAATTCCTCTATTCCCTTTTCCAAACATTTTGTGACTGTACCAAGCACGCCAATTACGATTCGTATCACAGTAACTTTTACGTTCAATAGTTTTTTTGAGTTCTCTAGTAAAGTCGAGGTACTAATTTCTGTTTGCTTACTTTCAGTTTTACCCGGTAGTCAGCCGGAACGGTTAAGTCCACTATTTATCATTTTTTTTGTTTTTTTGCTGACTATCACTTTGTCATTGAAGGACGTGGATTTTTAAAATTAGTATCCGTATATGCCTTGCGTTTTCCAATTTGGTAGTTTTCTGAATGTTGCTTTGAGTGAATCGAGGTATATTTTTGCCTTAGGCCCTTCTTCGACTCCTTCTAATTCTTTTCAGTTATGTTTTCTTTGTTTCCATATTTTACTCCAAAATTATTTTTCCCATGTCATCCGCTTTTTGGTATGTCGACCTGGATTCTCCCTCCACGGGCTGGTAAAATTTTTTCTTTGTTTCGAAATGTCATGTTTTGTCTGTATTATTTTATCCCGTCTCAATGTCTTTTAGTCTACCTTCTTTTGGCATGGTTTATCTCCAATAGTTGTATTTTATTTTTACGTGTTATGTCACTTTTTTTCTTTTCGTCCCAATATGTTCCAGCATTCAACATCTGTCTGATCATTTTCTCGAGTTGTCGTAGATTTCTTATATGCGTTTCCAGTTGATTTTCACTTCATTATTAAGTAGGCAAAGTTACTAGAAAAATCTTCCTTTAAGTATTCTGAGAGCAAGAATTTCATTTATGCTCCCTCTTTATCCATTCCTATCGGTTTTCACTTTTGTTAAGTTCTCTAGACGGCATGCAGTGTCTACATTGAGCTAATATATGTACATTTTTGCTCGTCGGCTAACAGTATAGTGTCCCAGAGAAGGGGAATATCACTTAGGAACTTTTCCGTATTTTTCAAGCAGTTCCTTCTCGTGTTGCTCGACCTAATTGGATGTTTGTGATATGAGGGGTATATGACCGAAAATCTGCTGTTTACTAGGGTACTTTTTAAGAAATATTTTCAAAAGAGCACCCAGCATTCATTTGTAGTTTCCATGTAGTTTTTTCCAGGTGTTTTCTTTGAGTTAAAATAGTGCACCCATACAAAAGAAGTGGTTACTCATCATAAAATCCGTAGTATATAAAAATTAAACACCAAGATTATTTATCAAAATTTAGAAGAGCATGTATTTTGCATGTGTTCAATGATTATTCATACGCTTCGTATTATCACCCACTTCATAGACACGCAACATTTAATGCAATATCTGGTAATACCTAAAATTCAATCAATACAATAGTCCTCCTTATTTAACAAAGGAAGACGAAATTATGCCTTAGTGAAAACTGATGTACTACATTACGTCTTTGAGCCCTTTTAGGCGTCGTTGGTTTATTGCATGGTCCTATTTATTCATAAAATCAACTGGCAGCGGAATGTACTTAGTTACATGGCAGCATGTGGTGATATTCGACTTGACATATTGAAGATGAAATTTATGTCTTTCTCCGAGGGCATTAATTTTGAGAAAACAAACGCATCATCATCCGGTTCAGCGAATATATTTCGCTTGTTTTGCATATGAGTTAATCCTCTACCTCCATTGCATTTAAATTGGAATTCACACTGTCAGCTTAGCCTACAGAATACACATATTGCACCACTGTAAAGGTGTAAGACGTCCCCTCCAAAAAAAGTGTGCTCTGGTAATGATAGTAAACGACATCTAATAGTGAGGCTCGAATCCTGTTTTGTGGAAAGTGGGACACACATTCATTGCGTCATGTACCCTTCTTTACCAATTGAGCATCTGTTGTACGTATTTTTAATTCATATGAGTTGCCTTTCTATGAATATAGGGGTTATTTTCTGATCAGGCTGAGGGTTGATATTCCATACAATATACACCACCAAAATAATATAGGAATGCAAATCAAATAAGGTCTTAAAGAATGCGTCTTATTCGATGCAAACAAGTTCATATAAAGGAAATATCATTGTCATTATATTCAAGGCATATCGCAAGTATGGATTTCCTTCACATATACATTTGAATAAGATTGTTTTTTCTCATGGGTGCATGGATTCACTCTTGAATCTGGGCATTTTTGAATGGTTACAAATGGTAATTCTTTCCTCGCCATGAGATTGTTTTTGTCCGAAACCGGAAGAATATAGAGAAGACACCATTAACTTCTATGTCGGTAAGTGCCAATCATTGGATGGGGAAAAAGAAAGAGAAAAAATACACAACACGTCTTAAATGTTCGAGGCTCTTCGCTTTATTTATTTATTCTTTTTTAGGTTTCTGAGAACTATATTCTCAAATATTTCTTCGTTTTCGGTCACGCAAACGCTTATCATCTCTAACTCCAACGAAACAAGATAGATAGATAAATGACAGAGAGAGGGAGAGATAGATTGATAGAGAGAGAGAGAGAGAGAGAGAGAGAGAGAGAGAGAGAAAGAGAAAGAAAGAAAGAGAGAGATTAAAGGAACCCGTTGTGTCATATTAGAGTTAGCAAAAATCTCATCCCGACTTAGGCCTTATGTGAGTGATATCACCGTACAGTCCTCGCAACCACATAGGCGGATTGGTCTTTTGGTGTCCTCGGTACGACCAAGAGCGAATTGTTGATCAAACGTATCTTGTTACCACAAGCACACGCAACGAGACGTTTAACGTTCTTAACTCGTATTTCTTTCGCCTGCAGCCTAATTTTTCATTAACATAACTTTGCGAACCGCTGTACCATTCGTGGATAAGAACTTGATATGTTCGATGCTCATTACCAATAACATCCTAATGTATCACATTGTGGTTTCGTCATAAGATCCAAATCATGGTGTTAAATTCAGAGTGTGTATTTCTAGACAAGCGTATCACACACACACACACACACACACATATATATATATATATATATATATATATTGAGAGAGAGAGGGAGACAGACAGATAGACAGACAGGGAGGCGTTTTTGGTCTAATATTTATTGTCGTTCAAAATAGAGACGGCTACTCGAGGTCATTTCCTGGACTAGGTTATTTACATTTCACATATCGCTATTACTTTTAGGAAAGGTATTAATCCAAATATTCTTTCTTCAGAGAGAGATAAATAGTAGGGCAGGGCAGATTAGGCTCTTTAAGCTTGGCATTTCAAATTTTCTTGGAAAAGGAAATCTCTGAATTCAAACCTGTTAAATATTGCTTAAAATTAAACTTGCGTCATATTTTGCTCGCGTGGATGGGTGGTTACATATTTATATATACACAGAGAATGAGAGGGAGAGGAGAGATGGTTTGGATGAGGATTTTGAGTTCAAGCAAAGTTAAGGACAAATTATTTTTTTCAGATAGAATTTTATTGTTTCGAAAAAAAAAGATTTTTAAGAATAGCTCATTTGGCGTTGCCTGAAAATGTGTATCTTGAGAAGCCACTTATCTGGAGAACAAAAGTCAGACCTTTTCAATGGATGTGGTAAAATATTCAAACTTCTATTCTACTGTCATTCGTTTTAAAATGCAGCGTGATGGGAGTTTCCGACATCCAAACATCTTCTCGTTAACGATTTCAGGGACTATCAAAGTCAAAAGTTAACTTTCAGTCATGCAGTCAAAAGGCAAAAACTAAAACTTTTACTCGCAATAATGATGGCGATGAAAATGGCACAAAGTACATGTTGTGAATTCATACCCTTTTTTCGGTACGCACTGCGGCAGACCAATACCGAATTATTTACATGTCTGCAGATCGCCCAAAATTGTTACACGTTTAAAAGAAATCCTGCCAAAATGCTACACTTGTCATGCAAGTTAGCATGATTGTCCACCATTTTATTATGGCAGTCAACTAGGCTATAATGTCAAATACAAAAGCGCTCAATGCTCAATGTTGTTGGTGGTATTAGCAGACGTAATGCATGCCCTCGTTGATTCGTGCATACAGTTTTGCAAAATTTTTTTTCCGTCTGTCGATTCACAAATAACTGTTTTTACTCATCAAATATCCATCTCTGACGTAAAGAAAAATACCAACGCTAACTAAACGGCTGCAGAAGAAGCTGGACGGCAATTACACAGAAATGCTGCTACCAATATTGAACAAGTCCTGGCGGCAACACCCAACAAGGCACCAACTATACGGCCACCTGCAACCCCCATCACGAAAACTATCCAAGTTAGACGAACCAGACATGCAGGACAATGCTGGAGAAGCAGGGACGAGCTCATAAGTGATGTACTCCTATGGACCCCCACTTATGGCCGGGCAAAAGCAGGAAGACTAACGCGAACATACATACAGCAGCTACGTGAGGATACGGGATGTAGGCCTGAAGGCCTGCCGGAGGCGATGAACGATAGGGAAAAGTGTCAAGTCAGGGATATCCGTGCTAGCGGCACAACATGATGATGATGATGATGATATATGGGGGAATAAACTATTAAAAGATAAAATGCAAAACCTTTTTTCTTTATATAGTTGAACGAACTGGATGAATAAAATATATCTTAAAGAATTGCGATAAATGTAATTCGATTAATTATTATGATTCATTATAAATCTCACGAATAAATTCTCAGATGCCTATTCTCGTGGTTTTGAAAAAGCATTTAATAAAACCTTAATTCAAAATTATCTGGATTTTTAAAATTGTAATTAAACATGATGTTAGCAAAAACAATATCATCTGGCATTATCTATTGCTAAATTCTGGTTAAGAAAATTGGTACACAAAAGTATACATAAATAGTATTAAAAAAATAACACACACACACACACACACACACACACATATATATATATATATATATATATATATATATATATATATATATATGCAATTTCATTTTCAGACAAAGTGATACATAGGTTTAGCGTCAGTTTTTATATAATATATTATAATACCTGTTCTCAATGAAAAATGCTTCCCTCATGATAACTTTTAAAAAAATTGGCTTTCTTTAGTTTTACAAAATTTACAAGTACGTATTTTATAGACGATGACGCTCTCTCTCTCTCTCTCTCTCTCTCTCTCTCTCTCTCTCTCTCTCCCTCTCTCACACACACACACACACACACATATATACACCCATCTCTCTTAATAAATATATATATATAAAGGTAAAGATAAAAACAGAGAAAGTTACCAATAAATGACACTAGGTTTATCATGAGTGATGAATTAGAAATTGTTTGTTGACCTTAGTCGAGGGTGACCCAAAGGCCACCTTTTTTCTATAGCTACTACACCGAGATGTAGGAGAGGGCGCCACTTCTTTTCCCGGGATTGCTCCACTTTACCCTTGATACGTACCTTATATTGCTGAGTGTTAAGCATGTAGGCATCAAGTACCATTTGGTATGACGCGACATGCGATTGAACGCAGGTCTCCCGAACCATTGGCGAACACTACCTAATTTTAATCCTTCATCTTTTAAGCAAAATTTCAAGTCAATGTAGGCATATAAATGTATTGAATTCGAGTTATTGAAACCAACTGTCTATTAGATTTACTGTGCAATTTTCTTCTTTTAATAGAAAATCAAATATTACTGAGAAGCGCCTCAATCAGTTTTACATGGTCGTCTGAACGCCAGTCAAAAGCAATGAATATGGCGCCAAGTCACAGCTTATGAGACAGGAAAGAAAACTTTCAACTGAAAAGATTTGGATCAGTGGTCAAGTATGTATTTGCCACAAGTATATTAATTACACGATACAGGTATTTCATGGTATAATGTTCCCCTGCAACTGAATGAAGCATCAGTTGGCTCGCTATTATAAGTCTCCCTCATTATCTCTTTGTTTTTCTCTCTCTGCGTCTCATTAAGTTTCACTGCTTCTCTTTGTCTCTCTCACTACGACCTTCTGTCTGTATGACTCACTCTCCACATGCACACGCAGAGGCATACACACACACGCATATATATATATATATATATAGACAGAGAGAGAGAGAGAGAAAGAAAGGCGCTCGGGATGTAATGGTTATCGCCGAAAACAACAGACACGACGAACCAGTCAAATCCAGCTTTTGACATATGCAAGTATATATATATATATATATATATATCATGTCGTGCCGCTAGCACGGATATCCCTGACCCTCTCTTGACACTTCTCCCTATCGTTCATTGCCTCTGGCAGGTCTTCTGGGCTACATCCCGTATCCTCAAATAGCTGCTGAATGTGTGTTCGAGCTAGTCGTCCTGTTTTTGCCCGGCCATATGTTGGGGTCCATAGGAGTACATCACTTATGAGCTCGTCCCTGCTTCTCCAGCAATGTGTCCTGCATGTCTGGTTCGTCTAACTTGGATAGTTTTCGTGATGGGAGGCAGGTGGCTGTATAGTTGGTGTTTGTTGGGTGTTGCCGCCAGGTCTCGTTCAATATTGCTCGCAGCATTCTTGTGTAATTGCCGTCTAGCTTCTTCTCTAGCCGTTTATTCAGCGTTCTAGTAGCGCATCCATACAGCAGTATCGATACGACCGCTGCCTGGAAGAAACTGCGTTTCATTTTATCGGTCAGGTCTGATTTCCATATGATCGATAGCTGTCCATGTCTTCGTTAGTCACGTGTCGATGTCCTTTTCGGTTGATTATACGCTGCTTCCTAGGTAGGTGGATTTGTCTACTTGTTTCAGAGGGGTTTCGTCTAGTGTGGAGATGTCGCCTGTTTGATTATAGCACATATATTCCGTTTTGTGTGCATTGACATGGAGGCCTATGCCTGCGGCGGCTCGTTCCAAACTATGTAGTAGCCTTTCGGCTTGGTTGGGTGTATTTATCAGTGCAACATCACCACACTAGACGGAACCTCTCTGAAACTAGTAGACAAATTCACCTACCTAGGAAGTAGCGTCTCATCAACCGAAAACGACATCGACACACGACTGACGAAAGCATGGACGGCTATCTATAGGCTCTCGATCATATGGAAATCAGACCTGACCGATAAAATGAAACGCAGTTTCTTCCAGGTCGTATCGATACTGCTATATGGATGCACTACATGGACGCTAACTAAACGGCTGGAGAAGAAGCTAGACGGCAACTACACAAGAATGCTGAGAGCAATATTGAACAAGTCCTGGCGACAACACCCCACGAGACACCAACTATATGGCCACTTGCCTCCCATCACGAAAACTATACAAGCTAGACGAACCAGACACGCAGGACACTGCTGGAGAAGCAGGGATGAGCTCGTAGGTGATATACTCCTATGGACCCCCCACATCTGGCCAAGCAAAAGCAGGACGACCAGCTCGAACTTACATACTGTAGCTATGTGAAGACACAGGATGTAACCTTGAAACCTGCCGGAGGCGATGAATGATAGAGAGAAGTGGCGAGAGAGGATCAGGGATATCCGTGCGGGCGGCACGACATGATGATGATATATATATATATATATATATATATATATATATAAACAGTCGTCTAAATTACGCAAAAAATGAAAATAATACTAATATTCTAATCTATCAGAAATTTTTACCAAAATTACGTTAAAATATCTTTAAATACTAAACATTAAATTTGTTCAAACCGATCTCAAAAATGATAAGGCGAATCGAAAAATTTCATTTATGTAATTAATTGCTTGAGTATTCTGAAGTTGTTTCGACTTTCGTTAATCGTCAGCTGACAACTTCATGTGAAAAATATTTTTCTAAGTGTCTGATGGGTTTGTTTTTTTTCATTTATCTTAGTGTATTTCTCTTATTGTCATTAGATTGTCCAATGTATCTTATTTTTCTATTTTTTTATTCAAGGGAACTCTACAAATCACGTGACTGTACGAGCGGAAATGATGTTCAGCGTTTATTTATTCGTTGTAATCCATAGATCTGAATTTTCATCAGGAGTTATTTAGCTTAAATAACACACACACACACACACACACACATATATATATATATATATATATATAGATAGATAGATAGATGCCATAGCGACCGTTTCTTGATTTTTTTTAACGCAAAATCAAGAAACGGTTGTTATGACATCAACAGCCTAAAGTAATTGCGTTTTGAAATCGCAAACAGCACTAAAAATAAAATGAACGAACATCCAATGTAATGTTTGCTTTTAGTTGATCTGGCGTATATATAGATATATGTTTCTTTGGAATACCCTGTCCGGTGGCAAAAGCTGTTTTGTAGCGCCAGGAGTGGCAGTACAGCCTTGAGCTACCGAAATTGTGTTGTCACCCTGATTGGCGACTGATGAGGACAGAGTGTCACACGTACTTTCACACGTTGTATGATGAAAAACATATATATATATATATATATATATATATATATATATATATATATATATATTTCAGTTCATTACAATTATTTATATCTTCTTTAAGCATGGACTCCCGTAGATCAAAATTTATTGTGGTCATCAGTATCTTCATCAAGTCGCTCTGCCAGCACAGATTTCCTAGACCCTTTTCCCTGTCCATCACTCGCGGCTTGTCCCCTAAACTGCATCCTATGTCTGCGCAGAGCTGGCTTGTTGGTCGACGAGTTCTGGCACGTCTATGCGTACGAGTCCATCAGAAAACGTTGCTGATGAGTTTGTCCTAGCTTCTCCAGCAGTTTCCTGCATGTCTTGTTTATCTTACTTGGATAGTTTTAGTTATGAGAGGTATGTAGCCGTACAGATGTTGTTTCCTGGGGTGTTGCTTCGAAAATTTCTTCACTATAATTCGTCATATTCTGGTGAAGTTCCCTATCTAGCTTTTTCTCTTGGCGTTTTATCATCGTTCATTTAGTGAAGCCATTGAGTAGTATAGACACAACCGCTACTGGGAAGAAATCCCGTTTCATTTTATATAATAGATCAGACTCCTATATGCTTGATAGCAATCAAAACCTTCACTAGGTTAATATTGCCATAAATTTCAGTAGATGAGACACAGCAGCTTAGGTTGGTAAAACTGTCTGTTTATTTCAGAAGGCCACTATTTCTAAGTGGAGATGGCTTCATGTACACCCTTTTGTTTGGATATGATTCGATGTACACAATTTTGTTTTATTCGGGTAGAAACCAATGTCTTCTGTTGCCTGCTCCAGGCTATGTAAACAGGATTCGGTTTGGGCAGGTGTGTTTGCAAGAAGCGCATATCGTCTGCATAATATAGTCCGTTATAGTTTCTGCGGAATATCGTCTTTCTCTGACCTTTTTTAGTGTAAAGTCATTTTCTTTTATAAGATCTATCAACGTTCAAAGAATATAGTCGAGGCAGATTATAAAATGTAGGGTGCTAATGTATCTTCTTGTATAAATCCAGTGGCAATGTTGTAGAAGTCCGTGTCTCTATCCGGTGAACAAATTTTGACTTTTGTGTTTCTATAGAGCATCATTATGGGCTGTAACACTTTCTTTGAGGCGACCTTAAGCTGGAAGAATTTGTTTCATCTTTCATACGTGTATGTTATCGAATGCCTTGGAAAAATCTACAAACAATAGTCTCCCCTCGAGGTTTTTTGCACGAACTCCTTCGATGATTAGACTGATGGCTAGAAAACTCTTCTGATATTTCATTAGAACTTTCTCAATTTCAGGTTAGAAGTGAATGCAAAGTAAAGCTTTATAATTCTTCATATTTACCCAACCCCTCCTCTCGGGTAGGATATGACACAAGGTCATTTTTCTAAGCGGAGTTTAACAGGTTTGAAGCTTTACAATTCTTAGCCACTATGGAAGTAAGAGATATGCCTCTGTAGTTCTTGGTGACTCTCGAACACTTTTTCAGGGATAGAGAGGATGCAGCCCTTTTTCCATCACTCAGTGGTATTCTGTGTATATATGGCGTCGCATAAACGAAGTAGTAAGTTATCAAATTTCCTTATCTTCGATACATCTGGGGGTATTTCGTCGAGGCCTGCAGCTTTTCTCTTTTTAAAAAATTAAAATCAGAAAAGCTTCAGGCCTCTACGAAATACTCCTAGATGTATGGAAAATAAGAAAAATGTATGACTTATTGTTATAGAAGCGCAAAAGATGAAAACATTTTCTTTTCGAGTGGATAATGATTTGCGATGAAAGAGCTAATTGAGTTTAATAAATATCAGCACGATTCGGTACATTGACCTAGAACGGTTTAGCTGTCCATTGAAAATAAACATTAATCATTTTATATATATATATATATATATATATATATATATATATATATATATATAGTTCAAAATAGACCTAAGTGTAAATGTATTTTAAAAGAATTTCACGTATTATAAATGGAACCAATGTTCAGAATTGTCGCTTTCCAATGGTTTTCGATAATTGTCTATGTGTTGTTATGTCTAAATATGAATAGCTCTGTTGGCGCGCTTGTTTCATTTGTCCTTTGTTAGCTGTCTAGAACATTTTTTTTCAACCTGACTAAGTTTAACATGTCAAAACTCAGTTCGGTCTAATTCAGCACATATTATCATTAACAAGAAGTCAAGTGGATAATTCACACATTTCCTATATATATATATATATATATATGTGTGTGTGTGCGCGCGTGCGTGCGTGTGTGTATATATATATATATATATATATATATATATATATATATATATATGTATATATATATCGTTTTCTGTACATCAAAGCGGAAATTTAATGGACTTTTTATTGCTACACATTTTTTTCAAAATCACTGGCATGACAGTAAGCATAATGTAAGCAGAAAACATCCAAATACTCACTATATATATATATATATAAGCGCGTATGTAAGTGTATGTGTGTTACATGCATATTCTATGAGACAAAGGATAACATTAAGTACATTTCCTTTATATGATATATTACATAATAGGATAAATTGTATATATATATATATATATATGAATGTGCACTTAACATAACGGTTATCGCCATAGGAAATTGACACGGATGCCAGAGTTCAAAACCCGGATCAGTCTTTGTCGCTTTAACGTTTCCTAATGCATTTTAAAAAGACATGGATCCATCCAGTCACCCATCAAAGCTATGGCTAGACAGCAGAGCACACTAATTACTTTAGATTTTGGTTAAGCAAAACTATGAATTTAGACCAGCTTTACTCTGCATAGATATTAACCTTGTTGCTTATCATCTGACATGTCTTATGGGTTGGCTAAATATTTTTCATACAAGCCCATTCTCTGAGACAAAAGATGCATGGTTATGGTGAATAAATAAAAAGAACACGCAGCCAACCACCCTATATATATATATATATATATATATATATATATATATACTAACGCCACAGCACAAGCAGTATGTGTCTGGTTTCAGTGTTTTCTTTTACCAAGACCAGTTGATATACCGAGGTTAGAGAATGGAGGGAGGATTGTAGGCTTATTAACGTGATCTGAAATGTAAACAGTCTCATCCATGATTTGAAATATATATATATATATATATAGTTCAAATCATGGATGACACTGTTTACATTTCATGAAAGTGTATTGGGGAATTCAGGGTTAACGCATACTAACCTTTCATTCTGTTGGGAATGTTACATTATGTAATGGCATATCAACATTCATAGGTTATTTTCTGTCAAAGCCATTCTTGTAGGAGAATAGTTATTGACCTATTAAATGCATAGCTGGATATATTTTTGGTTCATAACTTTTTACGGTTATTATTCTGTACCCAAATGTAACAGCATAAGTTGATTTTGAACTTTTATATTATGATGTCAGAATCCAACACTTTGCGCTTAAATTAAATTATATTATGATGTCAGAATCCAACACTTTGCGCCACTTAAACTTACCATATCTATCTATCTATCTATCTGCAT
>OY757910.1:47584092-47684092 GCA_963585895.1 Sepioteuthis lessoniana | reverse complement strand
TTAGGAACCCATTCATATCAAATCATTGGCTACCCAAGAATTTTATTTTCCTGGCAATGTTTAGTCACCATTAAAATTAACGTTCCTCACCGACATTGCACTCGACATCTTATCCTTATTATGCACTTATTTCTATTTATTTCTGATTTACGACATTCAGTATGGAATAATGATTAACCATGGATAAAACATTGTATATATTTAAATAGGAACCGACAAGTAAGTTATTAAATGGCAAAAAACCCATTACAGAGCGTGGAGAATGCTGGTAGGATAAAAAAAAAATAAGAAGAAAAAATTCTTTACACTCTCTGCTCTGCCAAATATATTTCTTAAAAATAATTTACAATAATGTGATCATTCATTGAAGCATTATAGCGTCTCACAAGCTTTAATAGTTAGCAACTAAAATGCATCAGAAAAGAAAACAGCAAACTTTTTGTCGTCCTTTTTAAGAATAAGTAAAGCCGAACGGCGTCCTGTGTTCACTGTAAATAAAGGCATCTTTATTTGAGGGAATAGAAAAAGATGCTTGACTTCCAAATGTTTAAAGTCCCGCTAACCAACCGAATCTTTCTTTGTTCTGGTCTTTCTTTTTTGTACTTGTTTTTTTTTTTTTCTTTAAACATATATAGTTTTCTGATTAAATCTCAGGCTGTATCTGTTCTCAATCAGTATTTTATTTATTTATTTATTTTTATTTTTATATCCTTATTTTATTTATTTATTTTTTTTTTTTTTTGTGGGAGTTGATGGTCTTAACTTCAAAATTCCGTCCAAGAGTCACAGTTAATTATATACTATTCGCTCTTGGTTGCTTTCGGATATTAAATGCATATTAGATATCAATGAAACGCTTCCCTTTATAATATGCCGCCGTCCTGTGGTTTTCTTTTTCATTACCATATTTTCAAAGAAAGAAATCTGAAACCGCCCTTGTTTACAGTTTACACCAATATATATATATATATATATATATACTCACACACACTCGCACACACACATATATGCATATATATGTATATGTAACTTTTATCTCTCTCTCTCAATATATATATATATATAGAGAGAGAGAGAGAGACAGAGACAGAGACAGACAGACAGAAAAACGGACAAAAAATTCAAAAATTTGATAGATAAATTGATGGACATACACTTTTGAGAACGAAAGAAAAGGAAAGAGAATTATGAAAAAATGTTTGTTGATAGATAAATAGATATGTAGATAGATATAGTCAGTGAATGAAAGAAAATCGATCTGTTGCGAAAGATAAATAGTATCAATCAAATAAGTAGTAACTTTAATTTTTCCATGCAAATCTAATCGAAAACTAAAGGTCTGCTTTGATTGCTTTATGTAATGGTATGCCAACCCATATGGATTATCTTATAGTAAACCCATCCTTGTCTTAGTACATTAGCAGTGATATGTAACCCTTAGCCGGAGGGACAAGTGGGTTTATGCTTTTCTCCCGCGTATTATTCTGAAAGGGAAAAAATAGTTCAACTTGAGTTCGAACTCGCTTACTACAATGTAGGGGTTCAGTGCGTTATCCAATATGCCTGTAGCGACTCTTCTGAACAATACTTAAGACATCATTGAATAAAATTATTTCAAATGTACTCTATTTGTGCTGGTCTGTTATATTTGATGAACATTATCACTTGGAACAAGGTCATATTTTTCGGGGAAACTTCAGAGTATCGATTAACCTATTAAGGTAGCTTGTAAACCATGACTCAGTCTAAGTTGCCTCACGGTTTAACGAAGGCAAACAGTTATCGGTATTAATAGCCACTGTACAAAATGTTATGCTTTTTAAATGAAAATGTATGAATTTCATCATTGGTATGTGTTGTCGTCCTAAAAGTAAGAAGGTGAAATTAAAAATAGATATATCATATTTGAAAACTGAAAAACGGGTTTGTCTATGGATATGTACATACTTGGCCAATTAAAAATAAACATATGTATAAAAAGTATGCATCAGAAAAAATCTTTTTATTTTAAGAATAAAACTTTTTTTAGAAGAATCAGGCTTTATCAAATATTACTTAGGTGAAAATATTCAATAATAAATACACATATTCTTATATATTCTCGATCTAGTTTAATTCATCGCTTCGTGTACATTCAATTTTTTAGGAAGACATAATCCATTAAAATCAAATTCACATCATCTATATGGCCTAGTAGATCATTGAAGTAATATATTCTGTCTTTCATAGTATTTCTCGGGGCTATGTAGCTACTTGGTGATGCATATCATCTCTCAAAATCACATGTTGCATATTTGACTGAATTAAATATCATCGTTGCCAGAAAGTCAAGACTTGGGGTTTATATGTTTCTTAAATATTTCATTGTAAAGTCAACACATACAATTTCACTTGACAATTTGAACTCAGATTGCATTTTCCAAGTCATGTGTAACTGATTGTTTGAATTAATCGCATATCTTTTTTTTAAATTTTAAGTCAGTGAAAATTATATTCATAACAGTAGCATTGTAAGCAAGTAGTCCGAAGAAAGAAGAGTTGACAGAGTTCGACGTCTCTTCCAGTGTGTCAACCACAGATGCTTGATCCAACAGCGAAGACCGGTTTTCCTGATGTCACAATTTAAGAGTTATCCACTTAAGGCGGAGATGAACCTCATAATAAATAAATATATATATATATATATATATATATATATATATATATATATATATATCACGATTTTTATGTTTTGGCCTCTTTTTTTCTTTGGGTTGCTGGGGGTGATGAGGAGAAAAACGTTTGCATGAATAGATAATGAGGAACGAATCAAAGATACGAGAAGAGACGGCTCATAGATTAAGGAAAAATCCAGCCTGTACGTTCGGTCCGTTATGCGTTTCTTCCTGCACTCACTGCCTCAGAGACTGAATGGAGAGAATTAAAAATGGTGGTTCTATAGCTAAGACGTGTTATGCTTTTGTGTCTTCCTCTCCCTACCAGGAGATTAGTCACTTCCATCATAGTAACCGTTGGTGGCTTTCCTACGATGAATTAAAAGAAAATGTAGTATTTTCATGGCTGTGTATACATAGGATTATTAAGGATTAGAATATTATATTGGTTTAAGTCATATATCCAATGAAAAGTCAACTTGTTCAATTGAGTTTCAATATCATTAAATCGAGAACTGATTTATTCTTTGAGGTGCATTCAAAATTTTTCTTAGACTCGCTGACACAAAGTCAGCCCGTCCATAATCACGTGAAATTTCTATTGGTAGATTGCATTTTTTGTACCGTTAAATGCTTGACCGACACTTCTTATCACGTATTTTCAAAAGAAGAGTTATACCTGATTTTGTCCTAATATGTCTTAAGGTTCCACCTAAGAAAAGAATTTTAATGATCTGGAAAAACACTTTGCTGACTTTAATTTTTGTCTACGGGCACACACTTACATCAAGATAGAGCGGCGTTGGCGGATAGCAATAGGTAGGAGCTTATACCCTTGGGCCATTTCTAGAGTGTCTTTCTCCTCCCTTGATACGACCGGTCCCATGTCAGTTTGATTTTAATTAATACATAAATAAAAGTATGACTTATATTTGCGAAAAGGAAATTTATAATCTCACTTTCATAATCAAGCGCTTTCTCCCTGAGGCATAAGTACCCAGGTATTCATAAATCTCCTTCTTTTTCCACACCCATCTCTTTTCCCCCTTTCACTTATTTCGCTGTTCTCTCTTCCTACTTTTCTCTTTCCATCAACACCACACTTCATCTCGTCTGCCTGTCTCTCTCTCTCTCTATATATATATATATATATATGCCTGTATGTAGAAATTCTCGCAGCAAGAAACTAGAGTGTATCTTTTCCAATTTCATTTCTGTTAAGAATTAAGTGTATGCAAACTTTTTCACGAAGAATTTCAAATTGGCTCATCGATTTTTATTTTTGGGCCGATACACTCTTTCGAGTCCGAATACGTATATATATATATATATATATATATATATATATATATATCATCATCATCATCATGTCACGCTGGTAGCACGGATATTCCTGACCCTCTCTCGCCACTCCTCCCTATCGTTCATCGCCCTTGGCAGGTCTTCAGATCAACATCCCGTATCCTCACATAGCTGCTGAATGTATGTTCGTGCTGGTCGTCCTGCTTTTGCACGGCTATGTGTGGGGGTACATAAGAGTACATCTCTTATGAGTTCGTCCCTGCTTCTCCAGCAGTGTCCTGATATATGTACGTGGATCATTAAATAAATTTCCTAGACGTTTTTCGCATGGGCACTTTTAGTGATAGTGGCACCGGATGGAGACACAGAATACTTTGACATTGTAGCAGGGGTACTACAAGGGGACACGCTGGCCCCGTACCTCTTTATCATTTTTCTAGACTACGTACTTAGAACATCGATTGACAAAATCAAAGAGAATTGCTTCGTTTTGACGAAGAAAAGAAGCAGAAGATACCCCGCAACAACAATTACCGATGCCGACTACGCCGATGACATAGCGATACTGGCAAATACACCTTACCAAGCCAAAACACTTCTGCATAGCCTGGAACGAGCAGCAGCAAGCATAGGCCTCTATGTTAATGCACACAAAACGGAATATATGTGCTATAACCAAACGGGGGACATCTCCACTCTAGAAGGAACCCCCCCTTAAACTAGTAGACAAATTCACATACCTAGGAACCAGCGTCGAATCAACCGAAAAGGACATCGAAACGAGGTTAACGAAAGCATGGACTGCTATCAATAGGCTATCGATTATATGGAAATCAGACCTAACCGATAAAATGAAACGCAGTTTCTTCCAGGCAGCGGTCACATCGATACTGCTATATGGATGCACTACATGGACGCTAACAAAACGACTGGAGAAGAAGCTAGACGGCAATTACACAAGAATGCTGCGTGCAATCCTGAACAAGTCCTGGCAGCAACACCCCACAAGGCACCAACTGTACGGCCACCTGCCCCCTATCACGAAAACTATTCAAGTTAGACGAACCAGACATGCAGGACACTGCTGGAGAAGCAGAGATGAACTCATAAGAGATGTCCTCTTATGGATCCCGACACATGGCCGCGCAAAAGCAGGACGACCAGCTCGAACGTACATTCAGCAGCTATGTGAGGATACAGGATGTTGTCCTGAAGACCTACCTAGGGTGATGAATGATAAGGAGGAGTGGCGAGAGAGGGTCAGGGATATCCGTGCTACCTGCGCGATATGATGATGATGATGATGATGAAAACATAATCTTATTGCATATCGTTCTTCTAAAGTGTCTTCACGTCCAGATTCCATTTTTTAAATTCATCAGCTGTGACAATCAGGCTTTAGTATGGTGTTTTCCAATTCCTGCTGTAGCTGTTAATTTGAACCTGAAATCATAAAAATTGGCCAGTTATCTCATACGATGTATATCAATAATGTAATGAATTTTCGAGAGTCTACGACAATTTATATGCCTCTACACAAAAGTCTGGAAACTTTTAGAAGGCATTATATATATTTATATATATATATATATATGAGAGTAAAATGAAGATGAATAAAATAATATGTTAAAGAGAAAAACCTAAAAAAAATATATACTTTAGTGTATTTACTTTGCCGGCCGGGTTTTGACTTTCTACAAAATAAATACAATAAATGTTCATACACACTGAAGTATATTTTTCTTTTGATTATCTTTTCAACATACACACACACACACACACACACACACACACACACACACACACACACACACATATATATATATATATATATGTGTGTGTGTGTGTGTGTGTGTATGTGTGTGTGTATATATATATATATACACATATCAAATAAAGGCTACTTTTGCCAGAAGTTGTACGACTAAGGAGAATCCGAACAGATGATTATACATAGGCATTGTGCATTAAATCGAAGCAGCAATTCTTTACATGAATCTACGTCTGTAATTTAAGAGAAAACCAAGCAAACAAAGCTATCATTACCATTAGATCAGTACCCGAAATTTAAACCAATAGAAAGGCTAAATAAAATTACTTTTGGGGCAATATCAGACACCACTCTCAAACTGTGAGCTCAAAATATTAGATGTTTGGCTTTTTTGAAGTTGAACTCTAATTTTAGAAATATTTTTAAAGAAATATCCATGATTGCCAATCATTGACCGAATACCTTTAGAAAATTAATATGAAAAGACTCTATGATAATTATTAAAGTAATCAATAAAAAGCCGACAATAAAATTCATTATATTTTTTCAACCATGAAACATCAGATACAACTTATGCAGCAATCACCTAAGATTTATCAATTATTTCAGTAGCTTCCAAAGCCAAGCAGCTTGAGTTGAGAAGTACACCAACTTTATCTCAGCAGAGAGACACCCATTATGAAAGGGGGTCCTGGATATGACACAAAGTACTACCTGTTGGATAGGCTCCGATAGGGGAGTATTCCTTCATCGTTCTTTACTCATAGGTCCATCCCAACTCAGAGAGTTAGTACGTGTTAGGTACCCAGCTATAAGTCGCGTAGAACATTTAAACTATTTAGTAGTGAAAAAATAAATAACTGGTAGTAAATTGAATTGTTAGTGTTAGATAAGATTACTTGAAACCATTTAATTTTGTGAAAATTTTTTTATTTGCATTACATAGCAATACTTGAAACCATTTAAATGTAAGTACACAAATGAGATTTAGTTTGTTTCACCTACCTAGGAAGAAGCGTGCCATCAACCGAAAAAGACATCGACACGCGACCAACGAAAGCATAGACAGCTATCGATAGGCTCTCAGTCATATGGAAATTAGACCTGACCGATAAAATGAAACGTAGTTTCTTCCAGGCAGCAGTCGTATCAATACTGCTATATGGATGCACTACTTGGACGCTAACTAAAAGAATGTTAAGAGCAATATTGATCTAGTCCTGGCGGCAACACCCCACAAGACACCAACTATACGGCTACCTGCCTCACATCACAAAAACTATACAAGCTAGACGAACCAGACACGCATGACACTGCGGGAGAAGCAAGGACGAACTCATCAGTGATGTATTCCAATGGGCCCCCGCATATGACCAAGCAAAAGCAAGACGACCAGCTCGAACATACATACAGCAGCTATGGGAGGATACGGGATGTAGCCCTGAAGACCTGCCAAAAGCGATGAATGATAGGGAGATGTGGCGAGAGGGGGTCAGGGATATCCGTGCTAGTGGCACGACATGATGATATATATATATATATATATATATATATATATATATATAACACATTCCTTAATAAGTCCCTGACCTGTCATATAGATGGTACCACTTATAAAAAGTCCATATGATTTTTAAGATGCACTAACTTTCATATGGCATGTGTCAAAATTTGAGTCCATTCGTATAACTAGTTTACAAATTACAATTATTTAAGTGAAGCTATTGTTGTACGTTTCCAAAAAGATAGAAAAATTTATGATATGATGATAAAGCATTGCTATCTGCAATAGATGGATAACTGTTATTCGGACATTGTTCTGTCGGAAACAACTGTTAAGAGGTTGTATCCTGACTTTAACTCGGTCTTACAATTCGGTAGATGTCACGGAAAACACCAAAAGACTACACAAACTCGTTTTGGCCGATCGTAAATGGAAGTTGTGAGAAATACCGGAGGAGTTGAAGATATCAGAAAGCAGTGTATTTACCATTTTGCATGAACAATTGTCAATGAGAAAGCTGTGTTTGAAGTGGGTGGTGTGTTTGCTCACAGTCGATCAAAAACAATAGCGTGTCGACGATTCATAGTGTTGTTTGCAACCGTTCCAACGCAACAAAAAGGAGTTTTTGCATAACTATGTAACAATGGATGAAACATGGATCCACCACTTCCCTCCGGAGTATACTCGACAGTCAGCTGAATGGGCAGTAGCATGTGAAAGCCGTCCAAAGTGACCAAAGAGGCAAACATCAGCTGGCAGAAAGAAACCGTTAATAGCGAATATTATATAGAATTATTGGTGCATTTGAAGGAAGAAATCGCCCCACCCAAAAAAAACGGCCACAAATGAAGAAGAAAAAAAGTGTTCTTTCACCAAGACAATGCACCGTGTCACAAGTGGATCGCAATGATAGCTAAACTACATAAACTTCACTTCGAATTGCTTCCGCATTCACCTTATTTTCGAACTCTGGCCCCCGGCGACTTCTCGCTGTTTGCAGACCTCAAAAAATGCTGCAGGGAAAGAGACTTAGGTCCAATGAAGAATTAATATCGGAAATGGAGGCGTATTAAAGGGCCAAAGACGAATAGATCTACAAAAATGGCAGCGAATCGTTAGAGAAGCGTTGGAATCTGTGTATCATCCTAGAATGACACTATATTGATGAACAAAGTCGAATTTTGCATAAAAGTTGTTCTTTCATTAATTAGGCCCGGGAGTTATTGAGTGTCGCATTATATATGTATATATATATATATGTGTGTGTGTGTGTGTGTGTCTGTCTGTCTGTCTATCTGTGTATGTCAGTGAGTGTGTGTGTGTCTGTGTGTGTCTGTGTGTCTGTCTGTCTGTCTATCTGTGTGTGTGTTTGTGTCTGTCTGTCTGTCTGTCTCTGTGTGTGTGTGTCTGTGTGTGCGTGTGTGTGAGAAGGTATTGAATAACCAACAGCCATTGATATGGTATAAAATCCTGCTACCCAACCAACCAAAAAGATATTTCCTATAATTCTAATTTCAGAAGTGTATATTCAATTCTTTCCCTAGATTATCAAGATACAAAAAGAAGCATTTTATTTGAGATTAAGATAATAACCGTAAAAAAAAAAAAATCAAAATTTATTGATAATACTAAACTACTTCTCATAGAAAAAGAAAACTCTCTTAAAAAAAGCATGGGTTTATCAGAGATTCAAAATTAATCATAAAATTGATTTCAAAAAGATATTAGACGATGGCAATAACTGAGATGCAAAGATAAATATGATATAACATCTCCAAATGTATACCCTAAATACCTTCAACATCAAGTAAAACCATATTGAAAACAACACATTAAATGGGTTCGTTGGATAGCGCGCAAACATCTAAATAAGCCAATAAAAAGTTTCATAATTGATTAAAAGAGTTTCGGTCAATCTGAAACAAAGTCTAAGCTGCAGCTCAGATATTGGTACTATTTACCAGCCCCTCCGCTCGGGCAGGATATGACACAAGGTCAATTTTTAAGCGGAGTTTAACAGGTTTGAATTCAGAGTTTTCCTTCTCCTAGACTAGTTGCCTAACCAAGGCTGAAGAACCTAGTCTGTCCTACTATTTACCCATAACTGGAGGGAGAATAATTGGATTCATACCTTTCCCAAGGGTATTAGTGCTATGTGAAATGCAATCAGTCTCGTCCAGGATTTGAACTCGTGTCGCCGTGTTCATTTCCTACGACGATAATGACTACACCACGGGCACCTCCATAATTATTGATATTGGTTAATTTCATTTGTATAATGGTCTATCAATATCCGTTGGGTTTTTATACCATACTTCCAGATGGACAAATTTCGTTTTATTTAATGCATAGTTAGGGAGATAAGGGAGTTCTTTGTGTTGCATACTCATATGCAGAAACATATTCATAACAATAAAGACGAGCGACACAGTTCTTTAGAAAAAATATACTTCTCACTTTATTTGAAAGGGTTGTGTTTGTGAGGAAGTTGGGGACCGAACAGAACTGCAACATATTGACCCCCACTCTTATGGCCATCAGCGTTTCTTTCCCGTTCTCCTGGCTGCTCAACCGGGGTCCTGGGGGCCCACTCTGCTGGGTGCTGGTTTTCTCTACTGCATCTTATCTCCAACTGATTGAAATTCCTGTGCACCGATTTATATAATAGTTCGACTCCCACCTTCTTCTTGTGGGCGTCACAAATCGCACTCATTTAACCTATCCACGGTCAAGGTTATATTCTGATATTCCTCGACCGGATGCACCTGTTATTTACATAGGTGCATTTCCTATTTTGACAGCCCGGCCGGGTCGGAGGTCAGTATACAACACTAGCTTTCCTAGGGGTATTAGGTCTTAACCATTTAGATATCGCGGCATTTCAACAACGAGGGAGCTATTATTGCCCATGATATTAGCACATTATGTAGATATGGATCACATTAGTGCGCATTAATTTGGGGACCAACAAACAAAACACGTTTTTTAGCGTATTTGACGGTGTAGATTGCGAAAATATTCTTATTTCATGGTCAGCTACTGTTTTTGCTGTACTGTAATTTCTCATTTTTGGAAAAAATGATCAATTTACGATTTGGGCTGATCGAAAAATTTTGTCAAAAAAGGTATTAGAAAGCCGTGAATTTTCAGATAGGCCGAGCAACTTATGTCATTTATCTGAAATAAAATATTCTATGAGAAAAAAAAAAAAGAGTTTTTACGTCAAAACATTAAACATAGAAATACCGATTTCTTTCCAATTCATCGCAAAAATTCAAATCAATTGAATAACTCCATCAGTAATGTAATATATAGCACCGCAGGACAAACAACGAAAAACTCGTAGATATATAGAAATATAATTTATATTTCTATTCTTCGACGGCGACGATTTTGTGCAGTAAGAATACAGTCAGAGAGAGTTCGCACTTATCTTTCTTCTGTGGCGGGGACCCTATGTATGAAGCAGCCTGGTGGCCGGAGAACACACACGAGGAGCTGACAGATCTGTTTGAGTTACCAGCTGGTCTCTGCTTTCAGTCTAAAATTATAGACCTTATACTGTCTTTTCAAGTCCCATGCGGAAGTATAAATATCCTCTTCGCTTCACGTATTTTTCTGTTTATGGCTGGTTATCGGAACATACATACTTCCGTTTTTTTCCGATAATTTGTTGATTTTATTTGCGAACAGAGATATCTGTCACTCTTTCCATAGACAATAAATTATATTCTTCGCCATCCACTTTGTTTATGTTAACTTGCGACCGCATTGAATCTCCTAAGTACACCGTCGCTATATTACTGTAATACACTTTAGTAAATCTTATAATTGAGTGAAGATAGAAAGATATTCTATATGATATTAATAAATTTATCCCATTATTTGTCCCTTTTATATGGAAGGAAAACAGGGACATTAAATGCTTCTTTTTTTTCATAGATGGAACAGAACTCCAACTAATGATATCCCATTTGAAAGCATCAAATCTATTGTACATGATGAACATCATGAAAATGGTTTCATCGTAACACCAGGATATTCATTAAGGATCATGAATCCGTTAATTAAATGAATGACTTGAAATTACGCGTTTGGACATCGTTTGTTGATTTGGTAAAAAAATTGATAAGAAATATCTGGGCCGAAAATTACAAAGAGGTCGTGGAAAAGCTGTTGAAAATTTTATAGGCTATAGGCGCTTGTATGAGTATTAACGGTCATTTTTAGATAGCCATCTCGATATATTTCCGGATAACTGCAGGGATGTGAGTGATGAGCAAGCAGAACAATTCTAATATATAAAAAAAAATGGAAGTACACATTCAGGGAAGGTGAGACAAACGAATGATGGCTGACTGTCGCTGGGGTTATCAAAAGAAACTTTAATAACACTGAACCTGACAGTCAATCAAGAAAGAAAAAAATTTTTTTTTTACCATACTTCTTACGTTTGGAAGGTTTATTTCTGCTGTTAGTTTATTAAATGATTTGATGAAAATACTTGTTGTTTTTGGTATATTTAATATTGTTATCTTTTTAACTTTTCAGGATTTGATTGTTATAGCAAAAATAGGATTTATCCATAAGCATACGACTACTTGTTTGTTTAAAAATAAATTGAGAGGTTTCTACGATTTCACTTTGACAAATAAACTATCGGTCAATATCATATATCAATTCCCCCCGAATACGATAAAAGTAATACGGGAATTCGAACGGATCCAGAAGAAAATATGTAGACATAAAATGTCTATTATGTTTAATGAAATTTGCATATATATATATATATATATATATATATATATATATCATTGAGGGGTTTCGGACTATTGTCTTCATCTTTATTGCTATTTCCACAACGTTTCGGCCGTTATGTCCTCCGACATTCTTCAGGTGTTTGTTGAACTCGGGAATCTCCACGAAACTTCGAACCACGTCCTTTATTGAATCCACAGGGGTTGCCTGCTTTGATTTCATTAGCCATAACCAGGTACAAATGTTAAGTACTCCTATATCGTTACTCGCCTGGAATCAAGATTGAACCTGCAACTTCCAGATGTCTCCTTAGAAGCTTAGGGAACTAATGCCTATAACCGCTATACCATGTGTCCTGTTGGGCGGTTTAGACTGAACTGTCGGGACTTATAAACTCGATGTTCTTAATTGACAAGGATTACTAATATTATGTATGATTTTTTTACCTATGCTCATGTCAATATTTTATTTAAGCTTTTTAATTATCGGTTCTCATATTGTATTCATCCCTTTACTTAAGTAGACTAAGTAGAGAGATGAATACGTTCAGGTTCACAAGTTCGACAAACACCTGAAAAAGGCCGGAGGACATATCGGCCGAAACCGTGTGGAAATAACAATAAAGATGAACACAATAGTCCAAAAACACTTAATGATAAAAATCATTTGACATTGTCTCAGAAATTCAGACAACTAATGTATATATATATATATATATATATAATGGAAATTTATAACATATTCTTAATTTCAAAAATTTACTATACATTGTCTATATTTCATGTGGCTTCCCTTAACTTGAATAACAGCTCCAATGCTCCCATAAATATATAGTACAAATTGTTCACCATGAGTTGTCATTCTCTGTGACTGAGCACCCACAATTATATAAGATTATATGGAGTTTTCAGATGAACTCTTCTCTCTAGTTCTGTCCACATTTGATCGATGATATTTAAGTCAGGGTTCTAAGTTGATCAATCTTTCAATTCTGCAAGACCAACATCAGCCCAATTATGTTGTATTGCACATGACCTGTTGAACAGAGCTCCGTCCTTTTGAATAATATCACCTCAATCTAAATCTTGGATTGAAATGTCTTTCAGCCACTGGATGCATTTAGCACATTTCATGTTAGGACGATTTTAACTAACTTTCTGGAACCATCCCTGTTTTCGTCGTATTACACTTTCCTGGATACGTGACTAATTTTGGCTTATTAGAATGCTATTCTATCCAAGTTTAATAGCTGCATATGATCTTATTACAAACTTTTGCATCTCATAGTTTATCACTTATTGACCAATTTAATATTGCTTTAAATTGACTTGTTTAATGCAGGTTGTATTTACTACAAAGCACACTTTCAATTCATGATCTGGACTCTACTGGCAACAAATTGAACAACCCAAATTAATCCATCTCTTGTCTTGGAATCTTCTTTGGTTGTGCTTTTGCTGTCCTGGCCAGTTTCCTTACTATCCTGGCCTACAGCTATCAAAGGCGACCACATCTTAATTCATCTTAAACACTTTCAGTGGCTTCAAACATCGAGAGCATTTCTGAGACGCCGCTTTTAAATTTTTTTCTCTATCGTTTGGTAGCTCACAACTTTTGGCCATCTTCACTATTTCTATTATTATTACTTTATAAATTTTCGCAATGATTTTACATGTAAAAAGTTTTATTATACTTAAGCATTTTTTTTCTTTTTTGAAAGATTACATTTCGATTACTTTATGTGATGTAGCAAAATACTTTCTTCTCAAGCATTTTTGTGGGGTCTCGTATCTTCTCCGCTCGTTTTGAACGCATACTTCAAAATATAAAGATTATATATAGAAATTAAATCCACAGGGCTAATGTTTCATCTGTAAAAAGTCAATGTGAGACATCCACTTATACGTTAGCAATTAGTAGAAATTTTCAATAGTTTAATAATGGCCGAAGACTTATGGTCAGTACTGAATTTAAGTTATATGATAAAGACCTCTTTTACTCAGGAATATATAAATATATTAGTTGTTCCTATTCATATTAATTTACTGCTATATAATGCCCAAAAATTAATAATCTAGTATGAGTATAACTGTACCACTTAAATTTTGGAAAACAGTAAGTTCATTTAGCGAGTTAAGGGTAGCAAAAAAGATGATCATTGTTGATTACAAGATGTGTGAATGTCAAGCCCTTTGTCTTTAATTGAGGCGGAGAGGGAAAGGTTACGACAAGATCTCCGCCATGAAGTCATCATCACTCGGGAAAATGTCAGATATCTACAGCTAGAAAAGGATAATTCTCTTTGTTTCCGGGAGAAACCCCCGCACTTTCGCGTTATTTTTCAAATTTCGAGATATGTCTCAGATGACATTATTCGATTTACTGCGAAAGATTTGAAGGATTACACCGCAAAATAATTTTTAAAATCTTTTCTGTCAACGATTGTGAAAAATACAATTTTTCATCCGATTAAATCACTAGCGAAATCATCAACGTTTTTATCTAATTTTGAGGCTACTTAGATTGTATAAATAAGCAAAGAAATACATATTTCATCAGTAAGTATGGAACTATCGATACTTACTCAACTAACAGTAGAAATGGAATTTCCTTTATCTGCCTAACCTTTTACATATTTCTGCAAAGTGAAAATCTATACTATTTCCTTTAAGCAATGCATTTTATTTAAACATTACGGTTGAGCTGAAGAATAATTATTTCATATTGCCCAGTCGGCTGGGGCTATTGAATGCACCGACTGCAGAGGGAGAAGACCCCCACCGCACAACGTGTGTCATAGATATGACACTAAACAATCTGATGATGAGGTTGCAGTAATGCTGGAGCTTGGGGAATGCGAGGTACTCCTTAACTGCTATCGCTCCCAGGCCTACTCTGGCCTGGAGTGGTAGCACTTGATAGACTCCTATTTATGGGTCAAATAGAACTAAACTCTGTAATTATGCTAAACTGAATTGCTTGAAATAGAATTGTCGTGACTCTTAAAATGAGTACTTCATTTAAACTACGTACTTATGCAAAACTGTTTTGAATAAAATAGAACTGTTTTGACATTTAAACTGCGTATTTTGGCTAAAATGAATTGATTGAAATGGAAATTTTTTTGCATTCTAAACTGAATTGTTTGAAATAGAAGCGTTATGACATTTAACAGTATGTTAACAAAAAATATTTATACTAAATAGAATTGTTTAAATTAAAACAGTTTGATAAAACTGAACAACTTGGAATAGAAACGTTTTTGACGATTAAACTGTGTACTTAAGCTAAACAGAATGGTTTGAAATAAAACGGTTTATTTGTATAAAAGGATTTGGCATTAAATAACCCATAAAGGTTGATATGCTATAAAACACAAGCAAACAAACAATCAATCAATCAACCAAAGAAAGAAAGAAATAATGCTTTCTTAAGATTTATTGATACTGATATCACATCCGAAGCCTGCTGTTGAAAATATCTGCACCAGCCGCATATATGTTTACATATAAATACATTTTCTCTCCCACATAGTGACATACAAACATAAAGAATTAATGCACACTCAGAGAGAGAGAGAGAGACAGAGACAGAGAGAGAGACAGACAGACAGACAGACAGACAGACAGAGACAGAGAGACAGACAGAGACAGAGACAGAGTACTACCTGCTATAGGCAAAACGATGTTATATATATATATATATATATATATATATATATATATATATATATATATATATATATATATCCTGGTCTGTGCAAATCTATGTATCTAATTTGTGTATATGTCTCTATGAAATCTGTACATGTAAAGAAGAAGAAGAAGAAGAAGAAGAAGAAGAAGAAGAAGAAGAAGAAGAAGAAGAAGAAGAAGAAATGTTGTTATAAATTGTATCAGTTATGTCTCATAATCCTGTAAATCTAATTTTGATTAACTTTTATGAATTATCACCGAAAAGAGGTTATATTGCTTGATTCACATTTACATTTACAGATGACAATCACTGATTCAATTAAATACGTATAATGAAAAATCACTTTCCTTATTTGGTAAAAGACCACAAAATAAATAACTAAATAATGCCACTACGTAGTACCTGAGTGTACGTTTATATATTTCAACAGATTATAACCCTCTGCATCCAGTTGGTATTCTACTTTTTATGGTTTTTAACAAACTGACGTGTTTGGCCAACTATATCTGCTTGACCAGCCTCGAGATAGTTTGAAAGAAATGAAATATTAACTTTTTTCTCCGTTGATGATACCTACTTTTGTTTTAGATGATTTTCCTTGTTTGTTCAAAGAAATTAAAAGACTATATCATTGTCGTAAGTTCAAATTCACCCAAAAGCCTTCACATAATTAGATATATGTATTAACCCAAGTCCTACGCCAATGACAAGATGTGATACTGTTTTTTTTGCAGAGAAAGACAATAACTGATGTATAAAAAATATAAGCAGTTTCTTTTCTTTTCCTTTTATTGCCCAAAATATACGGACAGGTAAAGTAAGAGAGGGTCGAAAACAGCCGAGCTTCATACTCAGGGGCCAAAGAACGAAAAGAAAACAAAAAAAAAACTTCTATGTCATATAATATCTTGGACGCTCATACAAAATCTCGATGTTATACCTCCAGCCTGCAACCTACGCAATTCACGTGGACACATCTCCATCTCGCATTGCACCCATGCAAATTCTCGTAGTCACACCTCCAGCCCGCTGTCTAGATGATACTCGTGATCAAGCTTCCTTCTAGCATGCCACACACACAATTTACGCAGTATTTCCGCCAAGAACACCTGTGTCCTTTTTATTTTAGGTACCAGGTGTATTTCCTGTTATTTTGTTCCCTGTGTCAGACTTCCGCTGCTGAATCGATAGATGAGGAAAAGATCTTCAATCAATACCTAACAACACAATATCATTTAGAGGTTTCCCTCGCCGACACTTTGTCTAACCCAAACTAAAGAACCCAATTTAACTAGCTGGGGGAATAGATAGATCAATGCTTTTTTCATGGGAATTTGCTCGAAATGAAATGCAAACAAAGTCGTTTAGGGTTTGAACTTGAATTGCCTACATCATTTCCTAACCGTTATATTAAGAGCGCCTGAAATTATTTACTTAGATTGAAGTATTTTGAGACAAAGAGATAGATATGGGACACCTAATGATAATTGCCTGCCGTGGTTATATTCTGCTGACATAGTACGCCATGCTTCACGCTAAACGAGGTTCTCCAATCACTGAAATAGTAACTGTCTCCGATATTCATACGCTGATCGCTGTTTCATGACGAGGCGTATTGTATTCCGTTGTTGACTTCGGTCAAATAAAGTAATCAAGACTAGGTAACAAGTGGATAAAATCTACATTTTTTGTTGACAAAGCACGTTAGTTTGAGAGACGAGAAGGTGGCCATCATCACCTTCGAAAAGCTACAAAAAATTTAAATAAAAATATCAAATGCCGAAACAAAAATAAGTTTTAATGTGGGTTTTTACGGCTCCAAGGAGATTATTCAATTTTTTTAATCAAGAAAATTCAAAGAAAATAATAAGATAAAATTTACGAAAAGTGCTTTAAAATATCAGTGCAACTAATGAGTGAAATGAAACAAAATAACGACACGCAAGAAAATAGGTTTACTGAAAGGAAACCTGGACATATAGAAAAATACATGCCAACAACTCGTTTTAAGATTAATAGATTGATTGATCTTAACGACATGTCAACATGTGTTGGTTTATTTTTTCTAAAGGCTAAGAAACCACGTTTAGTATAAGTGCATATTTCCATTTTTTTTTTTTGTGTGTGTAGTTGCTTCAAAGGATTATTTTTGCATATGGTTACATGCTATCAAGTGGTGTCACTAAGACTAATAACTATTTTGCAATTCTCTTTTAATCATAAATGTAAGCCTAACAGGTTCTATCCCTCTGGGTTTCTTTAGATTGAGACGTAATGACAATGAAGATGTACTACACATTCCTCATTGATTCAATTTTACTTAGGTTTGGTTTTATGGCACATTGTTGATTATTAATGCCAAATCCATTTTAATTCATTTAAACAGTTCTTAATTGTCTAAATTTCTGAGACGAAGCTTGATGATTTTTATCATTAAGGCTTTTCGGATTATTGTCTTCATCTTTATAATTATTTCCATAACGTTTCGGCCGATATGTCCTCCAGCCTTCTTCAGGTGTTTGTCGAACACAGCAGGACACATAGCGTAACGGTTATATGCGTTGGTTCCCTAAGATTCTAAGGAGACAATCATCTGGAGGTTGCAGGTTTAGCCCTGACTGCAAGCGAGTAACAATACAGGAATACTTAACACTTGTACCCGGTTATGGCTAGCGGAATCGGAACAGGTGACACATGTGGATTCAATAAGGTTCGTAGTTCGAAGTTCCGTGAAGGTTCCCGAGTTCGACAAACACCTGAAGAAGGCCGGAGGACATATGGGCCGAAACGTTGTAGAAATAACAAGAAAGATGAAGACAATGTTCAGAAAACCCTTAATGATAAAAATAAACAGTTCTATTTTAAACAATTCAGATTAGCCTTAGTACACATTTTAGTTCTATTTGACCCTTAGATAGGAACCTATCTAGCCCTTCCTCTCCAGACCAGAGTTAACCGGGGTCTGATAGCAGTAAAGAAGTACTCCGCATCCCCCAAAACTACAGCATTACTGGAACCTCGCCATCAGATTGTTTAGTATCATATCCAGGACACTTGTTGTGGAGATGTCTTACTCTTCTGCAGAGAAGCAATCAGTGTATTCAACAGCCCCAGCTGATACGGCCACATAGGTCCCGGGGCTGCGAAAAGTCATACCAAGGATGCTCCTTTTAGTGGTTGTTATTCCTCTGTAGGGAATACAATTAGAGTATATTTAGCTCTGTCGAAAGGGTGCAATAGTTATCGGAGAATACCTAAACATAAGTTGATCTGGGACTATGCTTCAATGGTAAGTTACCCAGTAAGTATCGAGCCTTCTACTCTCATCACTGATCTGAGAGTTAGATTTCTAAATATTTATTTAAGACAGGCATCCAAGTAAAAGACTAATGTAAATACAAACAATAAAAAAAGGAAAACTATGTAAAGGCAACAAAAAACAAAAGTAAAATAAAATAAAACCAAACAAAACAAAACAGCATATTGACAAGCCTAACACACTTCCCTATTGTGTGTCACCACCCCTCTATTTTTCCTCCTTGAACAAATACTTCATCCGTTGCTATTAGCACTTGTCTGATCCTACGTAATACCCGACCTCAACCTTACAAACCTGTTCACTGCCTTTTCCACACTCTATTTGCTCTTGTCTATTCTTTTACGGCCGCGAAACGAGTCTTTTTTTGTTAAATGCTTTCTATATATTTTAATCCACCCAGGCCACTTCGTTTTCATTTTCGTCGTATTGTGTCGCGTCGATGAATAACAGACAATGCAATGTACACACAGTTGGCGCCAAACATTAGAGATACGATTTTTTCTCTTCCGCTGACACGTTTTGTACACGGTCTGCTCACAAACTCACACATCTCTCATCCTGAATTTGATATTTTCTCGTATACTTTCTGTTTAATATAACCACGCCTTATTCCTTTTTAATACATTTGCCAGTTTTTTTTTTAGTCTTCCTGGATATTATAAGGTACACTCTCGGTTTTTTAATTGATTAACTGAGTTTAATTTCATGCCAAATCATTTTAAGGAATTGTGTTCATTGTACAGTTATATTTACATTGTTGTGTAGATGTTTCTTAGGAGTCTTTTTTTCACAGTTATATGATAACAAGAATTCCTATCGAATAGACATTGTTAGGAGAACGTTGAATGTTTTCAAATATTTCTATCATATGCTAAGGTTCAATAAGAATATCTTACTACCGTTGGATCTGTAATGTAAGAACGATACATTGTTTTTTCTTCTGAATAATCTCTCCAAGTTTTTGATGATTACTTGTTTGTTTTAACGGCATTTATGCTGAAAGGACAGGGGAATGCGTTCATTGTATATTTCATATTTACATTTTTTTGTTGAGTAGTTCCTTAAGAATTCTTTCAATGTGGTATTATCTTATACTAGTAATTTCTGGCATATCTATTTGATCCATCGATGGAACCGTAATATGTATTACTACACAGAATAATAGCAATGAAAGTATACTCTAAACGTGCTAGATATTCTGAACAGGAGCTTCACCATGGGATCCTTTTGAGCGTCATTACAAGGAAACCGATTTTTTTGGGGTTAAGTCTGCCCTAACAAGTTAGCGGAGAATTTTAAGAGAATACTCCTAGCAGTGTGTTTTTCAGCTCCATTTTTAAAAATCCAAACATATAATTTTAGAGTGAAGTGCTTTTTGCGTCTCATTTATTTTAAAAGGAAATTATGGTTGGAACATCTTCGTTTCAAGGTTTCTTTTCTATCACAGCTATCTAATATCAGTTTGGCTCTTGTTCATAAGTTACTGTAATGAGTGCAATAGGATATCCAGAATAATTTTTTAAAAAATGAATCAATCAGATTTGGTGTCCAAGTGTAAGCATGAAAATAAACATCACCTTTGTCGTGTATTTGAAGCGACGTTACATACATTTTTTTTATCTCAAAAAGAGAATGGCGTATATAAATGCGAAGAATAATATCTCATCATTAATATAATTACTTAATAGAAGAAAGATCTTTTTAAAAAGAATAGTCGGAATATAATTTATGAATGAAAAATATGTAATATATATATATATATATATAGAGAGAGAGAGAGAGAGAGAAATGGAAAAACAAAGATTCCAAAGAGAAGTATTTAATGTAAAAGAAAGTCGACGTCATAACGTTTTGGCTCTAATGAACCGTTTTTCTCTAAATTTCGCGTTAGAATATCATACATTTTAAAACTAACTTTTACGAAGATAAGAATTGTTAACTTTCCATACATTTTGTAGACAGAATGATAAACAGACAGATGAATAAACCGAAAAAACTATTATATTTATATGCGTGTGTGTCTCTGTATGTTTCTTTATGAGCGTGTGTGTATGTGTTGTAAATATTTTCGTCGTTTTATTAAGGAATATACATCAGTGTCAATGGAGACTTTCAGTTGTATGTTAAATATCATGTCAAAAATCCCTACATGGTCGAATACTTGCGCAATCATTACACACTCCTGTAATGGCATCGATGGAACGCTTGGCTGCTCTTAGTTCTGTTTCTTGGGTCACATTTCAAAGAACAAACATAAAAATCACATCTTAAAAAAAGGCGAATATTTACAAAAATTTGGTATTTAGAAGACAAAAAAATAAATAAATAAATAAAAAATACAAATAAATAAGTAAATATATATAAAAGAAATAAACAAAACATTACAAAACGTATCTCCGGTCCTCAAAGAAACACAAATAATTTTTTTTCGATAACTTTCTTCCAGGCAGCGGTCGCATCGATACTGCTATATGGATGCACTACATGGACTCTAACAAAACGGCTGGAGAAGAAGCTATACGGCAATTACACAAGAATACTGCGAGCAATCTTGAACAAGTCCTGGCGGCAACGCCCTACAAGACACCAACTGAACGGCCACCTGCCTCCTATCACGAAAACTATTCAAGTTAGACGAACCAGACATGCAGACACAGCTGAAGAAGCAGGGACGAGCTCATATGTGATGTACTCTTATGGACCCCCTCATATGGCCGAGCAAAAGCAGAACGATCAGCACGAACATACATTCAGCAACTATGTGACAGGATTTAGTCCAAAAGACCTGCCAGAGGCGATGAACGATAGGGAAAAGTGGCGAGAGATGGTCAGGGATATCCGTGCTACCAGCACGACATGATGATGATGATGATGCTTTAACGTCGTATTCAACAACACAAAATATTCCATGCACAAATCCGTGCTTAGATAGATCGATACATATATCGATAGATAGACAGTTTAAGAAGAAGAAACACAGGTTTCATGTGTGAAACGTACACTCACATATACAAAGTAACTCAGGTATATATATATATATATATATATATATATATATATATATATATATATATATATATACCATATCATTTAAGTCTCTGAAGTGACTTTAAAAAATAATGCAAATAGAATGCTCAATGCAGGGCTAATTAATATATATATATATATATATATATATATATATATATATATATATATATATATATAAACCAATATAAAAACACATGCAGAGCAAAATATATAATTAAAATCAAGAAAATTAATAGATACACTTCTTTCTGAATTTATTTCACCAGCTATTCAAGTGGCTCTTCGGGTGGTTTGTTTGTTTGTTTATTTGTTTGGGTTTTACGGTATATCATCCTTTGTAGGTTATTTAATGCTAAATACATTATATACAAGTAAACAGTTCTATTTCAAACAATTCTGTTTGGCATAAGTACACTGCTTAATTGTCAAAAACATTTCTATTTCAAGCTATTCAGTTTAGTCAGACAGTCCTAATTCAAAGAATTTAGTTTAGTATAATAAAAGCTTTTGTTAACACACAGTTAACTGTTGGAACAGTTCTCTTTCGAACAATTCAGTTTAGCGTAAGTACAGTCTAAACGTCAAAATCAGTTCTATTTCAAACAATTCAGTTAAGCATGAGTACGCAATATACATGTCAAAACAGTCCTTTTTCGAGTAATTCAGTTTAGCATTAGTAATCGATTTAAATATCAAAATAGTTCTATTTCAAGTAATTTAGTCAAGTATAAGTACGCAGTTTAGTTCTGTTTAACCTACAAACAGAGCCCTATCAGGTGTTAACACTCAAGGCCAGAGTTAACCATAAAGTGATGGCGATAAAGAAGTGGTCTGCGTTTCCCAAAGCTCCAGCGTCATTGGAACTTCACCATCAGATTGTTTAGTGTCATACCAGGATATTCGTTGGGGATGTTTTACCCCTCTGCAGAGGTGCAGTCGATGTATTCTACAGCACCAGCCGTCTGGCCAATCTTCAGATGGGTTTGAACATAAATTTATGTTCAAATACATCTGAAAGCCAGTTAAGGAGCCAGTGAAAGGAATTTATTACGGAGGATATCTATTAATTTTCTTTATTATATATATATATATATATATAGAGAGAGAGAGAGATAAAGTAGTGATATATTTATATTGCTGAAAATGATTGCTCAAACGTCATTTTTATGCTATAAAGTAGATACAGTTGATGTAATAATGTTAGACTATTTGAAAATATAGGCATAGAAACATTTTCACAAAACTTTCCTTAATAATAATAATAATAGACGGTATAGTTGGCAAGGGTGACCGAAGGCTCCCTTTTCAATAGCTACTACAACGAGGTGTAAGGGAGGGCGTTACTCTAATCCCTGGATTGCTCCATTTTACCCATCATCCTTACATTATAATGCTAAGTGTTAAGCAAGGCAGCATCAAATACCATTTTCTGTGTCTTTGGTATGACTCGACCAGGGATTGGCCAATAAGAATAGTAATATTTATAATATTGGAAATATAGATCAGAAATGTACAACGACAAGCAAAATTGATAAGTTCGAAAAAAAACATGAGTATATGTTCTGACGAAGGGAAAAAGCAACACAAAAGATACAACACAGAGAGATAAATCATAAGATACCAGCGAATGATGGAAGGCTAAAAAAAATTCTGTGACAGAACCAAACGGACAAAATAGAAAGAAATTTCTCCTGGTAGGAAGGGAATAATGTGTAAAAACAACTGGAAGCGAGGGAGGCGAAAATATTTTAGAGCAAAAAGTGGCAACGGACAGATGACAAAAAAGCCAAATGGATAAATAACATAGAAAGGGCTTTGCGTATACTCGAGTCAGGCCCTAAAATAGAAATACACCCAGATTTACTCAAATCAATACAAACTGTAAAATCCCCGGCCTTGATGACATACACGGATTTTGGTTTTAAAAAATCTCTTCCATCCGCAACAGACTGGCTATCGAAATGAATAGATGCCAACAAGTGACAGATATACCCGAACTGATGACCAAAAGAAAGACCCGGCTGATACTGAAAGACTCCCTAAAAGTGTCTACAGATGATATGGAAAATACCAACGGCACAAATTAGGGAAGATATATACGATTCGCTCATTGATAAGCCGTGGACTATTCCCAGAGAAAAAGAAAGGGTGTTGTAAATACCCCAGAGGGACGGGAGAGCTACTACATATAGATCAACACATATCCAACGAGTGTAAAACAAGACCAAAATCTAGCTCTGGTAAGGATTGATAACAAAAAGCCTTACGACTGTGTAACACAAAGATGGATAATGCACTGTCTCAAATTGTACCAAATATCCGACGAAATCATAAAATTTATCGAGAAAACCTTGGAAACCTGTTGTGTTGAATTGACAGCAATAGGAAAAAGGTGAGTCGAGGCGAAAATCTAGAGAGGTATATTCCAGGGATATCGCTATCACCATAACTATTTGTTATAGCAATGACGTCACTCAACATTATGCTCAGGAAATACACTGGCGGATACAAACTTAACGAATCGCATATCAAGATTAATCTCCTAATGTAGATGGATGATATCAACCTGTTTGCCAATAATGAAAAAGAATTGGAAACCCAAATACTGGCAGTGGTAAAATAGTTAGGACATAGGGATGAATGTTGGCATAGAAAAAATGCACTGTGTTTATAATGAAAAGTGAGAAACGAGACTTGACGGAAGGAACAGATCTACCAAATCAAGAAAAAGTCAGAAAGTTTGGAGAAAAGGAAACATGCAAATACTTGGAAATATTAGAAGCGTTCACCATCAAACAAATGGAAATAAAACTGTGTAGCAGAAACCATATAAAATGGATAAACTCCTTTGTTGTCCCTCTTGTTAGATACCCGGACGAGGAAAGAACTTAAACAAATAGACAGACCAGAAATCAAGCAAACTCATAACAATTTATTGGCCTTACACCCTAGAGACGACTTTGACTAACTATGTCAAGAAAAGGAGCATGAGAACTTGTCATCATTGAAGATAGCGTTTTTGCATGGATACAACGAATTAAATATTAAATATAATGTGTAGAGTAAGACTGATTGCAGCAATCAGAAACAATACAGACTATAAAATTACAAGAGACCTAGAAAACAAAAATGGGAAGAAAAACAAATGTATGAACTTTTCAAGTCCACACGAGAAAAGTTGGATGTGACTTAAAAAAGGTAAACATAAAGAGAGAAACTGAATCTTTTCTAATCATCTTCATCACGTCGTGTCGTTAGCATAGATATCCCTGACTCTCTCTCTCGCCACTTCTCCCAATCATTCATCGCCTCTGGCAGGTTATCAGGGCTACATCCCGTATCCTCACATAGCTGCTGTATGTATGTTCGAGCTGCTCGTTCTGCTTTTGCTCCGCCATATGTAGGGGTCCATAGGAGTACATCACTGCTTCTCCAGCAGTGTCCTGCATGTCTGCTTCGTCTTTTCTAATAGCAGCTCAAAACAACGGTATAAGGACCAATTTTATCGAAGGAAGTATAGATAAGACGCCACAAATTAGTAAAAGTAGGTTACATGGAGATAGAAACGAAACGATCAGTCAAATAAAAAGTGAATGCAGTAAATTAGTACAGAAAGAGTATTAGAGTAGACACGAGTGGGTTGGGAAGGTGATCTACTGGGAATTGTGCAAGAAATCGAAATTTGACCATACGAACAAATGGTAAATGAAAAAACCAGTATCCGTCATGGACAATGAGATCCATAAAATTCTCTTGAATTTTGAGATACAAATGTATCCCCTAATGTCGGCCCGACGACCAGACCAAGTGATAGTCCTCAATAAAAGAAAAAGAACCTGCCGAATTGTGGACATTGCCGTTCGGGCAGATCACAGAGTAAAATTGAAAGACAGGGAAAAGAAGGATAGTTACCATGACCTTATGATAGAATAGAAAAAAACTAAAGAATATGAAAATGATGGTGATACCAATAGTAATTAGTGTGCTCAGTACAGTCATCAAAATATTACTGCTGGAACTGAAGGACTTTGATATAAGAGGACAAGAGTAGACGATACTGACTATAACATTAATAAGATCGGCCACGATGCTGAGAAGTGTCATCGACACTTGAGGAGACTTGCAGTCACTCAAACTTCAGTAAGAAACCATCAACAATCGCTGGTATAAAAAAAAACTCTCAAAAGACTAAAATAATTGCACGTGAAAAAATCGTTACCACGCTGATAAGTGAAGAAATAAATTTCTCATCCATATTCCGAGAACATTTTTTTAGAAAGAACTAAAAGAATGTCACTAGAGAACAAGTGGAACAAATGATCAACTATATATATATATACCAGAACATTCTTAAAAAAAGCTAAAACGATTCTTGAAAGTATATTCATAGCATGGATTGACTACAAAATGACATATGATATGGTTCTACATACTTGAATATCAGTGTCACAAAATGCACAAAGTATCCGACAAAAACATTAAAATCATTAAGAATATCGTGAAAAACTGGAATTTGGGGAGATTTGTTATTACCCCAACAATTTATTATAGTAAGTGCTGAGAAACCGAAACTTACCTGCATCATTGTTTCTTCCAGCACGATATTACTTGCGTAGTAATATCCTAATACCAGAGCAGTAGTACAAGAGTACTAGAAGTACGACTACCAATATTGGACACTATCCTTTGTAACTTATGTTGATATATCTTTCTTACCTCTAAACCGTGTTCAGTGTTTTCCTTCTGTGTACCGACTTTGGGTCCACATCAGTGGCGACGTACGGTTTCGAGAAACGCACCATTTCCTCATAAATAGCGACAGAAAGATTTGAGAATTTTTTCCACACCACATCAGAGAATCCGCTCAATAACACAGCAGTGTCGAACGAGAACTGGCATTTCTACATCAGCGACACATACAAAATATTCCGGTTACCAACATCAGTGGGGAATTAGCGATTCGACACCTACGGAATATTTAAGATTATTAAAATTTGTCCAAATAATATAGCGGTCAACCAAGTATCGAGAAGGATTGCTTACACGAAAAAAACCCCAAAAGTCAGTTTGTTCACAAAACAAATTGACAAACTCAAGCTCCCGGGAAAAATATTCACCAAATTCAGCGAGGCGAGCTTTTTTCTTTGCTAAAAGAAGAAAGCCAATTCTCACACAAAAAAATAAAGAAATAGAAAAAATTCAGAAGCATTTTTTTTCTACTTCTGTCTGAAGGATAATTTTTTCCCTCACTCTCCACACTTCTAAAAAAAGATTTGTCAACAATTACAAAAATCCCCCAGCGAAGAACAGAAAAAAAAACCCCGCTTACTTGCAAACACTTATGCTAATGAACCTGTTGGGCGCCCACCAAGAAATAATTTTTCTTATTTCATTCCTTGCTAAAACTTCTTTGGCTGACAAAAAATATCTATTAGTGTAGAGGAAATTTAAATGACCATATTTAACGGAACAACTGTATTTAGAAAGAAGCTTAACCAGTAAGTAGTCCATTCCTTTTTCTACAAAAACAAAACATTCTGTCTAGATTCTTGTTTACCCACCTGGTACTTGGGTTTTCAAAGCAACAGTATTTGCTGTAATTTTTTTTTACCTTTTTTACCTTTAGTCTAAATATTATAAACCTTTATTAATTATGGAAGAATTTAAAAAAAAACTATCATTGAATTGCTAAAGGCTAACTTAGATCAGCAACAAAAATTCGAAGAAAGACAGGAAAAATTGGTTATGGAGTTACATAAACAACAATTAGAATTCCAACAACTTACACTGCAGAAAATTGAACTACAGCAAAAACACTTTGAATAATTACTCGTAAATTCATTAAATGGCCAAAAAAAACTCTGAAAAAGAAAGAATATTTTCCCATTTTCCCAGAGTTCAATCTATAACTCATTTGAATCATTCGAATACGCACCAGAGAACGACAAAGCGTTCCAGGCTTTTTACAGGCACTATGAAGATATTTTCAACGTAGACTGTGAACAATCGCCTAGTAAAAAATAGGTACGTCTACTATTAAGAAAACTGGGAAAAACCGAACATAATAGGTTCGTAGACTTCATATTACCCAAGAAACCCACAGACTTGGATTTTTCAGAGATCATAAAGTTCCTATCGGAACTATTTGGGCCAAACATAACCTTGTTCCACAAACGTTGGAAATACCTAAGCACAGTCAAGGACAACCAGCAAATTGTTCTAAATTAAAAGCTAAGCTCAAGGTGAAGGACGGCGCACAACCGGTATTCAAGAAGAAACGAATATCCCTTTCGCTACTCTAGAGCAAATCAACAAAGAATTAGGTAGACTTGAACAAGCAGGTATTATGTCAAAAATAAACTTTAGTGAATGGGCAGCACCTACGGTCCACGTAAAAAAGAAGTCCGACCAAATATGAATTTCTCCACAGAGTTAAACGATGCCGTACAGGATCACCCCAATCTTTCACCAAGCCCTGAAGAAATGTTCAACAAACTAAACATTTAGAACATGCAGAATTTGAGAGGGCCTCTCAACTAACTCTTGAAAAAGGATAAACCATGGTTATGGACCCCTGAATGCCAAGAGTCATTCGAAAAGACCAAGAAAACCCTTACTTCGGATCTCTCCCTCACCAACTACGACCCTACCCTCGACATCATAGTCGCAAGTGATGCAAGCTCATACGGAATCGGTGTCTGCATTCTCCATTAACAGCCAGATGGTTCGCGAAAAAGTTGTGGCAAACGCTTCTAGATCTCTGCTACTAGCTAAGAAGCAATATTCCCAAATAGAGAAAGAGGCTTTAGGGATAATATTTGCCGTTACAAAGTTTCACAGATACCTACATGGAAGACGGTTCACACTACAAACAGACCATTCATGGCAGAGAATCCATGTGGATTTTGCAGAGCCCGTAGACAACATGTACTACCTCATTGTTGTGGATAGATCACTCAAAATGGCCTGAGGTCTTACAATGCAAAAGACCAACTACTAACTGCACGATCGGATTTTTACACGAGCTATTAGCGTACTTTGGTGTGACAAATTATGTGGTGACTGACAATGCCACGCAATTCACATCCAGTGAATTCAGAATTTTGCAAGATATATCATGTGGACCACATTAAAATGCTTCAGTATCACCCCAGGTCGAATGGCCTGGACAAGAGGTTTGTGGACACCTTAAAAAGGGCTTTAAAAAAGGTACTAGGGACACCGACGGATAGAGCATTACAACAGTTTCTGTAGGTGTATAGGATAACCCCTAATCCTAACACACCTATGGGACGCTTGCCTGCAGAAACAATGTTTGCAAGAAAAGTCAAGTCTCTCTTCGATAAACTCATTCCACGGAATGCAAAGTTCAAGAAAACCGTCTCGCCCCATAAGAAACATTTCTATCCTGGCGATAAAGTTATTTTCAAGGCCTACAAAAACATTACATTCTGGGAAGTAGGCACCATCAAGCAAAGGATTGGCGAACTGGTTTATATTGTCCAGGGACCAAAAAATACCCACGAACGCCATATGAACCAGCTCAGGAAATGCCGTTTGAATGAATCTGAGGAATCACCACTAAACACCTGCGGAGAGCCGATCGACGTAATATTCGATCATTTCGATCTCGACATGCCTCAAGTCTCTCCGGAAGTACGACGCTCGGGAAGAAAAAGAAAATTTACGCAACCAATCGACGTAAATCCCAAGAGGCAGAACTATTAATAGTTTTACTGTTTTTGCCTTTGTTCCAAGTAAAAAAAAACTAAACTCTTGGAAGGTGGGTGTTGTGAGACCGAAACTTACCAGCATAATGGACTCTTCCAGTACTATATTACTAGCGTAGTAATATCCTAATACCAGAGCAGTGGTAGCAGTAGTACAAGAGTACTAGAAGTACGACTACCAATATTGGACACTATCCTTTGTAACTTTTGTTAATATATCTTTCTTACCTATAAACCGTCCTCAGTTTTTTCCTTCTGTATACCGACTTTGGGCCCACATCACTAAGATACCTTCAAACACGTACTTAAGAAATGAGGGGGTGAATACTCATTTGAAAATTAAAATAAAAGATTAATAACATATCTATGAACGATATAGATAATGCTATTTGCAACCAAAATGAAAAAAAGACCCATCAAGGGTGAAGTTGAGTAATCAAGGGAATGGAGTCGCTGCCTCCCCTAGCTATTGAAAGGGTAACCTTCGAGTCGCCCTCAATTACGGTCGCCAACTTTACTTACTATATCCCGTTGATTAAATAAAAGGTTCTTTCGAGGTTCGACACTAAATACTTAAGAAGACCAAAAGATGTATCGGTCGAAACGTTTTGAGTATATCAATAAAGATGAGTTCAATTATCCGAATATATGTTAATAATGCGATGTGACGTGTAAAAAGCACAGACATGCTTTTTTAAAAAAAAAATTACCTTTTTTTTTTTTTTTCACATTCCAAAAGTTTTTATTTTCTGAAATTTCCATATGAAATGTAGCTGTCTTAAATCACTCAACCTAACAATGAACAGCCGATGGGAAAATGCTTAAATGTACCCTGTTCATTGATCCACGGATAATATTTGTTTTTGTAATCTTTCTATGTTTGTTTTTCCCAATATTTTTTAATGTAACGAGTAGAACTCCGCTTTTTTTCTTTTAACTTAATGTTTCCTTTATTTCACTCTCTCATTTCCCTTCTGGGTTTTAACATTGTTTTTCTTTTACTTTTAACCTGTTCTATCCTTATTAATGCTTCTTTGCATTATTTTTTCAACCCTCCATAGCTGGAGGGAGGTTATGGGTAAATAGTAGGACAGACTAGGTTTTTCAGCCTTGGTGAGGCAACTAGTCTACGAGAAGGAAAACTCTGAATTCAAACCTGTTAAACTCCGCTTAAAATCATTGACCGTGTGTCATATCCTGCCCGAGAGGAAGGGTTAGGTAAATAAAGGAGGTGCCCGTGGTGTAATGGTTACCGTCGCGGGAAATGTACACGGCGACACGAGTTTAAATCCTGGACGAGATTGGTTATATAGCACTAATACCCTTGGGAAAGGTATGAATCCGATTATTCTCCCTCCAGCTATGGGTAAATAGTAGGACAGACTAGGTTCTTCAGACTTGTTGAGGCAACTAGTCTAGGAGAAGGAAAACTCTGAATTCAAACCTGTTAAACTCCGCTTAAAAAATTGACCTTGTGTCATATCCTGCTCGAGCGGGGGGGTTTAAATATGATATGTCATCAAACAAAGGACGCAATTCAAATCTTTCAATTTGAACATAATTCTTTTGTTAGTTTGTTCAATTAATCTGTTTTCTTTTGTCTATTCATTTTTTGTTTCGCTGTCTTTCAAGTCTTTATTTTTCCTTCTTATCAACGAGATAATTACACTGACACAAAAGGAATGTATATCTATGGGAAGCGTTACATTACATAGACACAAAACTATACGCCCACAGACTCCATATATACGTGGTGAATTCAATAAGTTATTTAATAATCCCCGCTTATATATATATATATATATATATATATATATATATATATATATATATATATATATATATAGAAAATAGAGAATACTTAGTCCAGTTAAACCGGAGTTAGGAGTAATTCCATCAGGACAAGAAATTATTCGTGAATGAATATTTGAATCTTCCTGGTAAAGAGCTCAATGTACCAATTATACAGAGCAATAATTTCATTAAGAAAAAAACAACGAAACCAATCACAAAGGATTATAAATTTATTTCCATCCTGTTACGCATTTTTGAAATTTTCAAAAACACGAAAAAAAATTAACAGGACTTCATCAGATCAATTAGATAAAAAAACTAGAGTAGACACATGAGAGTGGGAGGGGATAGAAGAGTGGGAGGGGATAGAAGAGTGGGAGGGGATAGAAGAGGGGTGAAGAGTTATCTCTTCATTAAGCCCACTTCCGTTTTAAATTTAAATTTTCGGTTGGCAATGTAGTAAATTTATTTTAAAACAAATTTTTTTTTTTAAAATTAATTTTACATATAGACTTAAATTACAGATATTTCTAATTAGATTTAAATTTTAATTAATAATCTCACGTAAAGATGCAGTAATAGATATATTAAAACAAAAACAAATATTTAATTTACTTAAATATTTTAAAATTTCAAAAATTTCAAAATATCAGTTACATTTTTTATGTGTAGTACATATATATTATATGCTTTTTCATAATTTTCTATCTAATAATTTATTATATTTATTCTCAAAATTAACTCTCATTCTCAAATAAATTTATGCTTTATAAAAAAAAAAATTTTTACTTGTTTAATTATTTATAGTTTAAATTTGGCCCTATGTCTACACCTGGCTATTAGTTCATTTCTCTTATTTAGTAAAATTTTTGGCTCAGGAAAAAGCAAAATGTGGATCTTTTCTTCAAGACATAGATTGCACCTACTATCGAAAGATTTTGGGGTACTAGATCTTTTCAATATGGACCATTGAATGTCAGGGGTTAACCCTTTATTTTTTAATCCCCAATAATGTTTTGATAGAGCAGTTTGATTTTTTTGATGCTCATGGGAAAAGGAATATTTATGATTTCCGTACCTAATCTTGAAATTAGTAGAAGAAACGCCAATATAATATTTCTTATCACTTATGTCCTCTTTTGGATAAATAATAGCTTGATATACTACGTTATCTAAGCTACACAAACCATTCATTGGACAATCACTTTGAGATTTACAATTACATTCTATTTTTTCACTATTAATGTTATTATTATTACTTGGTTATGAAATTTATTAATTAATTCATTATTATGGCTATTTATTATTTGAGAAATATTATTAGTGCAAGAATAACTTATTTTCAAGGTTTTCCTATTAAATATTTTATGCAATATATTATCTTGTTTAAAATGTTTATCTATCAGTCTCAAAAAATATTTACCTACATCTATATTGGCTAGTTTACAAAAAGGGGGGTTAAACCATATAATTTTCCTTTTTCTATTTTTATAATTTTGAACGTACTTATTATTTTCTTTAGTAAATTCAGTTGTTATATTTTGTTTTAAATACCTAAAATCCTCCTTAAAACCACTATTTTTAAGGGCTTCTATATATCTTTTACTACTCTCTTTGAAAATCTTTTCATTTGCAGATAGCTTACCTATTCTTAAATTTACTGCTTTTGGGATTTGCTTGATTATATTTTTAGGGTGATTTGAATTAACATTAATGTACGATGGGTTCTGATTGGGTTTTATGAAAGGTTTATAGGAATTATTAGATAGATCTAAAGTGACATCCAAGAAATTGGCTATTTTAATATTAGATGAGATTTCTATTTTAAATCCCCAAAACTTAAAGGCCCTTATAATCCTCTTTTGTATGCTAGAGCTAAGAGGGCCATTACTATTTGGGATATATAAGAACCCATCATCTCCATAAAGACCTACTTGTTGAGGACTAATGATTCTAGTGAGTATATCTAATATATATAATCCTACAAGGTCTGCTATTTGGGAGGAATCATACCCCCCCATTGGAACGTCAAAGTTATCTAATCCATTTTTTACCCAAGTTGAATCGTTATTTTTTAAAACAGTTTTCCTACAAGCTAATATTATTTCGTATTGTTCAATAGTTATATCTATATATTTACGGGCATAGTTAATGCTATCTATTAAAATATTTTTTGTTATGGAAGGATAGAAATCGATGATGTCAAATTGTATAAAAGTAGCTTTACTCTTATTTTTTATCCTTCTAAACCATTCAATGGTCTCATAAGAATCCTCCCAAAGATTGCAATGGTTAGCCTTTTTTACACTATTGACAATATTTTGGATAATAAACTTAGATATCCTACCTAACTCTGTTTTAGAGGGGTTAATCAGTCTGGTTGGCAATTTATTTTCAAAATTTGGTTTATGATCCTTAAATAGAATATAAGCATCTTTCTTTTTAAATTTTCCTAACCTATCCTCAATTTGCAATCTACTAGCAAAATTAGAAGTATCCTTATTTATTTGTTCAATAGTATTAATATAGTCTATTTTATAATTATTAGTAATTTTGCTCTTTAAAATTTCTTGATATTTAGATGGTTTAATTTTATATATATTTTTTGATTTATCTGACTTCACCCATATATAATTAGACTTTTTTACTTCCTTTATATCTTGGCTTAATTTCATTTGAAAATTATTACGTACCTTCTTAAATTTAACCATTTTAATTAATTTAAATAAGTCCGTTTCAATATATATATATATCTTGACTCTTTATCGAACAATCTTTTCAACTGATTTTATCGAACAATCTTTTCAACTGATTTTATTTATATTTTTCCTGCTTGAGAGTTCATCATATTTCATTATCATTTTACATATGCATACTTTTTCCTGACTTTGCATTTTTTTCTTTTTGCTTTGGTAAATGCAACTTTGATTTGTAGTGGTGGGATATTTTTTAATATATAGTCAATTACGAGTTGTTGGTATTTGTTATTGACAAAGATTTCATAAAATAATACAAAAAGAAATAATTACACTGATACAAAAGAAATGTATATCTATGGGAAGCGTTACATTACTCAGACACCAAACTATACGCCCACAGACTCCATACATACGTGGTGAATTCAATAAGTTATTTAATAATCATCGTATATATATATATATACGAGGTGCATGCGATAAGTTTCCAGATTTTTTTCGTATGGGCACTTTTATTGATAGTACACACATGATACTCTAGTCCCCTTCGAAGTAATCTCCTCCTCCGGCTGCAATGCACTTGTTGTACCGTTCCAAAAACCTCTGCAAGGCCCCATCGAAGTCCTCTTGTGTGAGCGTGTCAATGACCTTCATCATGGCCTCTTTCATCTCCTCAATTGTCTCATAACTACAGCCTCTGAGCTTAGGGAATAATCAAAAGTCACCGGGAACAAGGTCTGGACAATAGGGAGGGTGAGGGACTATCTTGATGCCGATCTTGGTCAAATAGTCTGTGACAAGGATGTAGTGGTGGACTGGTGCATTGTCCTGGAAGAAATGCCACTGACCTGATTTGAAGAGTGCTGGCCTCTTTCGACGGAACCCCCTCCCCAACTCCCTTAAAACGTCAACATAGAAACCCTAACCCTAACCATTTGGCCAATCAACTCTGATGTATTGACATATTTACTCATCCCACACTTCTCATCATCCCCCACAGACTCGCTGCCTTCCTTGTATCTCTTATGCCACTCAAAAACTGATGCTTGATTCATGCAAGATCGTCCAAAATCAGGCTGAAGAATTCCATACGATTCTGTGGCATCTTTTCCAAGTTTAAAACAGAATTTTATTGCATATCGATCTTCTAAAGTGTCAGATTGCATTTTTGAAATTCACCAGCTGTGACAATAAGGCTTTAGTAGGATGTATTTCAATTGCTGCTGTAGCTGAAATCATAACAATTGGTCAGTTATCTTATAAGATATACAGCAGTAACATACTGAATTTTCAAGTGTCTACGAAAAATTTAAATGCCTGTACAAAAAAGTATGGAAACTTATCGTATGTACCTCGTATGTTCTAGCTTGTCGTCCAACACCTGCACATGAGTGTGAAAGGGTCTACAGGAAAACGTCGCAATTGAGTTTTACCTTTCTCTAACAGTGTCTCACACGTGTAGTTTGTCGGATTTGGATCATTTTAGTGATAGGAGGTTAATGGCCGTACAGCTGCTGTTTTGTGGAATGTTACTTCCAGGATTTGTTCAATATAACTCGTAGCATTCTTAATCAATTGCCAAGCTTTTCCTCTAACAACTTTGTCAGGAAGTCAATACACCAGAGTTGCTTGGCCAAAGGGTTAGGGTTGGGGTTGCTGTTGTTGATGTTTTAAGGGAGTTCAGGAGAGATTCCGTCGGAATCTCTTCAAATGGCGTCAGTGGCATTTCCACCAGGACAATACATCAGTCCACAACTCCATCCTTGTCATAGACTATTTGACCAAGATGGGCATCAAGACAGTTTATCACCTTCCCTATAGTCCAGACCTTGCTCCCGGTGACTTTTGGTTATTCCCTAAGCTCAGAGGCTGTCGTTATGAGACAATGGAGGAGATGAAAGAGGCCCTGATGAAGGTCATTGACACACTCACACAGGAGGACTTCCATGGGGCCTTGCAGAGGTTGTTGGAACGGTACAACAAGTGCATTGCTGCCGGAGGAGGAGATTACTTCGAAGGGGACCAGAGTTTCATGTGTGTACTATCAATAAAACTACCCATACAAAAAATGTCTGGAAACTTATCGTATGCACATCATATCTACAACAGTTCTGTACGGAGACAGGATGTAGTCTGAAGGAGCAGCAGGAAGCGATGGACGATAGACGAATGGGGGGGGAGAGAGAAAATTAGTCAGGGAAACCCGTACTTGCCCCACGAGATGATGGTGATTATATATATATATATATATATATATATATATATATATATATATATATATATATATATATATATATATGTGTGTGAGAGTGTAAAAATAATTCCGAATCTTGACACATAGTTATTATCTGGATTTTCATTAAATAATCCTCGATGAATGTAATACACACTCAAGCATGTAAGGAATTTTTTAAGATATTGGTTGTGTAACATAACTGCCTTTTCAATTAAGTTTCATTGTGATTGATGTGCCTCCCCCCACAATATATATATATATTGTGGGGTCTGGACAAGTAAGATTGATATATGTATATATATATATATATATATATATATATACATATATATATATATATATATATATATATATATATATATATATATATATATATATATATAAACGCATAAAGATAGATCTCTGAATGATTATTATTTTCTGAGTGTTGTGTATGTGGAACGTGAAGTATTATCTTACAGAAATATAATATTTTAGTAAGAGAATGTTTTTGAAAAGTCTCATGAGAAATATTCATGTTTAGTGTAGAACTAGGGATTCTGATGCATATTATGAGACTTGAGTATTTTGTTTACTGAAGAAAAGAAAAAAAAAGTCCTTAAAAAAACTTCCAATATATGTTTACAGTTTTATTTCAGCAGGGCTCAAGCAAAACTTAAATAATTCATACTAGCAGTAATAGTGTGATGTTGCTGCTGCTGTTGTTGTTTTGTTGCTGTTGCTGTTGCTGTTGTTGTTGTTATTCCTCTTCTTCTTCTTCTTCTTCTTTTTATTATTATTATTACAATTATTATTTCTCTACCTGAGAAATTTCATATTACATCTGCTCAAATTGATGTTTTCTTTTATTTTTTTTACAGGAAAAATTCAGAAGGTCTCCATAGATTTCCACGAATTTTCAAGTACACCAACCAATTCAATTAGCATAATTGCTTTGTCAAATTCCACCGTCTTAGCTTACAGTAAGTGTTGGGATAATTCCTAATTGGTCTTTCAGGTTGATCGAGTTTCCACACAAGTAACTAGAGGGCCTTCACTGTTGTCTTAGCGACACGAAGTTTCTTTAATTCTCTTAGACTTTTCTCAAAATACTACCCAACTTCAACAATGCTATGGTCTAGATAGTTTTAATCGTTCCTTGAATCTCAAGTTTTCTCTTGTGTCTTTTCTATATTCTTTGGAGTTTTTATATAGACAAAATTCTTATATCATTCATGGCCATTAAGCATTGGATGTGTGGTTAAAAATATTAAAACTATGCAAATTATATAATAGACTGTTTTTGACTGGAATGTCTGGATTCTTCTTCAAATCAGCAGCTCCCTATGTCATTTCTCAAGTCTTTAGAGACAGTTCCCAGAGCAACAAGTAAATTGTTATCATAGTTATCATCGTATTCCACTGCATTTTCAGGTCTCTGGAAAGATCCAGCCAGAAGATTTATTCAAAGGAAGACAAACGTGCCATTTAGTGAATACTGCCGAGCTAGTAAGCCTCAGACTGAAAGTGAAAGGATGGGAAATAATAGACAAATATTGAATCTTGCGTGGGAGCTAACACGTCGTGGAATATGAAGATGACGAGAATTTCAATTAGGGATGATTTCAGTTAAAATTTTGTGAAAAATTAGGAAGATGTGACGTAGAGAAATATCAAAACCTGGATGGGACATTAGACAAGAAACAACGATAAGAAATCTAAGTCAATAAGTAAAAATACTAAGAAAGAGGAGAAACGTCGAAATATATTGGAACGAAAAGAGAAAAACAATATATCTAGCAAAACAAACTGTACAACTCGAGGATATAAATCAAAAGATAAAAATGAAAGAAGTAAGACTAAAAGATAGAGAGACAGTGTGAAACAATACTGACAAAACAAGATATTCTAAAAGAAGGAAAGAAAATTATACCAGCTGGTAGGGGGAAATGCACAAAGACATAAAAAAAAACGGATACAAAGAAGTAAAAAAATTTTGAAGCAAAATATGGGAAAGAAACGATCATAACAGAAAAGCCGGATAAATAACATGGAAAGAGAATTACAGGGACTCGATAATACACCTCAATTCGTTCAGAGCAACACAAAAAGAAAGAGAACCAAATTGGAAAACACCTGGCCATGATGGCATACATAGATTCTGGTTTAGAAAATTTACTTCAATCCTCGAAAGACTGGCTATCGAAACAAATACATGCTTGGTAGAAACAAATATACCCAAATGAATGACCTTGCCGAAGGAAAAAAAAAACTTAATACAGAAATATCCCCCGAAAGAAAACTTACCAACAAATATAGATTGATAGAATGGTGATGTGTGTTATGGGACCGTTACCTAACAATTCATGGACTCTTCCAAATTCTATATTAATCGAGAGCCAAGTAATCTCGAAAATATTGGTTACTCTACCGATATTCGATTGACAAGTAAGCCTAGCTTACGTCACTACTTTTCTCTGTATCTAGTTACTTTAATATATCTTTAAACTTATATCGTGTTTCCGAGTAGTCTTTTCGTGGTTTCAACCTGGGTTCACATGAATGTGGAAGGTATTAACAGCACAAATTAGGGAGAAGGTTTACTATTAGTTAATAAACCGCGGACAGTTTCCCGAAGAACAGACAGGATGAGACAAGGGAACAAGTGGAACAGCTGATCTACTATACATTGATCAGCACACACTCATGGAGAAAATAAAACGTTACGAAAAATGTAGCTATGGCATGGATTGACTACAAAAACGGATATCATATGGTCCAACAAACCTGGATAATACACTGTTTCAAAATGTAAAGATATTCAACGTAGTCACTAACTTTATCGTGAAAACCATATAAACCTTGAGGGTGGAATTGACTGCAGGAGGAAAAATCTGAGCTGAGGTTAAAATCCAGAGAGGTTTATTCCAGGGAGATGCGCTATCACCATTACTATTTGAAATAGCGATGATACTTCTCAGTCACATACATGGGAAATGCACAAGCCGCAACAATTTTTTTCAATTGCAAGAAAATATTTACAACCTAATGTAAATGGACAAAATCAATTGTGTTTCAAAAATGACAAAGAAATGGAGGCCGTAATACAGGCAGCAAGAATATAGTCAGGATATAGGGATGAAATTTGGCATAGAAAAATATGCCATGGTAATAATGAGAGTCGGAAATGACAAATAACGCAGGGATCAGCCATACGAAATCAAGAAAACCTTAGAAACGCTCGGAGAAAAGGAAACTTACAGATACTTAGGAATATTGAGAGCAGACACCCATCAAACAGGTAAAAAAAAAGAAAAAAAGAGATTCTCAGGAGAAAGAAAAAGTGACATAAAACCAAACTTTGTAACAGAAATCTAATCAGAGAAATAAAAACAGGGTTCTCCTGGTAAGATTATTGGGACCATTCTTGATGTGGATGAGGGAATAATTTCAACAAATGAACCAGAATCAAGAAAACTGATGATGATTCAGTAGGGCTTACATCCGAGAGATGACATAGACAGATATATGTTTCAAGAAAAGAAAGAGGTGAAGGAGAAAGACTCACCAGCATTAAAAGCAGAATCTATACATCGATAAGACGACTCGAAGACTACATATAAAGAGCAAAGAAGGCTAATTACAACGACGAGAAACAGTTCACACAATCAAGGATCAACAGGACAACAATAACTTGAAAATAAAAATTGAAAAAAACATAACTGTGTGGATATTTCAAGTGACAAACAAGCGAAATCTTACTCGATAGGACTTGGATAGGACTTGGAAAGGGAAGCCTTTAGTGTAAAATTGAATATTTTCTAATAGTAGCACAAAAACACCATAAAGACCATATATGTTAATGCAAAACATAGATAAGACGCAATAAAAATGGTGAATGTCGGTTATGTGGTAATAGAGACAAAATGATTAATCACATAATGTATGATTGTAGCAAATTAGCGCACGAGTATAAGACTAGGCATGATTTAGTAGGGAAGGTGATCCACAGAAGAGGTGCAAAAAACTGAAATTTGACCATACAAACCAGGGCTCTATGGACAACTTAGAATCTGTCCTGGAGAACGAGGATCATAAAATTTTGTGCAGTTTTGAAATACAAACAGATCACGTAATCTTGGCCAGATAGCCTAGCCTAGTGACAGTCAAAGATAAAAAAGAACCTCAAATAATAAACTTTGCTGTCCTAGCACACCGTTGCGTAAAAATAAAAGTGAAAAGAGAGATACGTATCCAGAATTTGCCCGAGAACTAAGAAAAAACTATGGAACATGGAGGAGATGGTGAAACTATTTGCAAATGGTGCGTTCGGAACAATCTCCTTAAAGGGACTGGAGGATTTAGAAATCAGAGGACAAGTGTAGACCATCCAAACTACGGCATTATTAAGATCGGATAAGAATCCTAAAGACTTAAGGAGACTTGCAATCACTCAAAATTCAGTGAAAGATCATCAGCTATGACTGGCGTGAAAAACATTTCGAAAGAGTAAAATAATAATAATAACAATAATTTGGAAACAGAAATGAGAAGAAAAACGACAAACAAACGAAACTTCAATCGAGAAGACTTGGATATGACAAAGTAAGAGAAAGTGTAAGAGAGAAACTGAATATCTTCTAAAATGAATCAGAAAACAACGCCATTAATTCAGGCAAAAATAGATAAGACGTAACAAACGAGCCAATGTAGATAATGTGATGATAGATACGAAAAGATTAATCTCATTATGAGCGAATGCAGTAAATTAACGACAAAATAATTAAAAAGCAAGACACTATTAGGCTGGTGATGGTGATTTACCATGAATTTTATAAGAAATTTAAAGTTGACCATCTTGGTGTCGTTGTGTGTCAATCTGAACAGATTGATGAAAAGCAAACACTTAGATCGCATCCTGGTGTTTGGGATAGTTATTATGCTTCCATTCATCTTCCCACGTTGTCGTCGAGTTAACACGGAGGCCTACATCAAGTGCCTCGAAGAGCAACTGCTTTCCTGCGTCAAAAGGTTGGCTGCTGGAAGACCTAACATCTGGTAAGAGGACAGCGCTATGGCTTTGAGAAAATTACTGGGACCAGATCGTGATTATTCTGTGGAGCGCCTTTGAGCGGAAGGCCAAGAAAACTCCGTAGAAAAACAAATATGAACTGAAGGCAAGGTTTACTGCAGCATTAATCAATTTAAACGAGACCATCATAAAACCTTGCCGGAGATTCTGACATCGTCTGAAGGGCGTGGTTGAATCCATTGGTAATTTCTCTAAATAAATCTAATGGATATTATTTTTACATATTTTCTAGTAATTTTGGGAAATATATACATAATAAAGTGGGCTGTTAATGTTATTTTCATTTCCGTGTAATTTAGATGAAAAATTGAGAAAGAGATGAATAATATTGAATAGGATTATTAGTGTTTAATTGGTACGTTTAAATTATTGAGCGAAAGAAAATGTTCACTAACAACTCGTTGAAATATAATTTACCGATAAACTATTCGGTTGCAAATCTACTTTCGAATTTAGTATATTTGTTTGTTTGATTGGGTGAACTTTCATCGTATATTAACCCTTGTAGTTTTATTACACACACACACACACACACACACACACACACACACACACATATATATATATATATATATATATATATATATATATATACCTGGAAATTTATCAAATTCCAAAAAATAGATTTGCACCGAGATAACTTTCGAGAAAGACACAGAAATTCTGTCAATAACTTCAGTTAATAATCCATACGAGTAAAAATACAAACGAGTAAGTAAAATGGTTATGACAAATAGCGTTGCGCAACATTGCTGTCGTATATCTTTATATCCCTTAGAATCAAAATGTGTACACGATGCTACAAAAAAATCATACATCTCTTTTTATTATCTGTATCCTCTGAGACATTTTACTTCTTAGCAAAAATGGTTACGAAGGAAAGATAGCATAATTGAAGAAATGGAAAGGTTGGTTCAGCCTTGGGGGTACGCACACAATCGCATTTATTTCTGCCTCACTTTTCGCGTATATTATGAACAACTTCAGGTTCCCAATTAATCTGGTTTCCCTCTGTGAAGCTCTGATAACTATATATATATATATATATGATAAGTCATATTGTCGATATTACCCAGATGAAATTACTGGGCATGCATGTGGCCGAATGCAACAACAATATTGATTCACTAACTCTATTGAAATATGCCAGTCACACATACATACATCCTGATACTTCTGGTAGAAATCCACAAAATAAATCATTTAACAATTTAAGCGCACACACAGAGAGAGAGAGAGAGAGAGAGAGAGAGAGAGAGAGAGAGAGAGAAACAGCTCAAACCATGCATTCTTCTCTGAATTGTTGTAAAAAGTGGGTATGTAAAACGATACATATATCCTCCAGAGATTGTTATGAATTGAAGTAGATTTAAAGCTTTAACTGCCTATCTGTGAACTGTGCTAACATTTTAAGTATTGAATATATTTATTAAGAAAAGGATTAAAATTAGACAGAAAATTGTACATCTTTCTTCAACATAGAATTTATTATTTCTTCTGAGCCCACCTTAGAGTATATGAGATAATTTTCAATTTCTTTTGTTGCTGTCGCTGTTGTTGTTGTTGTTTCGATAGAAAAAAAAGAGAACAAATTTTACAAGAAATTTTGTTCCAGACAGTCAAATAATTTTCAATTAGATTATTACACTGGTTTACAAAAATAAATTTTTTGTCTGTGGCAAGAATGGGGATAGGTGTTTTTTTTTTGTTAATTTGGGTGTGCTGAATTTAAATTTATAAATAGTTTTGCTCTATCACCTCAAGTTTTCTGGCCTTTGAATAGTCACATTTATTATAAACAGAGAATATATGTGCATATTTCAAGAGTTGCAGCAGTTTATTACAGATAAAACAGGATAGATAAAGAACACTGATTGAATCAATATACTTGGATGATATAATTACACAATTTATAGTACCACAGACAGTCAAAAGTGTGATTTCTTAGAAGATCTGGGGTATTTTGCCTCCGAGATGTCACGCAAGAGCATCCAGCAGAAGACTCCCATCATGCCGGAGTTCCATTTGCCTTGATAGTTGCTCTCCATCTTCGTAATGTCTTGGTGGAATTTTTCTCCATGCTCATCACTCACTGCTCCAAGTTTTGGTGGGAAGATGTTGAGGTGGGAATGTAGAAAATGAATCTTGAGTGACATTCGGCGCCCCATATCCTCGTAAGACTTTAGCAACTTCTCAATACAGACTTGCTAATGTATTACCAAGGCAGCCACTACAGACTGACTTAAATGCTTCCCATACTCTCAGTCCTTTTAAGTTAAGAAGCTCCTCAAAATAAGTATCCTTCAGCACTTCTCGGATCTGAGGTCCGACAAAGATGCCCTCTTTGAGCTTATCAGCACTAAGACCTGGGAACACAATATACAAGTGTTGGAGGAAAGCACCATTTTTGTGCAACACCTTCACGACATTCTTCATCAAACCAAGCTTGATGTGAAGAGGAGGAAGAAGCACCTTATTCATGTTCACCAGGTTGTGTTCGTCAAGAACAAAAGTGATTCTCGACCCCCAGTCTTTCTGCTTGTAATGCTGGGATACAGCTCAACTATCCCGGAGACAGAGAAAACAACAGTACTTTGTGAAGCCCGCTTACATACCCATAAGAAGACAAATGACCTTGAGGTACCCACACAGACTCCATTGGTACCCGCTGTACTTAATAGCTTCTATAGGAAGCTCCATATTGTCATAGGACTCCTTTAGATGGACAGAGTGTGCAATGAGAATGCTGGGATATTTATTCCCGTTGTGCAGAAGAACACCCTTGAGACTTCGCTTGGAAGAGTCTATAAAAAGACGCCAGTCTGAAGGATTATGTGGCAAACCAAGGGACGTAAACAAGCTAGGTATGTTTGTGCAGTAGCACAACTTGTTTTCCATGTCGAAAAAGGAAGCAAGGTCTTTGTTCCGATTCCTGAAACTGGTGATCTTTACATCTTCCTGGACTGTTTAAGCCGAGAAGCCAAGAGCTCTAACTGCTGTTTTGACAGATACAAATCACGAGCAAGATCATTCAGGTCTTCTTGCGTGATCAAGTGTGGCTCATTGCCCCTTGTTCTTGAATATGTAGACTCAATATCTTCCAAGGCATTTCTTCATCTGATGAGGAAATATCTTTATTTACTGGAGGTGTTGGAACAGGAAGATCATCTGAATGAGGAACGGGTCTCATAGCAGATCGAAGGTTGGGATATTTGATCTTTTTCCAAGAAGCTGCATTGAAACCAGTTATATTATTTAAACAAAAATAAAAATCATCTGCGTGGTTTTGCGGCTCTCTCCAAACCATTGGGACTGCAAAGTTGAAAGCAAAGTTGAAAACTAAATGTGCATTTGAACATGTAATACTAATATTTAGTAACCCAAAAGATGTATAACTCGATAGTTGAGGGACACCAACCTCCTGCGCCGCCTGCGAGACAACCTTATCCAATGATTGCCTGAGTGTGGATTGAGACCTGCTGCCTTAACTGTCAAAGTCCGTCTTGATATATATATATATATATTTATATATATAATGTAATGCTATCACTTACATTTAGTGCATAATAACTAAAAGATAAGCCATAAGTCTCAAAATATTAGAATTAACCCTGAATTAACCCTTTATGTACCGTATATGCACAAAATGCACACTATGCATATCTAAAAAAAACCTAAAGGTGATGAGTAAAAACGGATTTCAAATTTGAATTTAGCACCCTCAAATTAGGTAAAAACGGGTATTTTTGTGCTTGCCTTAATTTCTTTGTAAACCAGTGTTATGATTTTGGTCAAAAGTTGATCGAAATAATACAGTACTTCGTTTTCTACAACTCATATTTTCAAATCTCAATCTCATTGTTAACAATGTTTTGTTTAGCACAAACACTTCAAGATTTCATTTTTAAATATTTGTATAAATCAGAACGTTTGATATTTTCTAAACGAGCAACAATATATATAAAAAAAATATAAATATTTATAATATCCAATCAGTGTCCAAAGACAGTGAGTGTGGATTATTTTTTTTATAGAATATATGAGGGATATCATAAAAAGCTATGTGAGTGCTCAATGTATGACTATTGTTAATCTCTTATTCATTCGCTGGGATATAACAAAATTCACATTCAGAGCGCATGTAGGGTAAGCGGATGGAAACTCAAATTTGGTTAAGTCATCATTATACATTTATTTCGGCGCAGAATATTACTATAAACTCCGTCTCGTCAGATGACTTTTTACATGCTTTTCTCGCAGTGGCAGAACAGCAAATGTGGAATAACAGTTCGTATTAATATATATATATATATATATATATATATATATATATATATATAGTCATCCACAGACATATCTATTTCGTTTAGCAGAACTCATTAGGGTGGCTAGACATACTAACTTCCCGTAGCCGGGATCGAAACCCGGGTGACTCAAACACCAATCCAAGCTTCTAACCCTTCAGCCAGAAGAAACCAGTAGGAATGAAGTACATTTTAAACGATTATGAATCCCAATTACTATTGTTTGCATACATCCGTTTAACGGCTACTGAGACCTCAATTCATATATGAAGAGACTTGCAGTAAACGCTAATGGCAACATGATTACTTCACTTGCTAGAGAACTAAGCCCTAAGGGGGTAGGGGAGTATATATATATATATATAAATAAAAAAAAGATAAAAATTATTTAAATTCACAGGCGAGAGATATATGTGTGTGTGTCTGTGTGTGAAGATGTTTTAACGGCACATTCTGAAAGCGAGAGGCCGGGACATTCCGGAACACTTGATCTTCAAATTTTTCTGGAAGGTCTGATTTTCGAAGGTGCTTGTACATTTTTAAAAGAAAATTCACGTAGAACAACGCAGATAAAGCAGTTTTTTTTTAATAAGATGCGTGTTACTACATTAATTTTAGCACAGGAAACGTTTCTTGTTTTATAAAAACAGAGACAGATAGGCAAACAGACAAACAAAGATAGAAAGATTGATAGAAATGGACGAAGGAATGGGGCATGAATGTACACAAATTCCTGATTAAACAATTTCAGTTTTGTTAGGTTCGTTTCACGGCATTGATTGATTGTTGATTATTTCTATATCAAAGTAATTTGGTGACCATAATCGAGGGTGACCCGAAGGCTCTCTTTTCGATAGCTTACAACACCAATGTGTTGGAGAGGGTGCTACTCCTTTCCCTGGATTGCTCCACTTTACCCTTGATCCGTATCTTGTGATGGGAGGTGCCGGTGGTGTAATGGTTATCGTCGTAGGAAATGGACACGGTAATACGAGTTCAAATCCTGGACGAGACCGATTGCATTTCACATAGCACGAATATCCTTGGGAAATGTATGAATCCAATTATTCTCCCTCTAGCTATGGGTAAATAGTAGGGCAGATTGGGTTCTTCAGCCTTGGTGAGGCAACTAGTCTAGGAGAAGGAAAACTCTGAATTCAAACCAGTTAAACTCCGCTTAAAAATTGACCTTGTGTCATATCCTGCCCGAGTGGAGGGGTTGGTAAATATGATAACGCTGAGTGTTAAGCAAGGAGGCATGAAGTACCATTTTTTGAGTCTTTGGTATGACTCGGGCCATTGGCGAACGCTACCGGTAGGCCAATGTCCAGTACAAATCAGTTCAAAAATTATGGTATCTATTTATATACAGTACAAAATACAATCTTCACAATCATTTTGAATGCTTACATTTGTGTCTTAAGAATCAAAGTAATAAACAATTTAAACGGGTTACTTATTCACACTTAGTTGCAATATTAGTGTTTTCAAAGCAAATAAATTAATGATGTTTATTATTATCTAAAACGAGTTTCCTAAGTTCAGCCAAAACCAACCTCCACAAAAATAAAAAACGAAAGAAAAAATAAATACATGGGTAGATTAAAAAAAAACATAGTAGAAGTTAATAAACTAAATAGAATAAAGTATTGTATTCGCCTTTAAAGTGAACAGGTTCATTGCTTTCCCGACGGTGTAATCCTTAAAAAAACTAGGATGTTATCTTATGGTCACATTTTATGTCTATTGTGTCAATTAGAGGAATATATTACTCGTTATCTCTCACAATAAAAATATTTTCTTACGGCTAAGATTGTTATTTAATTGAGGCCAAGACGCTATTCCTAATTTGATTTTGTCAAGCCAGTCCCAGTTTGTCTTTTGTTTCTGATTGTATTAATTATACATTTGTTTTTATTATCTTATCATAATTACCCTATTAACTTACCCTTAAAGCTTTTCTTTTTCGCATTGGATTTTTGTTGGTTATGCAAATGTTGTTTATTTCTCCTTTTTTGATGAAACCCGAACACACCCACAGTCACAAACGCGCTTAGCGGCACCCCACCTCAATAAACACACAGAGGTACACACAAATATACGTATACGTAAGCACTTACTATACTTACATAATCACACATACATACATTCACATATGTCTGTTTATGTGTGTGTTTGAGTACACAAGACGCTCACATGTATTATATCTGTACCAATATAGATTTATTCGTATGCATAGACACACAAACACACACATCCACGCATGCGCGTGTGTGTATGTATGTATGTGTGTAATTTGATAAAAGGAATAATCTAAATACTTTTTTTCATATCAAGCAGGCGCCAAATACTGATCATATAAGACCAAATAAAACTAACAAACTACTCTCCTATCTCCTCATGTCAGCTTTATTATTGAAAATTTTATGTATTATATACAATCGTCAGAAAAAACAAGAATTTTAATAGAAGCACATATTTCATCTTGCAATTAAATTTGATCCATAAAATTTTAAGTGTTGAAGATTACATGAAACAACAGTTTCTTTAAAATTCACCGATGTATACACCCCACCATATATATATATATATATATATATAGTATAAGATAGTTTAGTATTGTAATATTTTATGGTTATCACTGGCTAATTTGGTGAGTCGATTGTGGACCAAATTTTGCGGTATTAACAAATACTGCTCAATATCTATGATAGAGCTATTATGTATATCAAAAACTTAATTGGACTTCTTTAGATCCAACATGGAGATATCTCCATGTTCGATCTGAAGAAGTCCTATTACATTTTTGGCGGAGTTATTAATTCATATCAATGCTCTTAGCAGAATGGAAAATAAATTCATAATCCTAATGTGACCAAATTTTGCTTTTATTTCCTTGAAAGAATATATATATATATATATATATATATACATATATATATATACATATATATATATATATATATATATATATATATATATATATATGTGTGTGTGTGTGTGTGTGTGTGTGTGTGTGTGTGCATATATATATATATATATATATATAAAATGATAAACATAAGGAAACTGCTATCTCACCTCCTCATGTAACTTTCAGCACCTGAAATTTCATTATTAAACTACACACATATACACATAAACCTACACATGTATATTAATGTGTAGATTGTAAATTTTCTTTTAAACCAGTAATATCTGAAAAATAAAAACGAATGTTAATTTTTCAGTTTTGGAATGTAGAGAAAGATTATAAAAATGTCCGAAGCGGCGTTCATCAGTTGGATTTATTTCAAAAACATATTAAGTAAATGCATATGTAGAAACTTACTAAATGTCCATAACAAATGAATAAACATACCTTGGTTTAAAATGAATGTACTCATGAAAACTCTTGCGTGCGTACCAATACACGAAAGAGTTGACTCCGTAGCCTAAGGAATCTTCAAATATATATATATATATATATATATATATATATATATATATAGAGAGAGAGAGAGAGAGAGAGACCCCTCTGACGAGCAAGATGTGGCACAAGGTCATTTTTTGGCAAAGTTTAGCAGGTTCTAATTCAAAGTTTTCCATCTTTTGGTGCTGTTGCTATACCAACGTTAAAGTGTCTTGTCTGTCTCACAAATTTTCTACATCTGTAGGTAGAATAACTTGATTTATAACTTCTAAAGAAAACGGAAAGAAAAATACATGCGAATGGATAAGAAAAGATTTATTAATTTGTTCCAACCACACGTTTCGACGTGGATTATATAAGATTTTAAATCACGAAAATTTCTTGTGGAATGTGTTTTTGTCGTCTTCAGGGTGGGATTTATGAATTTAAGATAGAAGTTTGAAAAGAATACAGAAAAAAATTCTAAAGGTTACGGCATGAAACGTAATTTTTTTAACAAGTTAAGGAGAAACGTAGATCTTCTAGACTACTGTTAGGGCTTTTTTTAAGAATTTTTAAACGGAATATATGTGCTATAATCAAACGGGGGACATCTCCACTCCAGAAGTAACCCCTCTTAAACTAGTAGACAGATTAACTTACCTAGGAAGCAGCGTCGAATCAACCGAAAAGGACATCAAAACGAGGTTAACGAAAGCATGGACAGCTATCAATAGGCTATCGATTATATGGAAATCAGACCTAACCGATAAAATGAAACGCAGTTTCTTCCAGGCAGTGGTCACATCGATACTGCTATATGGCTGCACTACATGGACGCTAACGAAACGGCTGGAGAAGCTAGACGGCAATTACACAAGAATGCTACGTGCAATCTTAAACAAGTCCTGACGCCAACACCCCACAAGACACCAACTGTACGGCCACCTGCCCCCTATCACGAAAACTATTCAAGTTAGACGAACCAGACATGCAGGACACTGCTGGAGAAGCAGGGACGAACTCATAAGAGATGTACTCTTATGGACCCCCACACATGGCCGTGCAAAAGCAGGACGACCAGCACGAACATACATTCAGCAGCTATGTGATGATACGGGATGTTGTCCTGAAGACCTACCTAGGGCGATGAACGATAGGGAGGAGTGGCGGGAGAGGGTCAGGGATATCCGTGCCACCAGCGCGATATGATGATGATGATGATGAAGGAGAAACGTATCGTCAATTAAATGTCGGTTTGTGTAGCTGAAGGGCGGAGAATGAAAGAAGGAATGGAGGAAGCGTAAGAAAAGGGAAAATCTGTTTAATTATCGATGTTAGTGTAAGTTGAAATCCTTTAGTATATGTATGTCTGTGTGTGTGTGTGTGTTTCATGTGTACATATTTGTGTGTCTACCTTTCGAAAATGCATTTATTTTTGAATACAAATATAGTTTGCTACATATATTCCTCAATGCTACTGCACAACACTACTTTTTAAGTGCCTTAAAATCTGGAGAGATTAGCTCCTTGGCTGAAAAAAAAACGCACACTCCGTTACCATAGCAACCTATCCTTAAATAAAAGACAGTAAGTGAAGTTAATTTACTCTTTTTCGTTTTGATGCCTCGGATTTAAGAAGTAACATCTATCTGTGAAAGTCCCGTTTACGACTGCCATATTTAGTTCTTGTTGTGTGGTATTTTTTATTGCAGAATATTACACGAAACTTCATGATTTATATAGCGCAGTATCTCACGTTTTCACGTACAGCCTGTGTCAAAAAATATGCAATCCATCAATATGATAATTATTTATCGTTGAGAAATATGAAATGATGGTCATTTGGAACAAGTCCTGAAAAAATACCTCTGAGCTAGAGACATCAAATCAAATTTCATTTTTGAATTGTTATTATACCAGTTTCCAGGACCTGCAATCATTTTTTGAGTTTTAAATCATCCTTATATTAATGAAGTGCATCTTTTTTGAGACAGTTTTATCTCTAAATTAGTAGTGAGATGAACTATTGTTCCTTTCTTCTCCAAAACATTGTGATCAAGGATTAATAGTTGTTATAGTATACTATTTTCTAATCTGAAACAAAAAAGAATATAACGTTATCATTAGTAAAGTAATAAGCTGTCACATGGATCCCATGTATATGAGACATCCTACATAATTCTGGAGACACACAACCAATCAGGAAATGAAGATTTATTGTCTATGTATCGACTCTCTGAAACGTTTATTCCTTTTGATATTTTCACTCACATGGTTAGCCTTCATAATTTGTCTACATACTGGCTTCTTTCAAGATTTTGCATCTTTTAATGGTGAAAGTCTTTATGTTATTGGCAAAATTGTATTTGAAACCGTTTTTAGAAGAAAGCTCCATTTTGGAGATGTGTCCGGGTGCTTTAGAGTCGAATTCCAGTCATACTATGGCGATCTCTTTCGGATTAATACGATTCAGAAAATTATGAACCACTATATCCCCACCCACAGCTATTGGTTAAATAGTACCACAAATAACCTTTCAGTAAGATGGCTTTTGCATTAAATAACCCATAAAATTTGATATGCTATAACACAAAGAAAGCGAACTCTTTTATTAGGTTCCAATTCTCTATAAAAATAGCTCTTCTTCAAAAAAATACATGAATAATTTCGGAAAGAAAGAAAGAGAGAAAGAAAACTTCAATGTTTTTATATTTAAAGTATTATACAATTGGCAGCTATAAAGCCTAACAGAAATCCAATTGTTATCTATCAGATTGTAGCAAATGTATTACCCTGTTACAATCTGATAAATAGAAAATCGTGCAAAGAAAATTTCGAATAAAAAAAATCAGTTAACATCAGGAATATTGTCCCACAAATTATCATTCGTTTCATATGCTTTTCCTTATTTCCCGTTGTATTAGACGCACATTGTATATTTACTAGTATAACGAGTTGAGAGGTATCCATAGAAACCTGAAATTGACAGTTATAGAACATGGAAAGTTAACAGTGAGTTGTTATTCCCCAAAATACATTTATAAATCATGCGTCTTTTACACCAACAATTACAAGATCTATCTATGTGTGTCTTTCCCTCCATTTCTTTCCTTACTCTCCTTTTTTTCTCTTCTATTCTTTCGTTTACTTTCTTATATCTTTAAACTTTTTCTATTTCATTCATGTATTTTTTTATTTCTTTTCTAAACACTTTACTTATTCTTTCTTCGAATTTCACCTGAATATTAGTTCTATATTATGTTTTATATTTTATATAATTAAAAAAATATATATAATAAGATTTATATCATATGATTAAAAGTATTTTATTGTATATTATTTATTTTTCATTAAGCTTGCTTTTCAGGTTCCATTTTCTCACAACATCCATTCACAATCATTTTTTTTTTTATATTTCCAAGTTATTTTCTTTTATGTCAGTATTCTTTATTTTATCAAACCTTCAATCTCGTATTTATTTCTCTAATATTGCCGTTCGACCTACCCTTCTATATTGCATCTTCCTTTTTCTACCTCCTTCCTTAACCCTAAGTACTATTTTTATGCACCTGGTTACCGTATTCCTGTCAGGCTTATATTGTTATTATTAACATTTCTTTAGAACACTCCTTAAAAACATGTACGTTTTAAGCGCCTTAAGAAAATTAAGGACAGTAATATAAAAAGTTATATCCCGTTTGTCTTTTAATTTTTAAGTGCAATAATAATAATTATAAAAAGAGATCCTGCAGAAATAAATTACAACACAATAAAAAATAAAGGGAACCTGTCAAATTGTGGATTTTACCGCCCCGGTTGACTATAGAGCAAAAATCAAAGAAAACGGAAAGAGAGAAAAATAATTGGACCTTGCCAGAGAAAAAAAAAACCCTAAAAAACTATGGAAAATAAAATTGACGGTGATACTAATTGCAATTGGTGAACTTAGAACGGCCCCTAAAGTCTTGTTAAAAGTACTGGAAGAGCTAGAAATCGGTAAACGAGCCAAGACCATCCAAACAACAGCAATGCTAAGCTCGATCAGAATAACGAGATGAGTCCTGGAATCTTGAGGAGTCTTACTATCAGTCAGACTCCAGTGGTGAGTAAACATCGTAAGGAGTAATATATTTAGGTAAAAATTAATAATTCTGGCAGTCTAGATTATATGATGGTACAGTTAATCGCAAAATAAGCAAATCTCCACCCCCCCCCCCAAAAAAAATGGCACGATTAGAAATTTTCATCACGCTGACAAATGAAAAATTCATTAAAAAATCCATTTAAGAAATAAAACACAAAGAATTCTTAGTGTTTTTTAAGATAAAAATGGTTGACCCACTCCATCTCGGAAGATTAGACCTTTTATTCATTACAAAACAGAGAACTAGTCACGTTGAAGATTTTGCTGTCGTGACTTTACCGAGTGATTTTTCGCAGAAGTCTGAGTGACAGCAAGACTCTTTAGGTTCCGATAAATGCTATTGGTGTTTCTGCTAATTCTCGCTGTGCAGTAGTTTGAATGTTCTCTATTCTTCCTGTAGTTACTCTCGCCTCTAACCCAGATATTTGTTAATGATTCCAAGGGCAGTAATTAAAATGGCTATCACAGTTACCTTTAAGTTCCATAACTATTTTCAATTCTCTGGCAAGATCCAAGTATGTATTTATGTTTTTGCTTTGTTTTATTTTAACTCTTTAGTCTACGGTAACGACAAAATCCACTAAATGAAAATTTTTTTTTTCTCTATTAACATGAAGTCTGTTCTGATTTTGATTTGGTGGTCCTTTCTAAATCAAAGACCCAGAGGATTTTATGTATTCCATTTTCTCGCATAAATTCTGGTTTGTCAGCATGGTCAAAATCTTGTTACTTACACGAATCCTTTTCTTATATTCCTCTAATGTCGGTGTTCTTCCTTCACTTATTGTATAGTTAAATGTTTCATCACTGTAATCACATAACCAACCCATGCTATTATGTGTATTATCCATATCATCATCATCATCATGTCGCGCCGCCAGCACGGATATCCCTGACACTCTTTCACCACTTTTCCCAATCGTTCATCGCCTCTGGCAGGTCTTCAGGGCTACATCCCGTATCTTCACATAGTTTCTGTATGTATGTTCTGGCTGGTCGTCATGCTTTTGTTCGGCCATATGTGGGGCTACATTGGAGTACATCACTTATGAGCTCGTCCCTGCTTCTCCATCAGTGTCCTGCATGTCTGGTTCGTCTAACTTGGATAGTTTTCGTGATGGGAGGCAGGTGGGCGAATAGTTGGTGTTTGTGGGGTGTTGCCTCCAGGTCTTATTCAATATTGCTCGTCCAGCTTTTTCTCCAGCCGTTTAGTTAGCGTCCAAGTAGCGAATCCATATAGCAGTATCGAGTCGACTGCTGCTTGGAAGAAACTGCTTTTCATTTTATCGGTCAGGTCTGACTTCCATATGATCGATAGCTTATCGACAGCTGTCCATGCCTTCGTTAGCCGCGTGTCGATGTCTTTTTCGGTTGATGAGACAATGCTTCCTAGATAGGTGACCTTGTTTACCAGTTTCAGAGAGCTTCCGTCTAGTGTGGAAATGTCGCCTGTTTGATTAAAGTACATATATTCAGTTTTGTGTGCATTTACATGGAGACCAATGCCTGCGGCAGCTCGTTCCAAACTATGCAGTAGTGTTTCGGCTTGGTTGAGTGTATTTGTCAGAATCGCTATGTCGTCGGCGTATTCGGCATCGGTAATTGTTTTTGCGGGGCACCTTCTGCTACTTTTCTCTATCAGCTCGAAGCCGTTTTCTTTTATTCTATCAATCAATGTTCTAAGCACGTAGTGTAGACAGATGATAAAGAGGTATGGGGTTAGCGTGTCCCCTTGAAGTACTCCTGCTACAACGTCGAAGTATTCTCTGTCTCCATCCGGTGAAAGTACTTTCACTTTGGTGTACGCCGTATGCTAGTAGGATTTGTTCCATCTTCCCTCTGTGAATGGAATCAAAGGCCTTGGTAAAGTCGACAAATAATATTTTGGGTTCTATGTGGTTTCGTAGTAGGGCATTGTAAATTTGGTTGCTATGGATGTAAATGTTATACCTCGGTAGTTCTTGGCTAGTCCGAAGTCACCCTTTCTAGGGAAGGGGAGGATGCATCCCTTCATCCATCTGTCTATCGGATTTTGATTTTAGACTGCGTTTCGGTGTCGGATCAGTATGTCGTCGAATTGTCTGGTCTTCCATACTTCTGGGGGGATCTCGTCAAGCCCTGCGGCTTTCCTATTTTTAATTTTTTTTAAGAACCGAGTCAAGTTCTTTTTGAGTGAACGGTCCTTGTTCAATGTCCAATTGCTTACTAATAATTCTGGTGAGTGGTTCATGTGTAACTTTCGGTGGTTTTCCCAGTAGGTTTTCGAAATGCTGTTTCCACAGTTTTAGTCTTTCTTGTTGGTTTGTAGCTTTCAATTAAGCTTTGGTCGTGCTTTTCCTTCAACTCACTTCATTTATCGTTTGCCAGGCTATCCTAGATTGCCTATCTTCCATTGAGTCTAATTTTATCTATCTGATTTGTATGTATTATATCTGTTCTTTTAGATATATGCTTGCTAATTCATTTTGTGTCTTTTTTAGTTTTTGGGTATTTGTGTTTGTTGGGTTCTTCCTATAGCTTTTGGAGGCAGTTTTCACGTCAGCACGTTTTTCTCTAACCGCTAACGTTTTCCACGGGACTCTATATTTAGTTCTAGGTTTTGTTGGAATACAATTTGCTGCTGCCTTGAGTTTTGTGTTGACGAAATTCTCATATTTGTCATTTGGGGTACGTATTTCTGTCTTCTCCTGTAGTGTCTTGAATCTGTTTCTCGTAATATCTCTAATATCTTTGTTGTTAAAAAGGGCCCAGTCATAGAGTTTGGTGGTCGCTATTCTTGTGGCGTTTTTTCGTAGGCTTAGTCGTATTTTTGCCGTGATTATTCGGTGATCGGAGGACACACCGATGAAAGAGGAGTATGCCTTGCAATTCATTGCGCTATTGTTCCATTTCTTGTTCATAAAGACGTAGTCTATCTGTGATTTATTATTGTTCTCGTATGTGTAGGTCCATCATTTTTCCTCCCTCTTTTGAAAGTTTTTTATTGAGGCATGTTAATCTATCTTCTATCGTGAAATATGTTTGATGTTGCCCATTCCTGTTTGACGTGTTGTATAGGCTGTATTTGTTGTTTCCGTTTTTCCCGATTTGGGCATTCATATCTCCGTCAATGACAAGCATGTTGTGTTTCGGAATGCGAGGCACTAGAGATGATAGCTCATCGTAGAAGGTGACTAGTTCAGTTTCTTCACTAACATTAGTAGGGCTGTAGCAGGAGATGATTGTTGCTCTGAGAATGCTATTAAAAGTAGCTACCATCATCATTGGTTGAATTCTCTCAATGCTATTAAGTGATTTTAACGCTCTTGGTCCTATAAGTATGCCTACACCTCCTACCGAGGTATTGACAGAGTTTTTCCATGCTTATACAGTGGCTAGCGTCCATCCATTGCTAGTATCGTGATATTTGATATCCTCGTTGTGTGTGTATCTGCGTTTTTGTATGCATATTATGTCTATCTTATGTTCTACGGCCGATGCAGTCAGCTCCGGTAGTTGACCAATTCTATTTTAGGTTCTAACGTTAAATGTCGCTATTTGCATTGTTTGCATTTTAGTAGTTTTTTGTTGTTTTTCGAACACTGAGGCCAGGGCTCCAACCTCAGCAGGACGCGCTCCTTTTTTACCCGTGCGAAGAGCGCTGCAGTTTAAGTATGTGGTTTGAGTGTGGGTCATGGTTACCTTTCGATGGCTGGTTTTATTCTCATCTATAGAAGCCACTCTTACAGATGAGCAGCAGTAGTTCCCCAATCGAACTGACGATTCTGAGCGGTGAGCTGCGAGACTCATACGTCCGGGACTAGGTTAGGCATTGAGTTTGGCCGTCGTTGGGTTTATTCGCATACCTTTCATCCATCATGATGTTTCCCATGTATACGTTAAAAAATGTCTTCTTTTCCATTGTCTTATCCATATTTACTTTGATATAATTAGTTATCATATCAATATTATGAATTTCTATTAAAAGAGTTACGTTACAATATTTTACTCATTTTTCAGTTTTTCATACCAGCGTTAGCTGATGGTTTTCCACTGGATTCTGAGTGACATCAAATCTTAAGTTTCCAAGATTCTTGTTAGCATTCTGGTGGTTCTCATCAATGTTGTAGTATGGATAGTCACAACTCGTCCTCTTATTTCAAATTCCTCCACTCACAGTACCAATCCTTCGGTGACTGTACCGAGCGTACCAATTAAAACTGGTATCACCGCTACATTCATGCTCTATAGTTATTTCTGTTCTATCGCAAGGTCTTGGTACTTATCTCTCTTTCCGCTTTCATTTAGTTTTACCCAATAGTCAGCCGGAAGGCAACATCTACTATTCACCAGGTTCTCTTTTTCTCTTCTTTTTTTGTTGACTATCCCCAGGGCTAGTAATCTGGCGGAGATTAGATGATCCGTTTTCATCTCAAATTCTTAAATAGTTTTTTGCATCTCATCATCCAAGACGAATTCTGGGTTGTGCATATAACATTTGTTCGTAATGTGATTTTTCAACTTCTAACACAATTCCCTGTGGATTCCGTTCCCCATCCAGTCTTGCCTCGTCTGAAACTCTTTTTGCGCTAATTTACTGCATTCGCTAATTATGTGATTGATCATTTAGTCTCTGTCACCACATTATCTATATCTACTATTTTGTTGCGTCTTGTGAATTCTTGCTTTGACATGGTCATTTCTTATGGTGTTGTTTTGTGCTGCTATCAGAAGAGATTATTATTATTATTATTATTATTATTATTATTATTGTTATTATTGTTGTAGTAGTAGTAGTAGTAGTAGTAGTAGTAGTATTACGAGACACTACATCATTAGTTTAGAAAATATAAAATTATATTTCCTATGATTACTTATATCTTGTTACACATTAATATTCAGGGGACGTAACTCGCAAAATGTTCATTGGATATTAGTATGTATTAATTCCCTTTTTATCATCAACGAAACATTCTCGTGTTTTTCAAAGACGGATATATAAACCTTGACTAAGTAAAATATATCCTTAAAATATTTTCAATATTTAAAGGAAATATTTGACTTAGTCAAGGTTTATATCCATTCACAGGAATATCACGTGATAATTAGTTTAATTTGGTTTGGCTTTATGGCATATCAACCATTGTAGGTTATTTTGTGCCAAATCCATTTTTATACCCATAAACTGTTCCATTTCAAATAATTCAGTTTAACATTATGTAGAGTTTTTTTTTTTGTTTACACACAGTTACACACGGGCTAGAATGAACCTGGGAGCGATTGCAATGAAGGGGTACTCCGCATTCCCTAAAGCGCCTGCAGTACTGGAGCCTCACCATCATATTTTTAGTGTCATATCAGGACACTCGTTGGGGAAGCCTTACCCTTCTGCAGAGATGGAGTCGGTGTATTCTGCAGCCCCGGTAGACTGGACTAGTGATAATAAATCGACAATTAAATGATGAGGTCCAAAAGAAGATACTAAAAAAGAAATAAATGGTAGCATTATTTCAACTTTACATTCTCCTGACCTCATATCGTGTAATTATCAAACTTAGTGATCACCAAAAAATTGTTCAGTTATAATTTGAGACTCTTTCTTTACAAATGTCAAGAAAATATTTTAAAAAGTTATTTTCATATAAACGAGATTTTAGGGGAATTATCTAAAGATTAATGCACGTTCATCGTTCTCTATCTTGATCTGTCTTTATTTATATAATGTGTCGACGAAGAAAAAAATATCTTCATAATCTGACGAATAATCTACTTAAAAACTTGATATCTTTTTTGTCAATCAATTTAAGCCGATGAAAATAAACATTACTTTCAATACGATCGGAAAACTGCGAAAAAAATTTTTTTTCGCTATTATATCCCTAGTACGTCATACGATAAAATGCTCAGGTGATTCTTGTTTATTTACCTCCCTTGTAAAAGAGAATAATGAATTTTCTTCTTTGTTTTAAAAAATGAAATAAAAAGTCTTTATGTAATAAGGCGATTGTAGGAGTTTCACTTCCTTCAATTTACTGATTGAAAACGAAAAAAAAAATCTTGGGTAAGAGAAAATCAAGAATTTTAGAGTATATTGGATTTTTAAAAAATCAATAAATCTGAACCCGAAAATAAAAATCGTTCCTAAAAAGGTATATATATATATATATATATATATGTGTGTGTGTGTGTGTGTGTGAACGTAAAAATGATGGCAGACATAAATAGTTTATATTTTCTGGATTCATTTTGTGTTAAATATTTGAATTTCAAGGTCCTTTTGAATTTGATACGTTGGAATCTAAAAGAGACATTTTTGTTCGTTCTTATATTATACATCCCTTTGTAAGTTACTATGATGCTTAAAATTCTAAAAAAATAATTTATCGTTTTATTTTATTATTTATCGTCCCGGCTACAATACCTATAATCTCCGGTTTAGAGAAAACGCTGAGTCACCAGAGACATCAAACAACACAAACGTAGTACATACATCATGAGAGAACTTCTTTTACTAACATATGAATTATTTTTTCAAAAGGCATTATCTTTCGAGAAAAAATTCATAACCACATGATAAAATACATTACATCTTTAAGTTTGCCTTTAAAGTAAAATGAGGTATAACATTGTTACTTATATTTAATGAAGGAAATTCCTGTTTACACTTCAATTGGCCAGGTCGTGTCGTAGCAGCTGACGCTATATCAACACGAGAGGCAGCATCGAAAAAATTAAATCGGCAACGGGCTCTGGCCCAGAGGAGGTATCTATTTCACTCCCGTTCTTCAAGGTCAAGGATATTTTCGGGGCTGAATAACTCCTGGCTTCGGGTGAGCAATAATGTCACTGACAAACATTATATTGCACTGAACCCTTTGGTCCAGTTTAAGCTATGTCTGGCATCCGTGCCTGGACTCACGTTTGAGTCCATTTCCAGTTAGGCTCTTCAGGCTCACATTGCACTGTGAGCTGATGAGCAGCTTTGTTCATTGAAGGCTCACATTGCACTTTGGGTTGATGTCCAACATAGACCAGCAGGGCTTGAGTCTCAGTCCGTGCCCGCCTTAACATCTTAACCTCATTACAAACCGACTTGACCTCGTATCAAGTCGTGTCTCTTGGGAGACAGAGACAAATACCAACTCGGCTAATCATTCAACATCTCTTCTAAGAGATAACTACTAATCCAGCTGCCGTTCCTGCGAAACCAGGCAACCAGTACTAACTGCAGAGCAGTTCCAGCTTAACACAGTAGCCGTTTCTGCGCAACCAAGTAGCAACATCTGCATCACATAGTCTACAATCGACCAACTGCTCGGACTAGCACCAACACTTCGCGGTCATATGGACACTCACCCAGTTAACTAAGGATTTAATAAACCGGGGAATGGATTATCTAGCCTCTGCAGCCAATGCGTCCACATCATTGACCATCTCCAGGAACATCAACAAACTAACCGTAAAGCTACACCTACAATTTGCACCAAACACAGAGACTATCCTCACCTTCTAGACGCGTTGTTGCCTCAAACTAATAGACAACTGAGTCTATGACTTTCTACAACACCGACCATCAGTACCCAGCAGAGACTACGCCTACGTGATACAACAACCTTAGTTCTACACTCATACACCTTTCGTGTACGATTTGCTAAATAAAGCCTGAAATTTAAACGAATGAACTTGTCTCTGTCATTTGTCCCGTCCTTTATCAATCACAACACAACATAAAAACTATTCCCGTGTTTGACTTATTCATATCGGTCCTGCGACACCGAATTTTAAAAAATGTCAGCTAAGTTTATTTTAGCAATCTAACGCCAAAAAGTATTTTAAATATAGCCATTTAGTTGCATTATCAAAGGTATTACCGACATTTGATCACGGGTCTGTTATTCATAGAAAAGTAATTATAATCTTGAGAAAAATAGAAAATGAAGTTACTGATTTAATTATATGTTATAATTAAGCGAAACCCTTCATTAATACTCGATCTAGTCCGTGACAGGTCACGGAAACAAGGAAGCTTTCGCAGGGCTGCTCGACATTTAGCGAAAGTTGTACTTCTCGTCCTATGACGGCTCAAATTTTCAGGAGAGGATTTCAGCTTTTTCAATTAACAGCAAAATTAAATAGAATGCTCTATACCCCATTGATAGAACAAATACAATTGTAATTATTAAACTGCTTCATTTTTATAACACACACTGAGCTTAGGGAATAAACGAAAGTCACAGGGAACAAGGTCTGGACTACAGGGAGGGTGAGGGACAGTCTAGATGCCGATCTTGGTCAAATAGTCTGTGACAAGGAGGGAGTGGTGGACTGGGGCATTGTCTTGGTGCCATTGACCCGATTTGAAGAGTGCTGCCCTCATCCGACGAAATCTCTTCCTGAATTCCCTTAAAAATTCAACGTAGTATTCATTGTTAACTGTCTGTCCAGTGGGAACCCAGTGCATGTAGATCGTGCCAGTGCTGTCAAAAAATGGATCATCAAAAGTTTGTGGGTGACCTTCATGAGTCTGGGAGAGCCAGCATGCTTCCCCAGGGAACTCTGTCACTTGGTCTATGGGTCATAGCAGTAGATCCAGCTTTCATTGCAGGTCACTAGAGCATTAAGAACTGCGGGATCTAAATTGATCAGCTCGACCATCTCCCTGCTGTTATGACAATGTATTTCTTTCTGATCTTCTCTGAGCACCCTTGGGACAAGCTTCACGCAAATCTTCCGCATCTTCAGTTCCTAGCGAATAATTGTGTGTACAGTTCCCACACTGACATCAACTGTGCACTTATTGTCTGTATAGACACACGGCGGTCTTTATCCATGAAATTCTTTATTTTGCCAATCAACTCTGGTATTCCGACTTCCTTACTCCCCCCCACATCTCTCATCATCCCTCACTGACTCCCTGCCTTCGTTGAATCTCTTATGCCACTCAAAAACTGATGCTTGATTCATGCAAGATGGTCCAAAACAGTCTGAATCCTTCCATACGTTTCTGTGGCATTTTCCCTGCTTATAAAATAATTTTATTGCATATAGTTCTTCTAAAGTGTCCTTATGTCCAGATTGCATTTTTGAAATTCACCAGCTGTGACAATCAGGCTTTAGTAGGGTGTATTCCAATTGCTGCTGTAGCTGTTCATTTAAAGCTGAAATAAAAAAAAAATTGGTCTGTCATCTCATAACATGTATATCAATAACATACTGAATTTTCAATTGTCAACAACAATTTTAAAAGTCTGGGAAATTATTGAAGGCACCTCGTATACTGAAATAAACAAAATGGAATAATAATTTGCTGGAAAAAAGATGATTACCTTTCCTTGTACCATCTCCATTGTGAAAAGAACAAAACCTACTATTCTGCCTTCTTATGGGTAAATAGTAGAGCTGCCTAGGCACTTTGGCATAGTAATGTAACCAGTTGCAGAGAAAGAAAAATAGAATCGGAACGAAAGGGTAATATGATTTTTAATCTCTGTCTGTTTCGAGTGACATTTGCCATCTTCCGACTGAGTAAATAGATAAAAGAGGAAACGAATAAATATCTTGTACTCCAAATTTTTGTTTGGAACTTTTACATCAACGGCTGGCTGAAACAAAAATCCGTTTGTATCATGGTCAGTTAATTTTTTTTATCCAATCCTATTCTATTTTTACGTGACAGTCATTAATGAACTATATATATATATATATATATATATATATATATATATATATATATTTAGGCAGCATTTCTTCGTTAATGCAAATTTCATTAAACATAATAGACATTTTATGTGTACATATTTTCTTTTGGATCCGTTCGAATTCCCGTATTACTTTTATTGTATTCTGGGGGAATTGATTTATGTATTGTCCATAGTTGCATGTATCTGCAGGTTTCTGATATGTAATGCTTCGAGAATCTGAAGTTTTTGTTTATTATTTTGATGTTCTAATATTGTTGTGTTGTCGGTGAGAATTTTCCGTAGTTGTGTTGTTGGGCATGAATGTTTTTTTAAATGCTGAGCTATTGAACTTGTGTCTGAAAGGTGCATTGTAAGTCTCCTCGACAGGGTAGTTGAGGTTAAACCAACATATATATTATTATTATCAGAGATACAATCTCCTAAAGGACATTTAAATTTATATATAACGTTGGTTTTTTGCAAAACTCCAATCGAGGGAGAAGAATTATTTCTAATGACTAGATTCGAGGTTTTAAACTTATCATAATATATAACAAGTTTTATTTTTTTATTAGGATCAGTGGGGAGTATGTTTTTGTGAATCAATGTTTTCAAGATTTTTTCATCGGATTTGTAATTGTAGTGCATTTGGTTACGATGAGCTTTTTTTGAAGTGTAAGTTTGTGGTCGTAATCACTTTTGTTAATGATTACGGAAAGTCTGTTATCTAGTTCACAAACTTACACTTAATTAATGACAGTCACCTATATATATATATATATATATATATATATATATATATATGGGGGAGGTTATATCCAAGTCATAAAAAATAATAGTACAACTTAGAGCAAATTGAACAATCTATTTTCATTTTAGTCCTTGTTATGAAGCTAAGCTGTATCTTTTTATGAGACTGGAAATCTAAAGTTTTGAAGATTGTGGAGTACCTCTCTCTTTCCAAAACTCCCTTGTCCATTCTCTTCCAAAGAAAAAAAATTCATAATCTGCGGAATTATCTACTAACAAACTTGATATCGTTTTTTGCCATTGAATTGAAGCCGATGAAAACAAACATTGTTCTATACGATCGGAAAACCTGTTAAGATCCCTCAATAGTTCAAATTGAAATTTAGGGAAATTATTTGTTTTAAATAGGCATTCCATGGAATTGTCTGTAAATCAAATTATCAAATACGATACTTAAATTAATTTGCACGTACAAACAAATGATTAAAATTAGATAGGGATAATGAATAGAAACTTACATTTGCTTGAAATATAATTCTGCATCGCATTATGCAAGAAGGGTTTGCATGCCGTTTAATCAATCAATTATCCAACTAATAAATCCAACCAGGTTGTAATAATAAATGGTCTAATGGTTAGAGTTTACGTCCATGGCCCGAATTATACAAAAAAATGGTACTTGATGCCTCCTTGCTTAACACTCAGTATTATACGGTAAAGATCAAAGGTAAAGTGGGGCAATCCAGGGAAAGGAGTAGCGCCCCTACACGCACCTTGGTGTGGTAGCTATCGAAAAGAGAGTTCCCTTATACTAAGGTCGCCAACAAGTTTAACGTTTCACATAAATTTTTTTTCACGGGAAATAACCTTAAACATTTTAACTTTAGTTGTCTCCCTTGGATACTTTTCTTATGTGATTCTGAGATAAAAGAAATAAACAAATCGATCGATAGATTGCTGGAGATTTAAATGTTTTTCTACTTTATTCTACTTTTTATTAAAAACAAACAAACAAAAAAAAACATTCGTTTCAATCAATTTCATTAAAAAAACATCAATCAAGTTCTTAAACACATCTATACCTTTTCACTTTCGCAAAAAACAGACGCCGAAAAACGGACCCGCGGAAAGAGAGAGAGAGAGAGAGAGAGAGAGAGAGGGAGAGAGAGAGAGAGAGAGAGAGTGGGGGGTCAAGTTTACAATATGTTTAGTATTAAAGAAAGTTATTAGTCTTTTCTTGTTAGAAAAGGTTAAAAAAATGAGATAGTTCATATACTTCGAGAGACTATTAAAAAGAAGAAAATTAATAGTAGTTTGCTTTGATTTAAATCTATATGATATATTGGGTACGTGAAAGATCTTTGTTAATATTTCACTTCTTGCAGAAGGGAAATATATCTGTGCCTAATATATAAGAGAAAATGAATTGATTATCATCAGTGGGTAATGAAATATTCCTAGAATATCTAAAAATAATCAATATGGAGAAAGTTTTCCCAGTGGATCATCTTGCCGACCCAGTCGTGTCTCGCCTTTTATTCCTTCTGTGCTAATTTGTTGCATTCGCTTATTATGTGATTGATCGTTTCTCTCTTAAAGTTTCCTTTTCTTAGCCAGGTCCACGTTTTTTGGTGTGAGATGTTGTTTATTAGACGTTTAAAGCGGCCATAGAGTTGTTTTACCTCCAATTTTTGTTTCCTAGTTTTTGTCATTCTTTCGTCTATCGTGTGGTCCGTATCGTTTCTGATAATTGTAATTAGCCTTCATTATTATTATTATTATTATTATTATTATTATTATTATTATTATTTACTCTTTAAAGTTTTTCACATCATCATAAGCTGATGGTCTTTCACTGGAGCTTGAGTGATAGCAAGTCTCCTCATTTCTCCAGGAATCTTCTCAGTATTCTGGCCCGTTCTCAATAATGCAGTAGTTTTGATGGTTTCCACTCGTCCGCCAACTTCCAAGTCCTCCAGTCCCTTTAGTAACGCTTATATTATGGTTTCAAACGCACCAATTACAATTGGTATGATTGTCACCTGCATGTTCCATAGTTTTTCAATTCCCTAGCAAGGTCAAGGTACTTATTTTTCTTTTCACATTCTTTCAGTTTTATTCTGTGGTCAGCCGGGACAGCAAAGTCAATAATTTTTCACGTTCTCTCTTTTTTTTTTTGTTGATTATTATCAAGTCTGGTCTTCTGGCCGAGATTAGGTTATCCGTGTGTACATCAAAGTCCCATAGGAGTTTATGTTTGTTATTTTATAGGACAGGTGCTGAGTTGTGCGTATACCATTTGTTTGTATGGTGAAATTTAAATTCCTTACTCATCTCCCAGTGGACCACCTTGCCGACCAAATCGTGTCTCGTGTTATATTCCTTCTGCGCTAATTTGCTGCATTCGCTTATTATGAGATTGATGGTTTCATCTCTGTCACTGCATAGCCTACATTTGCTATTTTGTTGCGTCTTATCTATTCTCGCTTTGATATGATTAGTTCTTATGGCGTTGTTTTGTGTTGCTATTAGTAGAGATTCTGTTTCTCTATTAAAGTTTTATTTTTTTAGCCTTGTCCAGTTTATGTCATGTGAGATGTTGTTTATTAGTCGTTTAAAACGCCCATAGAGTTGTTTTCCTTCCCATTTTTGTTTCCTAGTTATTATCATTCTGTAGTCGATCGTGTTATCAGTATCGTTTTTGATGACTGTAATGAGTCCTCCATCGTGTTTTTGTAAATAGTCTTCGAGTTGTTGTATCGATGCGTCAACGCTGTCTTCAATGCTGGCAAGTCCTCTTCCTCCATTTTTCTTGAGACATATTGTCTTTTAACGTCGTCTCTGGGATGTAATGCCTTATGCATGGTCATAAATCTTCTTGTTCTTTGGTCCATTTGTTTATGCTCATCTCTGGTCCACTTCAGAAAGCGTCCGGAATATCTGAGAGCGGGTACAGCCCAGGTATTTATTCGGCTAGACAGTTTTGTCCCTGGTAGTTTTCTTGTTCGTCTGAGATATTCTTTTTGAATTTTGTTTTTCATTTCCACTTGTTTGATAGTGTCAGCCTCCAAGATGCCCAAGTATTTGTAGTTTTCGTTCTCTGCGAACGTTCTAATCTTGTCTTGATTTGGTAGTTCCTTTCCGTCAGTTATGTGTCATTTGCCATTTATCATTACAAGCATGGCACATTTTTCTTTGTCAAATTCCATTCCAATATCCTGACTGCATATTCTATCTGCGTCTATGAGAGTTTCCAGTTCATTTTCATTTTTTGCAAATAGTTTGATGTCATCCATGTACATTATGTGATTGGTCTTTTCCTGCGATCTACTAAGTGCATTTTCTGAGCATGTGGTAAAGTGGCATCGTGGAAATTATGAATAATAAGGGTGATAGAGCATCTCCTTGGAAAATACCCCTTTGGATCTTTGTTTCAGCTAGGTCTCTTTCTCTTGCTTTCAATTCCACTCTCCAGGTTTTCATAGTTTCCTCGATAAAGTTTATGACTTCATGTGACATTTTGTACCTTTTGAGGCAGTTTTTATTCAGCTTTGCGGAACCATGTCATATGCCTTTTTGTTATCAATCCAGGTCATTGCTAGATTTTTCCCTCTGGTCTTGCTCTCATTAAGATGTGTTGATATATGTAAAGTAACTCTGCTGTGCCTCTGGTTCCTTTGCAGCATCCTTTTTGTTCGTCAGTAAACAAACTGTGGTTTGTTAGCGAGAAGTATCATGGCTTGGTTACTCTTTGACATTTTTTTCACTGGTCTTTCACTGAAGTTTGAGTGACAGAACGTCTCCTCAAGTCTCCAAAACTCTTCTCAGTATTCTAGCTATTCTCAGTAATACTCTAGTTTAAATGGTCTCCACTCGTCCTCCAGTCCTCCAGTCCCTTCAATAATCCTTTGATGATAGTACAAAAAAGCACCAATCATGATCGGTATAATCGTCACTTTTATGTTCCATATTTTTTTTATTCCCTGACAAGGTCTTGTTTCTTATCCTTTTTTTTTTTCAATTTCTTTCAGTCTTATTCTGTGTTCAACTGGGACAGCAAAGTCCACAATTTTGCCAGTTCTTTTTTTTTTGTTGATTACTATAAGGTCTGGTCTTCTGGCTAAGATTAGGATATATGTTTGTATGTCAAAGTCTTATAGAAGTTTTTGTGTGTCATTTTCCAAGACATATGCCTGGTTGTGCATATACTATTGGCTCATATAGTCAAATTTGCCCACCAAGTCCTGACTTGTCTTATACTCCTTCTGTGGTAATTTACTGCATTCGTTTATAATGTAATTGATTATTTCGTCTCTATCACCACATAATCTACATAAGCTATTTTGTACCTGCATGTTCACTGTTATTATTATTATTATTATTATTATTATTTACGTCTTTACAGTTTTTCACATCATTATTAGCTGATGGTTTTTCACTGGAGTTTGAGTAACAGCAAGTCACTTCGAGTCTCCAGGGTTCTTCTTAGTATTCTGGCCGTTCCCAGTAATGCTGTCATTTGGATCGTCTCTACCAGTCCGCCAACTTCCAAGTCCTCGAGGCCTTTTAATAATCCTGTAGTTATTGTGCCAAAAGAACCAATCACAATTGGTACGATCGTCACTTTCATGTTCCAAAGGTTTTTCAATTCTCTAGCAAGGTCGAGATACTTATCCTTCTTTTCTCATTCTTTTAGTTTTATTCTGTGGTTAGCTGGGACAGCAAAGCCGACGATTTTGCAAATTCTCTTTTTTTGTGTTAATTATTATAAAGTCTGGTCTTCTGACCGAGATTAGGTGATTTGTGTGAATGTCAAAGTCCCCTAGGGGTTTATGTGTGTCATTTTCTTGGGCAGGTACTGGGTTGTGCATATACCATTTGTTGGTATGGTCAAATTTAAATTCCTTGCACATTTCCCAGTGGATCACCTTGCCGACCCACTCGTGTCTCGTCTTATACTCCTTCTGTGGTAATTTGCTGTATTTGCTTATTATGTGATTGATCGTTTCACCTCTGTCATTGCATAGTCTACACTATAATTAGTATTATAATTAAGCTTTAACTGGTGTCCTTTAACTGAAATCTAGAAGGTAGCAAGTCATCTCATGTCTCTAGGACACTTCTCAGAACTTATGTCGATCCTGACAATGCTGTGTTCTGTATAGACTGGGTTCTTCTCCTAAATGCTAATTCCTCTAGTTTCTCTTCCTTGTCTTTTTAGGACATTCCTAGGGCTCCACCTACAATTGTTATCACCATACACTTTATTTTCCACAGCTTTTTCATCTCTTTTGAAAAAATCCGAGTATTTATCTCCATTTTCATTTCATTTTATTTTCCCTCGTGTTGGTTTGTGGAACAGCAAAATCATAAAGATGGCAAACTGTTTTCTTTTTACTGTTTAACACTTGGTCCAAAACTCTCTTCGGGAATAGGTCCCAACAAAGATTTCATTCATTAATGTCTCCAGTGGCAGGCATGTTTTTGGCGCCATAATATTACTAATAACACAGATCTCTCCAACAGTTGTTTTCACAACATCACTTGACATCGATAGTTTTCCGGCTCATTGGTGGAATTCTAGATCAAGATGAAGCAAAGGTGTTCTCGTGGTGTAATGGTTAAAGCGATGGACTGCGGAATCGTAGTACGCGAGTTCTTACTCCAGTCGCGCTATTACGTTTACTTTCGGGCAAATACCCTTTGGAAAATTATGAACCCCTTTTCCTCCCAGCTATTGATTTAATAGTAACACTGCTGTTCTTCTGGGAGAATCGCTTTGGCATTAAATAACCTTCAAAGGTTGATATGCCATTAAACAAAGTAATCAAACCAAACCAAACCAAGCAAGATGAAGCCTATTCATATAATCCGTTATTGCATTCATAAATTACCATTAAAGAAAGCTATTGTATTCTGTAAATCGGTTCAGAGGCAGACTTATCGACAAACTTTATCACTTTGTTTCCAGTATGAGTTACCAGTCTTACTTGTTTTAACAGTGGAAAAATATTTCGACTTTCTGAAGACGATATTCTCTCACCATACAATTGAAATTAATATAAATGAATTGACAATTTCTCGGTGAACCCTGTAAGTTGAATTAGCAGGTGACTTTCGTGGAAATTGTCTTTCCAGTTCACATTCAGGGAATGGACGAGTGACATTGTCACTTAATTTAAATCTTAATCAATCAAATTAACGCTACTTTACGGACAGATTGTGAATTGAACGGTTTGAAATAGCATGTATATATATTTACCGACTCCTACGCAAAAGCAGCATGCGACACAAGAAATTTTTTCAGCGGAGTTTAAAAGGTCTGAATTCAGAGTTTTACTTCTCCGAAACTCATTGCCATATCAGGGTTAAAGAGTCAGTCTGTCCGACTATTTACCTATCGCTGGCGGGAGAATAATTTGATGCACACGTTAACACTTTGTAAAATGAAAACAATCACTTGCATTAGAACTCCAATCACCGTGTTCATTTCCCTACAACAGTAACCATTACACCACGAACGCCCTCACGCACCATGTATATATAATCTTATATACGCAATATTTCTAATTATAACAATTGGATTTTAATGAAAGGATGCAATTTTCTTATTACACTGCAATGGAAAAATATTCCAAGGAAACAGAAATGCGCACGAATAAACAAACACACAAACAAAAACCCCAAAACGCACACATGCACAAACTGAGATGTGATAGTGGTCTTTTTTGGCATATAGAATGGAACAGGTTCTCTTAAGACGGCTATAATAGTATTTGAAACCGTAACCAATTAGAGCGTGTGTGCATGCGTGCGATTTGTAGCATGTGGCCCCGTCGACTGAGGCTGCAGAATACAATGACTGCATCTCTGCAGAGAGATAAAACTCTTCCAACGAGTGTCCTGGATATGACACTAAATGATCAGATGGTTTCTGGAGCTTTCTGGAATGCGGAGTACCCCTTTATTCTCATCGCTCAACGGTCAACTCTGGCCTGGAGTTGTAGCCCCAGATAGGGTCCTATCTGTAAGTCAAATTGAACTGTTTAGCGTTTAAACTATATATATGCTACACTAAATTATTTGAAATAGAACCGTTTTCACATTTAACTGTGGGTAAACAAACGCTGAGTACATACGCTAGACTGAATTGTTTGAAATTAAGTGAAACTAGAACTGTATGAAAAAAAAATGAGATCAGATTTTTTAAGAATTTTATCTGCAAAATGTGTTTAGAAATCATATATTTAATTTATGTATAAAAAGGAATTGGCATTAAATGACCCACAAAGGTTGATAAGACATAAAACCAAATGAAACCAAACCATTTGTAGCATTCTTCTAAACTAAAGCCCTATCTTGAATGATTTGAACTGATACATGACATTAACCGAACTTTGGTAACTAAGACAGAGAGAGAGAGAAAGAGAGAGAGAGAGAGAGAGAGAGATAGAGAGAGTTATTATAGATGACGGGTTTAGGCGTTTTAAACTTGGGATAATAGATGTATCATTTTTTCAATGGTTAGAGTAGTCGGGGAAATGTTATTACGTATTATAATTTTCAGCGCTATTTCGTCATGTTTATTGTGTTTGTACATGTTGTTAGAAAAAATATTTTAATGTGGTCAGAGTTTGTGATGATGTATTATTTCCATGTCAATAAGAGCGGATAATTTTTAATGTCATGTTTTATTTCTTTGGCCACAATGTGGTTTAGGGAAAACATTGTTAACCAGAGTGTAACCGGATATGGTAGCTCCTAGTTATAGAGAGAAATGGAGTCTGATTTCTGGTGAAGGAGAGTGAGAGGAAAAATTAAAAGAAAAAGCTTACAGAGAGTTTGCAGGGGACGGTCGGCTGACCTCTAATGAGTCAAGCAAAACACTTGTGGTGGGTCAGTGGAATGACAACGGTACTTAAAAATGACTTGAAAAAAATCCGGAGGTCCCAAATCTGCCCAGGCAGAAAACGGATATGTCCTCCTTTTGACACCAGGTGGAAATAAGGGGATGACTCAGGTTTGAAAATTAGTTGGCTTGGAGACGTGACGATGTAAAGGCGAGAGTGAATACTCGCCAAATATGTAAAGATAATCAAAAAATTGGAACCCGGACGCACAGGGGTGAAGGCAAATCTCAACGGGAAATACAAGTGAAATCTAGAAGATGACACGTGGAAGAAAATTCAAGGTTTGCTTCAACTCTCTCTCTCTCTCTCTCTCTCTCTCTCTCTCTCTCTCTCTCTCTCTCTCTCATTCTCTTCCAGCTAAAGTGATCGACTCAGCTGTCATACTCTGTTTTTTCTCCCGACGACGACTTAAAAAGTGTAGTAACGAATAAACGTTTGTGTTTGTGAACTAAGAGAAAGTTTCCTGAGTTCGTCACCAGTTTCCTTGGCGAGGTTACTACAGGGTCCGACTATCATTTAAGATGTAAGGACACACGCAGAAACCCGTTCGCCATATTGTGGTACAAATGGATATGCGCAGACGTAGCGGTAGAAGAATATTTTTTAATGCTTTTAAGTATAGCATAGTTTAAATATTCACTCAGATAATGCTTCTCAATCAATAAAGCACCTATATAAGCATAACACCTATGACTCTGTCGAGACGTTCAACACTTCACCAATCCGACGCTAGTTCTATCTCTCGTCACGTCAAAACACATTCGTCCCCTCTTTATAATACAAAGTGAAAACATCTACTTTTTACACAAGGAAAAAAAACAAGTAAAAACTCCAGATTCTTGAAGTCCCCTGTATAAATACTGACGAAAATACTTTTATTAAATTTTACTTCCTATATAGCAACAACATTCTGAAATGTTTCAAACACTTTTGTCGCCTATTCTTCCACTTACTTTTTCTAAAATTGTTTTCTTCTAAAAACCCCGCTCCCGTTTTTTTTTCCCTCTTAATCCCTACATAAATGTCTATGACTCGTGAATGTGTTTTCAAGTTTCTCTTGAAGTCAGCCTGAGACCAAAATACTTGGGAAAAATACGGAGCCTTCCTGAATCCATTCGATACACAGTTCGAATGATTTATACGAAGATTTGAACGTATCAAAAGAAAGAATAGGCTAAAACGAAGAATCTGCTGCATTTTATCCTCACACACAGAGACACACACACACTCACACACTATATACATATATACATATATATATATATATATATATATATATATATATATATATATATATAAAATTGATTAGTTATTCATAGGAAATATATTCATGAATATATGGATGTTTTCTGTAGTATTCCAGCAATGTTTTTTCTTACTTTGAACATAAGATCAAGTTGAGACTTAAGATTTGCATGTTGCATATCAGCCAGTCAACATTTCATTATTCCCCAATTCACTAAGAACATATGTCACTTTGTCAGCTATGATGGCTTAGAACTAAGCGTAGAAATATATCCATAATCGTTCCTAACAAACCGTCAGTCGGATCGGTGATAATAAACAGCCAACAAAGTTCAAGCGTAACTCCGAATGCTATCTATGTATCCATTTTAACCCCTACTGTCTATCTGTCTGCCTGTCTCTCTCACTGTCTATTGTCTACCTCTCTCCGTCTCTCTGTATACATATATATATATATATATTCTACCTGGTGGGAGGTATGATATATATGTTATACAAATTTTTACTATTTTTTTTTTGCATTTTGTACTTTTAAACATCCAACGTTGATTTAACATCCATAATACCATCCCTCACAGTACTGATGATGGTTCATTAGAACGAAAACAATATAGTGTCGACTTTGCTACTCACCAAATCTCCCCTTCCTCTTTGATTACCTTGATATCAATTTCTTTCGCTTCTCTCTCTCTCTCTCTCTCTCTCTCTCTCTCTCTCTCTCTCTCTCAATATATATATATATATATATATATATATATATATGCAGTGATTGAAAATATGTTAACAGACTTTTTGGACTGTATCTATGATATAGTTTTAAACATGTTTTCCAGAACTCATGATTCTTATAAATACATTCTTACAATCTCGAGCAAGCGTTAAAAATTAGAATTTTGAAGGAAATATCTTAAAAAGAAAAGCATAATTGATACTACGGAGACCACTGCGAAACCTTCCATGTATGTAGAAACAGAGAATGTGAACTAGTGGAGACTTTAAAATCATATCAAAAATGTATTCCCACAGATATGTTAATATACTTGTAAACTATCAATACCCCGTATATATATATATATATATATATATATATATATATATAAGTTTGAACAGGTGATTGTGTCTTTTTTTTAAAGAAGAGACATAAAGCGATGTAAGAATAATTACTTCTACTTTTCATACTGATCTGGCAAAGATGTGATTGCATTTTGCGTTAAGAAATGTTTTAAACGATTTTTATTCTCATATCTTATATATATATACATATATATATATATTGCTTTTTCTAACAATCAATTGGCTCCTTAATTTTAACTAACTATCCTTAGCACATGCAAAGAATATGGATGGTTTTACATAGATATGAACAACTATAAGCTAAGCGCTTGTGTCGTTAGTTCAAAAGAACACAAACTGAATAGTATGGTCTTTATAAGTCTAGGTCGACGGAAGAGATAACCACACACACACACACACACACACACATGCAAAATACACATACACATATTCACACTCACAAACACACTCAGATAGATAGATCGATCGATAGATAGATAGATGTAGATTCGACAAGTTAAAGAAAAATAAGTGGAAAATTTGATATACTAAAACGGAGACAACGGATTCAGTTCAGATTATTTAGTTTTTTCTTTATTAACAGAGATTTTTCAACAAAGCAAATAGTTTTGTCTAATGTTTAGCAAAAGAAGAAGTAGAAAAAACTGTACAAACATTAATAGGAAAGGGTTTTTTACAAGGGTTTCATCCATGTAATCATCCTCATCGCCTTTTCTCGACCAAACGATGCATCTTTTCCCAACAGATATTTATGTCGCATATTGCACCACTGGACAAACAACGAAAGACTTGTAGATATATAAAAATATAATTCATATTTTTATTCTTCGACGGTGATCATTGTGTGTAGTGGGAATACAGTTAGAGTGAGAGTGAGCACATGTTTCTTCTGTGGTGTGGACCATTTTTGTGAAGTAGGGTGACGGCCAGAGATCCCACACGAGGAGCTGATAGGTCTGCTTGAGAGCCCAACGGACCTCTCCCCATAGATTGTTGTGGATCTCTGCCTTCAGTCCCAAATTACAGACCTTGTATTGTCTTTTCAAGTCCCATGCGGAAGTATGAACATCCTCTTCGCTTCAAGTATTTTTCTGTTTATGGCTGGTTATCGGAAGTTGCATAATTCCGTTTTTACTGGTAATTTGTTGATCTTATCTGCAAACGGAAATATCTGTCACTCTATTCATAGCCAATAAATTATATTCTCGCCATCATATTTCATATTTCTCTTTCCTGTGAAACTCACTTTGCTGATGTTATCTAGCGACCACATCGAATCTGTTAAGTTCATTGTCGCCAACTAAGCTAGTGTATCACATTTACAGGCACTATCCAACCTAACCCCAAACACGAAATCATGTTTTTCACCTGCTGACAACTGTGGTGGCATTGTGATCATGCACAAATAAAGGTACATAGACAAAATCAATTTACTTCTTGATGACACAAACACCTATGAATATCTAATTTAATTAGCATCAACAAAGATATTATTTCTTTCAACAAACTCTTCCAAAAACTCGCCTAAACCCCAAAAACTTGGACTTCCGTCAAACCCCAAAAACTTGGACTTCCGTCAAACCCCAAAAACTTGGACTTTCGTCAAACCCCAAAAACTTGGACTTCCACAATCCCGACATGATGCGGACAACCCAAAATCTATGAACTAAACATCCCCAACGACCTATTATTCTCAGCATTGGTAGAACCACCCACAAAATATTTCGTGCCATAGCCAAAATATTTTACCCCCCAGCTCGGTACAATCAGCCCTCACACGTAATAAACTCCAGAGACTTAATAAAATTAAGGACGCCGATATACAAAACAAAACTATGGGCTGCTAAGATATAACTTCCCTCTACACCAATATACTCATCAAAAAATGCCTCAACCTTCTTGCTACTCACTTAAAAAAAATCAATTCACCATTACCCATAAACCCTCTGATCAATATCTGCAAACAAATAACTTACATGACTTATTTCAAATTTGATGATAAATTTCATAAACAGAAATCTGGTTTCCCTATGCAAAACCCATTCTCGCCTGTCTATTGTTAGAATTTGTAGAATCCGACCCTTTTAAATGAAAACTACCCATCTACACAAGATATTTTAGATATGTTTACGATATGCTCATTTTTTTACACCAAAACATAAAAATCGAAGAAATTGCAAAGAAATTAAACAATGTTGAACCCTCCTTCAACTTTATATATAAAAAAGAATCAAATAACACCACACCCTTTCAGGACATCCAAATTATTAAAGCCCGAAATGATTAAACTTTTAAAGTCATCCGCAAACCAACAAACAAAAACGATTAAATACATTTTTACTCCTACCACAACAATGGGCCCAAAAATTGGCTCCTATTTACGAGATCTTAGAATATGCAGCCCACAATATTTAGATCAAGAATTCAGGTATATCGAAAATTCCGTTAAAAGCCTAACATTTTTCATATTAAACGCGAGAAAAAAAAAGCTCTCAACATGCATTAGTCAAATAAACAAAAGAAAAACATTCCCACTATTAGTTTTACTCACAGATCTATCTCTCAACACAGGAACAAATACAAAAATTATCTCTATGGAAATTCAACCAAATTAGGTGTACAAATTATATAAACCACGTCACAAACCAGAAAATTGTCGCGAACATCTACAAACGTACCAGCAACGTAACTAGTTCTCCCGCAGGTATATATTCTATTCCGCGCAAAGATTGAAACAAACATTACATCGACAATATCCAACACATTCTAGAAAAAATAATCTACGAACACAAGCGATTAACGAAATCAAATGAAGACCGAAACACCCTTTTCTCCCACAAGTTAGATCTCAAACACACTTTCGATTTTTCCTGAGCCTCTCTCATTAAACCCATACATTGCAAAAGATCGCTAAGAAAGTTAGAACCTGCAGTCATTTCCATGAGCAACAACATACCATAAAGAACTAGATTTTACAAGATTCAACCCTATATAACGAACATTATCCTATATGAAAATAATAACAAAATAGAAAATGGATAAAGAAGAATAAGCAAAAATCCAAGACTAAAATATTTTCCTAATGTACATCCATACTTTTAATTTTCTTCCACAGTTCCTCTATACTTTTAATTTTCTTATACAGTGCTTCCATACTTTTAATTTACTTTTCAATTAGATATTTCAATGTAGTCATTTTTTTTAACGAAACAAGATATGCCTTAATTCCACCTCCACCATTCCAACATACATATCACCATTATCTCCTTTTACTTCCCTTTTAATGCCTCCATCTCAACACCTCCCCCTCCTCTCGTTTCTCACTGAAATTAATTCAAAACCAATAACCACTCCCACTACGACTCAATCCTAGATGTATTTCTCCCTCTTTTCTTTTCTGACTTTTCTCTTTAGAAGTTACCCACTTTCATATTCACTTTTGTTCGCTTTTACTTATTCCCTTTTTTGCTAAAATTTAGAATAAAATTAATTGCTCAGTTGAAAAAACCTCTGTCAATAAAGAAAGAACGAAATATTCTGAATTGAATCCGTTGTCTATGTTTTAGTATATCCACTCTTCCCCGTTTTTTCATTATATATCTATATATATATATATATATGAATAGAAAATCTAGTGAGGTTTGTCACGTTTGACAAACATATCACAAATTTTAACCGATTTTCTTAAAGTCACAGTGTTTCTACTGTTTTCTTTTGCACATTAATACCAGTTACTGCTTATTATATTTTAACTGTACATAAAAAATAAACAAGTAATAGTTATTTCTGTTGGATTTTTCCCATGGAATGCAAAAGCCTATTTCAGCTGCGTCACCTAGGACTGTAGAAAACGCCAACTCCATTTCTGCAGAGGGATTTTTATATCTACTATGAATGTCCTGGATATAAAAATAAAACATTTTATGCAAATTCCAGTCCTGAAACTTTACAGCATGTGGAATACAATCCAGGTTGACTCAAGGCCCTCTTAGGTTTTCATTCATGAATCAAACAGAACTGTTTGCTTATTGACTATACTTGAAACAATTTAACTGAGGCCAAACAAATTATTTTTATGGAATCGGATAATTATTATTAGAGAGTGATTCTTGAAATTATCCAACGGTGATAAATGCAATTATTAGTTTTAAATAGTATTACCTGTAACCCTTTAATTGTAAGCAAATAAAATCATTGGATTACAACACTTGAAACCATTTAAAAGTATCCAAACAAATGGGCTCTGGCTCGTAGACTATCCGTTTATCAAACCATACATATATATATATATATATATATATATATATATATATGTGTGTGTGTGTGTGTGTGTGTGTGTGTGTGTGTGTGTGTGTGTGTGTGTGTGTGTGTGTGTTTTGGTCCGAGTGTGCATAAATATGTTTTCAAATTGAATAACCTTCAAGGTTTGATATGGAATAAAACCCAACCAACCAACCAACCAACCAACCACATAACCAAATGACAAGAAAAACTCTTTTTACAAATCACACCTCCTTGCTTGATAATTCTTTTATAATAGCTGTGATATTTTTGAAGTCATATACACCTGTGCTCAATAGGAATGCTGTTCTGACTGATACAGGAAGTGTGGCATGCTCTCTCTAATATATCGCTTTCCAATCTTGTAATGTTCATGGATTTATGCCTATATATACGTTAATCTCAAGCATCAATCGTGCATAGACTTAATCCCGTTATCATAGCGTTAAATCGAAGCAAAAATACAGTAGTTATGCTAACACATCAACAGAGTTTATATTGGTTATAATTACGTCGATATAAGTTCGATTTCATCATTTATACAATCAAATATAATTATTTCTAAAATCTATATTCGACATTAAAGTTTAATATTAACATTAACATAATTTTGATGAAAATGTTAACCATTTTCTTTAAAAGAATAAAATTAGATAAATATGTTACCACTTAAATTGTACGAAATAATATGAATGAAAGTATATGATGTTTATGTACACTCTCTTAGAGGACGGATATTTTTCAATGATCGCTGCTTTCTCAAAGGCCCATTCGGGCTTAACGAGCAAAGAAATATATGGCGACTTTCGTAGTGGTTATAATTACTGCAGAAACAAAATTAAGATAGGCACAACAAAGAAAAATAGTTGTTAACTTTTCGAACATTCATAACTATTTCGACATAGGCTGAGTTTATCATATATTAAAATGATTTTTTTTCATTTATATATATGAAGACGTATAAAAAAATCTATCTATCAGTTTGTCTACCTTCCTGGGTTCATGAATCTGTGAATGTGTGCTATCTGTCTATATATCTCTATGGTCTGCAAGATAGCTCAGTTAGATCATATCTATCTAGCCCAGTATGTTCAGTACATATCTCGCTCTCACATTTATCTATCTTTTCCTCTCCCTCCTCTCTCTCTCTCTCTCTCTCTATATATATATATATATATATATATATATATATATATATTTACACACTGCCAGTCAAAAATATTTTGTCACCCGCAACATTTTTTCTCATCTAAAAAGTTTTATTTTTAATGAAATGCGTTAAGTATCACAAAGTTTTTATTTTTAAACATCCTCAGTAACTTTGATCTTAGTTGTAATCTTTTGACAAATGGATTTGAAGGCGTCTTCATACTTTAGTATTAAAAATTAAATTCCTAGAAATACAGAGGAATATTCGCTTAGCGGATATCAGGAAATGGGACAAAAGAAGACTAAAAGTAGGCCTGATAAACCATAAGCAACAAGAGCAAAGGATAATTTCATCCCAGTGAAAAAGCGTGCCAGAACGCTGACAACTCCACAATTAAACAATTGTCATGAAAAAATGTCTACATCCATAGTAAGGAGAAGCATCTGTGATGCTGTCCTTAACAGCAGAACTGCTATGAAGAAACCACTGTTGAGGACGCAAAAGAATGTCAAAAAGCTCCAATGGGCCAAGACGCACAAACACTGGGCGATTTTGCAGTTGAAAAGGTTTTTTTCGAAAGCCAAATCGAAGTTTGAAATCTTTTAGTCAAATTGGAGGGTTTACATGCGGTGAAGAGTTGTTGAATGAGCTACAAAGTACTGTATCATACCACCCATAAAGCATGAAATAAGCTCTGTTATGATGTGTGTGTGTGGAGGGGGTTGCCAAATTCAAAATCGGGGATTTGCACGAGATGAAGGGCAAAATGAATCAGACCATCCATGAAAGCATACTGCAGCATCACATGATACTATCAGGAAAGCAGCTTTTGGGACAAGAGGAACATTTAAAGTAAAGAGGAACAGCATTTCCTTCAACTGATGTCTTGGCCGGCACAATCAGCTGATTTGTATCTCAGTGAACTGTTGTTAGATGAACTTAAACGAAAAGTCAGATCTAAACAACCCATAAGTGCAGCTCATCTCTGGCCCCTCTTGCTGGAAAGCTTAGCAGAATTATCTTCAGTCTGCCTAAAGTCTAGGTTGGAACGAATTTGTAAAGAGGCCAAAAGGGGACATTTCAATTAATCAAATGTCTAAGAAATATTTTTGTTCTCATTTTGTTAAATTTGAATTTAATATGGCCCAAGAGAATAAAAACGTTCATTAAAAATATTTTTTAGGATGAGAAGTAAAATATTCTGCGGGTGGCCAAATATTTTGAATAGCTATATATATATATATATATATATATATATAGGGAGATACATGTATGATTACTTTTAAAAATTTATCATGTTCAAGCAATTTTTATTTCTTGTTTATGGTGTCATATATCATAGTGACTAAGTTCAAATTCCATTCATGATATTACGATCCCTTTTGCCATAATAAGCTTGGGAATTGTATAATGCCACTTATCACTTCAACTTTGCGTTAAATAACACCATTACTATGTTTCTACAAAAAAAAAAGACTTCGCCATTGACAAAAAAGAAAACAAACCAAAACTTATGGTTTCATATATAGACAAAGTGTTCATTGCGTATCAAATGCTTATTAAACGCGCATCGATCTCAGTGTATTATGAAAGAAACTTTCAAATTTTGCCCCATACTCATAAAATTTTATTGCATTAATCACAAGAAGAAAGTGATGCTTTTAATTAAAAAATGTTTGCAGGTTTTTAACAGACATATATATATATATATATATATATATATATATATATATGACAATGCTACTTATTCTAACAGTGCAATTCCTTGACCTTGGAAAGTTAGCAGTTAATACATTATCGTACATCAGCGTCCATACAATAGTCATTGTCTGATCATTTATCAATTGTTGAATAGAGTCAGAAACCTTTGCTAATTCTACAGAATTTCAACAATGACAGGGCTGTAGAAGAGGAAATTTAGAAGAAAAAAAAGACCAAGAAACATGAATTCTGAAATGTAATATACGACTTTCGTGGAAATATTTCCGGAAACCAGTCTGAGGCCAATGTCTTGGCTCGTATGAGTTTTGATGTCCTCAGAAAATTTTCTTGTCATTGTTTTTATTCATCCATTTGTTCACCTTACTTTGGAACATTGTTCTGAATTAATATATTTTTCATTTTGCTGGTATTTTCATTATGTTCGTCTTCTAGGTCATTTGTTTTTCATTCGTTTTATTTACAAGTTGCCTCTCTGTCTGTCTATTTCTCTTCCTATCCCTGTATTTATTTTCTAACGTCAGTTAACTAGCTTCGTTGGTTAATATATATATATATATATGTGTGTGTGTATGTGTGTGTGTGTTGTATAGCCATATAATACATACGCAGATGCATGCAGAAACATAATCAACACAATAAAGACGAGCGGACACAGTTCTTTAGAAAAACATACCTCTCACTTTATTGAAAGGGTTGTGTATGAGCGGGAGTTGGAGACTGAACAAAGACTGCAACATATTGACCCCACCCAACTCTTCTGGCTATCACAGCCTTTCTTTCCCATTCTCCTGGGCTGTTCAACCGGGGGCCTGGAGGCCCAGCCTCTGCTGGCACATGGTTCTCATTCCAGCATCTTCTCTCCAACTGACCTGAACTTCCTGACGCCGGGGTTATATCATAATTTGACGTCCACCTACTTCTTGCGAGCGTCACAATTCGCTCTCAATTCAACCCTTTGACAGTCAAGGTTGTCCCCTGATATCTTCGAACGGATGCACCTGTTATTTACACAGGTGCATTTCTTCTTTTGACAGCTTGGCCGGGGTCAATATGTAACATGTGCGTGCGTGCGTGCGTGATGATAAATAGATGGATAGATAGATATATTGCTATACAACTGGATCAGGCTATTCCGGTCAACATATTCAACTTACTGGCAAGCTTTATTCAGTGTATTTTAAAAAAAAACGCTTTTGCTTTCAAGTATGACTAAATCTTTTAAACTTTTTCGTTTTATTTTATCAAATCTAAAAGATACCCCCCAAAAAAATCTTCCTCTTATGCTTCAGTGCCACCCTCACCATCTACAACTTCTTCTTCTTCTTCTTCTTGTGCTACTATTACTATATAATATTATAATGTTTTTTTTTCATCTCATCGACTTTTCTAGCTAATTTATTATTGGTTTTACTTCAACAAAATATTCTCTATTTTTTTAACCTAGTCGGCTGGTGCGGTAGAATCCGCCGTCTGTTTATATGCAATTGGTTAAACCCTCCATCGAGTGTCCTGGATATAACACCAAACCATCTGATGGTAAGACTTCAGTCCATGAACATTGAATAGTGTACCACTTCATTACCATTACTCCAAGGTCTTTACTGATGCGGAATATTATTATCTGTTATGATCTCATGTACGGGACAAATTGAATTATTTAATCCTTTACTATACAGGAAACCATTTCATGTGTATAAACAAATGATTAATATTCAATTGAATTATTAGTATTCGATAACAATTCCTCAAACTATTTTCTGTAAGTAGATATATCTATTCAAGTAACATAGAATTACTTGAAAACAATTTACTGTGTGCAAACAAACGATCCCTGACTCATTTAAAAAAAGGTTATCTACAAACTAGTCTCTTCAAAATCCCATGCATAAACAGCATTAGATTACCGACAAATGTCTATATAAACCAATAACCTAAAATAGTCTGTTTTCTGTTTTCACTTTTTGTCTACAATATCATATCCATCAAATAGTCAGCAACTTAGTCAACTCACTTTGTTAAATCATTCTCTCTCTCTTCCTGTCTTTCTATGTCCCCCTCTCTCTCTATTTCTCTCTCGCTATCTCCCCCTCTCTATCTATCTATTTATCTATCTGTATGTGGGTTTGTGTATGTACCTAGATAGATAGATAGATAGATTGATAGATAGATTATCTTCTTTCTCGATTTGGCGTCAATTTTTCTCATGATTATATTTGATGTATCATAAAAGGACGTTAAAAAGTGTAGAAATAACATTTCCAACTGTTACTTTTTGTTAATGTTAGCTTTACTTACTTTAGCTTTGTATATTTGTTCTCTAATTCATTACACTTTTTTTATTATCTTAATCCCAAGTCTATCAGCAATTTTAGTTACATTCCTTTTCCCCTACATAACGACCGCGCAACCAAAGCTTCAATTTATAAATACCAGGCATTAAGTGTCATTATCGAACGCAATTAATTATCATTTTTAGATGTAAAAAAGTGTTGCTTTTGTCGTAGATGAAAGAAAGAAAAATGTTTACTGGATTATATATTAGGCCTTTTACAATTCTCATGAAAGAGACAGTTCGTCGCAGCGTCTTCTTCACGAGTCTGTTGTTTGAATGGATAAACAAATGACAATAGTATTTCTTGAGTCTACAAAGAAGCCAATCAACACACTAATTACTCGCCGAAGCACTATAACTCGTTATAAAGATATAAAAGCCAGAGGAAAATGCCGACGAAAGAAAACGTTTTCCCATCGCAGTTGTTGATTTAGTTCTTGAAATACAGAAGAAAAATTACTTATCTCCAAAAGCTAGACAGTTGAAAAGCACAACACTTAAACGTGTAAGTACTCTTTTATCTAAAGTCTCCAAGCAGTTGAATGCGTCTTTCACAGATTTTATTATGCAGATCTATTTTTTCCTATGAAATACAAGTTGATTAAAATTTAAGCAAATACATACATTTATATGAAAATGAGTCGACCCATTAGGATACCGTCGTATCAGTAATATGTAATGATGCCATTGTTTTTTTTTCTTTGAAAGTCACACATATTTTAATTAGGATTTCATTGATATTACTTTCATTATTATTGAGATATTCTATTTCTCATCTTAATAATTAAACGGAAATAATTGATCCATTCTAACTAATTTTTTTACAATATTGAGAGAGTGGACGATTGAATCAAATGTATCTAATCATACAAACTACGAATTAATGTTTCAACATTGCAAGATGGCCGAAGACTTTAAAAAATATCAGAACATTTACTACCTCCAGGTTCCAGATAATGTACCTAGATCAAAATCAACTGCGTTATTTGTAGTGTTGCACATATTTTTGCAATCAGTAAATATGATTAAAATATGAGAGACAACTCTCTAATTGTATTATGAAAAATATTTCTCACAAAAACAATTACCATCAGATGAAGTTCATTTATCTTAGAAATATGCGTATCACTGGACAATTTCGTCTACATCGTTTAGTTAATGGAACAAATACTACTAGCGTACGGCATACCTAAAGAAACCGTAGCGGCAATAACGATTCTCTATAGAAACACTAAAGTAAAAGTACGATCACCGGATGGAGACACAGAATACTTTGACATTGTAGCAGGAGTACTACAAGGGGACACACTGGCCCCGTACCTCTTTATCATTTGTCTAGACTACGTACTTAGAACATCGATTGACAAAATCAAAGAGAATGGCTTCGAACTGACGAAGAAAAGAAGCAGAAGATACCCCGCAACAACAATTACCGACGCCGACTACGCCGATGACATAGCGATACTGGCAAATACACCTGACCAAGCCGAAACACTTATGCATAGTTTGGAACGAGCAGCAGCAAGCATAGGCCTCTATGTTAATGCACACAAAACGGAATATATGTGCTATAATCAAACGGGGGAAATCTCCACTCTAAAAGGAACCCCTCTTAAACTAGTAGACAAATTCACGTACCTAGGAAGCAGCGTCGAATCAACCGAAAAGGACATCGAAACGAGGTTAACGAAAGCATGGACAGCTATCAATAGGCTATCGATTATATGGAAATCAGACCTAACCGATAAAATGAAACGCAGTTTCTTCCAGGCAGCGGTCACATCGATACTGCTATATGGATGCACTACATGGACGCTAACAAAACGACTGGAGAAGAAGCTAGACGGCAATTACACAAGAATGCTGCGTGCAATCCTGAACAAGTCCTGGCAGCAACACCCCACAAGACACCAACTGTACGGCCACCTGCCCCCTATCACGAAAACTATTCAAGTTAGACGAACCAGACATGCAGGACACTGCTGGAGAAGCAGAGATGAACTCATAAGAGATGTACTCTTGTGGATCCCCACACATGACCGCGCAAAAGTAGGACGACCAGCTCGAACGTACATTCAGCAGCTATGTGAGGATACAGGATGTTGTCCTGAAGACCTACCTAGGGTGATGAACGATAGGGAGGAGTGGCGAGAGAGGGTCAGGGATTTCTGTGCTGCCAGCACGATATGCTGATGATGAAATTACACGAAGCAGTGTCTCATCAACCGAAAAAGACATCGACACGCGGCTAACGCAGGCGTGTGCTGCTATCGATAAGCTATCGATCATGTGGAAATCAGACCTGACCGATAAAATGAAATGCAGTTTCTTCCAGGCTGCGGTCGTGTCGATACTGCCGTATGGATGCCCTACTTGGACGCTTACAAAATGGCTGGAGAAGAAGCTAGACGGCAATTACACAAGAATGTTGCGAGCAATATTGAACAAGTCCTGGTGGCAAAACCCCACAAGGTACCAAGGATACGGCCACCTGCCTCCCATCACAAAAACTATCCAAGTTAGACGAACCAGACATGTAGGACACTGCTGGAGAAGCAGGGACTAGCTCATAAGTGATGTACTCCTATAGACCCCACACATGGCCGAGCAAAAGCAGGACGACCAGCTTGAACCTACATATAGCAGCTATGGATACGGGATGTAGCCCTGAAGACCTGCCAGAGGCGATGAACGATAGGGAGAAGTAGCGAGAGAGGGTCAGGGATATCTGTGGAGGCGGCACAACATGATGATGACGATGATGATGATGATATTTATATGCATGAAAGTATTATTTTGAAAAAGAAAAATTTAGTTGATAATGATTTGGTAAAATTATAATATTTGATAGAACCAATTTCAAGTTCATTCCTAGTGAGGCTATATTTAGAGAGTTTGTAAAATTACTTAGATCAGATTTTACATATCATATTTACCTAACCCCTACGCTCGGGCAGGATATGACTCAAGGTCAATTTTTTTAAACCGAGTTTAACAGGTTTAAATTCACCAAGGATGAAGAACCTAGTCTGTCCTACTATTTACCCATAGATGGAGGCAGAATAATTGGATTCATACCTTTCCCAAGGGTATTAGTGCTATGGGAAATGCAATCAGTCTCGTCCAGGATTTGAACTCGTGTCGTCGTGTCTATTTCCTGCGACGATAACCATTATATCACCGGCACCTCCAGATTTTACATATCGGTTAGTTGGAAAAGTTCTTCGTTAAGCCGATTAGTTAACTCCAAAGACTGATTGAATTTAAGGGCATGTTAAGTCGTCTAGGCTTATTTTATACCTAGAAGTTAGTGAATTATGTTTATTGTACGTTAGTATATGCATTTTTCATTTAGTTGTTTCTTAAAAGTCGTTCTTTGTGAAAGGTCAAATCGAATTCGCATATTTTGAAAACATATCTATTTGGTCTATATATGGGTCTCAAACAGCTACTACCCGGCCGGGTCAGACTGGACCCGTAGTAATAGCAATTAACCAGTAGTGCATACTACCTACATTTCCAGAATAAGAGTAGCACCATCAGATGTAGTCTACTGTCATGCCGAGAACACGTTTTTTTAAGGTGGGTGAGGCTTATTTGTTTGCGGGGGATATGAGCAGCTGATTCTAATCCCTACCAACTGTTTGAGATGTCACCTGTTCAGATGAAAAGACCTACGCACTTTCATGATGTCAGGAGATTTAGAGAATAGACTGTTCTAACATTTGTTAACGTGTAATCGATCGACAAACGACTCTACTGCAGGGTCTCGGAACAATCTCAAATGGGAAGCACCGATAAAGAAAAAGAGAGATTGGCAGATAACTGAAGCCTTGGGGTATCGTCAATATGGGTCGGGACGACGACCCGGTGAAGAGTGATACTTGATCCATTGGCCGAAATTGCAGAGTCGAAATTAAAGTCTGCTAGCGGAATTTGTAAATATAAATATTAGAATTCTTAAGAAAATAGAGAAGTAATTAATGCCAGAGTTCGAGAGGCCAGATGCCATGGAAGTTTGTAAAGGAAGTGAAAATTGTGTATATTAGAGTCCTGGGGAAATAAGGAAATAATAATTACACGAAAAAGGCAATTTATCAAAGTCAAAGGTCCAGCATTGAGGTGCACGAGATTCGAATTGCACTGGTTCAATAACAAGTTGCCCTTGTCTAAATTCACTATATAATCACGGCTTCGTACGGGTTTCCAACAATCAGTACTTGTTTGAGGTAATATTAGAGCTAGAAAGTTGTGATTTCTTTCAATGCAAAACCCCGACTAAGTCAGCAAGTCAGGCCCTGTCATGAAACTATGTTTAGGGGCAAGGTTCTGTTCAAAAGGGATCAGGACATAAAATCATTACGGCTTTCGGTAAGAGACTCAGCCACACTCTTTGACTAACACTTCCTCGTATTTTTCAGCTGATGGTAAAACCACATGATTTATCTGATATAAATCTTATATTTGCTTATGATATACATAACCGTCAAAAGCCAAGACTATACTCTTCATATATTTTGATCATATTGTATCCCAAATAACAAAAAGAAAGATAACGTGAGCATTAACAGCACAGGAGTTTTTGAGTAATTATTACTGTAACGTCGAGAGATATATGAGTTAAAGAAAAGTAACTCTTTCTTATCTGAGTTCACTTAGAGACCAATACCACTTGCTGAACGCATGAGGCTTTGCAGCTGAAACTCAGCGTGAGCAGGAATAGTGTGATCATCTGTGCAGTCTGTATCAGAAGTAGTTTTCGTGAATTATCGTTTGCTTCTTTCTTTTTGTAGTATGAAACAGTTTTCTTTCATCATATCATTTGAAGTTCATAGTACATTTTCTAAACAGATTTCGAACAGAAATGGTGGTAGAGTAACTCCTTTCAAGACCCCAGAAACAATGTCTATGTTGTCGGTGTCACCATCAGGTAACAGACAATGACTTTGGTGTTCTTGTGAAGCATCATTGCCATATTAGTTCCTTTTGCAAAACGCCATGATCGAATTATTTGCTCCATCTTTTCTCAGTGCATTAAATCAAATGTCTTAGAGAAATCTGCACTCAAAAGTGCGGCGTGGACATTTTTTCCACGTATCCTGTCAGTGATTAGTGAAAGTGTCAGTATCTGTGACATGGTGGTTCAGTTTCTCCGAAACCCGTTTTGATTTTTTCTTAGAAATTTGTCGGCTTCAGATAATATGCAACTGAGAAGCAGGGCAAATCAATTTTAGTAGCTATAGAAGGAAAGGTTTTACTGATAGCAGTAATAGTCTTACTTCTATAATTCTTGGGGATTTCTTGAGGAAAGAAAGGATGCAACATTTCGCCCCTTTCTCTGTTAACTTTTCAATGTGTTAAGTATAGCATAATTGTAAAAGGATATATATATATATATATATATATATATATATATATATATATATATATGTCTCTGTGTGTGTATATATATATATATATATTTTTTTTTTAAGAAAAACAACAAAACCGGTCACATAGGATTATGAATTTATTTCCATCCTGTTACGCATTTTTGAAATTTCCAAAAACACGAAAAAAAATTAACAGGACTTCTTCAGATCTTCAAAATGCGTAACATGATGGAAATAAATTTATAATCCTATGTAACCGGTTTTGTTGCTTTTCTTAAATAATTTATTGCTCTGTATTATTGTTACATTGAGCTCTTTACCAGGAAAATTTAGATATTCACTCATGAATAATTTCTTGTCCTGATGGAATTACTCCCAACTCCGGTTTAACTGGACCAAAGAATACTATATATATATATATATATATATATATATATATATATATATAACCATGGTTGTGCTCTAAAATAGACTCTTCAACATGACAAACAAAACCTAATCTCTTTTTGCATAAATATTTTAAAATGCATTTTAGATTACGCAGCAATCATAATATAAAAGTAAAAAAAAAAAAAAGAAAGGGAAAACATCTAGAAATGTTCAATAGGGGCCAACGGGCGTTGGTGATCAAGACTAGAGCGTAGGCAACAGAAGCTTCAATCTGATAAGTTAAAGCTTAACTATTTGTAAGAATATTTTGAAATGCATAAAAATTTCAAAATCATAGTTCTATTAAAACAAAAGTGAACATCAGTCGTTTCTAAATTTTGCTAATAATTGAATGTTCCTGAACTTTCTAAGATGTAGCGTCACGAAGAAGCATGAAAAGAATTTTAAGATATCAAAAGCAGAGAGCCAATAACTAAATCGAAGTTTATTGTAAAAGTATAGAAAAAAATCAATTCACAAAGCCAAAATGAAATTAAGAAAGATTGTTGAACTTAAAGTTAAAACTTAAAAGTTTAAAAGTGAAAGTCTTTACTTAAACAAATTTTCAATCTGGTTATGGGCAAAGAATGAATAGAAAAAGATGAAAAACATCCTCATAAGAAGAAAAACCCACACTATCAAGATCCAACAAGAACTGGATATTTATAACACCATGACAATAAAACTAGGATCAGACAAGAGAGATCAAACCCAACAATCATGAAGTAGGCAGTAATAGCGAGTAGTCGTACATTTAGCCGCTAGTCACTAAAGTATAAATTCTCAGAAAGCGGAGGATTACTAGAGCCACATAATCGTTTATAACATTGAAAATCACAGGATGCAGCATGAGAAATATGAAACAATGCGGATGAATCCAAACACGGGCCAACGGCACGCTTCATCTGATGCTGGAGGAGGAACTGACGGCCATAATCAATTAGTTTAGTCTGGAAACTGCTTCTATTCCTTTATGAGGGTAGTGACTATTGATGAGGGAAAAACAACCATCGAAAGATTATCATGATTCTGATTCAAACCATACATCCAAAACGCTTTATCTTAGATATAGATCTTAGTGATAGGAGTGCTGATAAAAAAAGTGGGAATGAAAAATCAACTGAAAATCTAACAATGTTTTCTTTCAAAATTTCATTTAACGTCAACATCACTTAATTATCTAAAACTGAAAGAATATGTTAGTGTTTTCATATATTTATCAGTACAACTATTACAAAATACCTCCCTTGCTAATTGTTTCATTTTGAATAGAAACTGACATTCGCGGCAAAACTTATTTATCCAATACATAATGACTCACTCATAGGTGTATATCTAATATCACAAATTATGTCACAAATTATATCAATTTAGGCAAAAAAATGGCTACATCTTCAAATATCTATACTCTGTCTAATATTATCTTTGCTTACAAGAAAAGTTTTATCACACAATTTTCACTCAGTTTAATTCTTAGGTCGGTGTTTTATTCATCATTTAGACTTTTGTTCGCTATAGAACTATGAAGAGATTGCTCAAAAAATTTACTTCAGGGACAAAAGCAAACGTCTTTCAAATGGACTCTTACACATGAACCCGCCAGTTTTGGCCGTCCTGCAAGGATTTACTTACAGTAGACCAGTGCAGAAACTATGCAGTCTAGAGGACATACCTGAAGCAATGGATGATTAAGACCGGTGACAATTAGCAATTTGCAGGTCTTGATGAAAATGATACACACACACGCTCACACACACACACACGCGCACACACACACACATCCACACACTCACACACACACACACACATATATATATATATATATATATATATATATATATATATAGAGAGAGAGAGAGAGAGGGGGGCTATAAATGTCTCTACCTCAAGGTTTTGATGTTATTGCATAAATCTCTAAATTTTCTATTCTTGGTCTACCAAAAATAGAACATTTTGTATTCTTATTATTTCATGTTGAACATTAATTAATCAAAATAAGTAGTAATCAATTATTACTCAGTGTCCATATATTAAAATACTGCAACAAAGAGTCTAGATATATTGCCGAGTCAAAAAGAAGTAGACTTTTATTTATTCAATTTTATTTTAATAATTTTTAAGATTAAACTAACAATTGATCTCTCAAAAAGGCACGATTCAATGGAACGGAAACAAAGTTCTAATGATAATTGAAAACATGAATTAAACATCTTGACAGTGCAAACAAGTGATTTTATTGTTATAATATTACATAATAATAACATTAGTTGGTAGTTGTAATATTACAATCATCAAATTGACAAAATGATTGTTTTATTTTTTCCATTATTTCCGTAAAGATTTTACCCCTTACCGATAGGAGGTGTAATGGTTAAAGCAATGGACAGCGGAATCGTAGTACGCGAGTTCGTACTCCAGTCGCGCTATTACGTTCGCTTTCGGGCAAATACCCTTGGGAAAGGTTAGATCCCTCCTATCCTCCAAGCTATGGGTTAAATAGTACCACTACTGTTCTTCTAGGAGAATGGATTTGGCATTAAATAACCTAAAAAGAGTTGATATGCCATTAACCAAAGAAACCAAACCAACCCTTACTAATATAATTTAATTGGATGTTTCTTGCTGATGATCTGCTCTGTTCCTATACTTTGTTTTTTTTTAAAAATTCTCATGTGGATATTTTCTATTTCATTGACTTAATTGTCAGTTTTCAATATGGAGTTGTTATTACTGATTTCAATATGTATATTGTTTCTTTTTCAGCTCACTGGAATTATAATTACTTAATATTCTAAAAGAAAATCTGTATCGCCCTTCATTGAGTAGCAATTACGTTTTAAAATATACTTGAAGGCAGCTTATCTTGGGTCAAAGACATTTGTGTTGAAGAATACAACTGAAAAGAAAATATAATTTTGTTATTTTTAGAATTGCTAGTTCTTAAGTATCCACTGGGCAAACAAAAATGGGATATGTTATTTCGAGATTTTGATCTCTAAGGAAATGTCCTCAATACCCCAAAACCGAAAAAGTGCCGGAATTAAATATTTTTAAAAAATTGAATGCTTAAATATACTGTTATTTAAAATAAGTAAAGTTGGCGACCATAGTCGAGGGTGACCCAAAGGCTCCCTTTTCGATAGCTACTACACCAAGGTGTAGGGGAGGGCGCTACTCCTTCCCAGGATTGCTCTACTTTACCCTTGATCAGTACCTTATAATGCTGAGTGTTAAGCAAGAAGGCATCAAGTACCATTTTTCGAGTCTTTGGTATGATTCGACCTGGGATTGAACCCAGGTCTCCCGGGCCATTGGCGAACACTAACTGCTAGAAAATAAAATACATGTATTAATTCAACCACTCCATCACATGAAAGATGTGACACAGTTCTCTTATGCTTAGTATTGATGATGTAATTTATAGGTTTCTTCTAAACTGAGTGCCATACTAAAGGTAAAGAACACAGTCTACTGTACTATTTACTCACATAATTACGGGAAGAAATGATGAATTCCTGTCTATCCCAAGGGCATTCAAAAGAAGTGAAATCAAAAGACATAACCAGATTACATATTTCATTTCTGTTATGAAATTGAACCAATACCAAAGACAATGTGTTCGCGATAACCACATAAATCCATGGTAATTCTTCTGGAGTGTATCGATGGGGAGTGCAAATGGATGAAAGATATAACCTTTAAAAAAAAAAGGATGACAATTAAAAAAACAAAATAGCAGATATTATCCTTTTTAATGGTACAATCAGATTCTGAATTGAATCAGTGTTTTTTTTTATTGATATTCCCAACCCGAGATAATATTCAATCGGATAAAATATATTTCGAATTTTTCTTAAAGGAAAGTGACTTTACATTTAATGATGACTGATGTAGGTTTTAGAAAAAGTCTTTTGTCGGTGAGTAATATTTGTGATATTTACTCATTTGAATCCATCTTGTCGGACAGGATCGACTGGAATATGGTCTGAACTATTAAAAGAAGAGTATGTGTCAACTTGTATTATATATATATATATATATATATATATATATATATATATATAAATATATATATATAAAGCTATGCGCAAGCAATTATTATTATTATTATTATGATTATTCATTAAAGGTTTTTCACATCAGCGTTAACAGGTGGTCTTTCACAAGAGATTGAATGACAGCCAGTCTTCTCGAGTCTCCAGTACTCTTCTCAGAATTCTGGCCGTTCTTCAATAATGCTGTTGTTTGGATGGTCTCTACTCGGCTGCCAACGTTCAAATCCTCCAGGCTCTTAAATAATCCTTTAGTTACCGTGCCAAAAGCACCAATCCCAATTGGTACAACCGTCACTTTTATGTTCTATATTTTTTTTCAATTCTCTTGCAAGGTCGAGGTATTTATCCATCTTTTCACATTCTTTCAGTTTTTTTCTGTGGTCAGCTGAGACAGCAAAGTGTACAATTTTGTAAATTTTCTTTTTTTTTTTTTTGTTAATTATTATAAGGTCTGGTGTTCTGGCCGAGATTAGGTTTTTTTCCTTTGTATGTCAAAGTCCCATAAGAGTTTATGTGTGTCATTTTCTAGGACAGATGCTGGGTTGTGCATATACCATTTGTTGGTATGGTCAAATTTAAATTTCTTGCACATTTCCCATTGGATCACCTTGACCACCCAGTAGTGTCTAGCTTTGTATGCTTTCTGTGATAATTTTCTGCATTCGCTTATGTGATTGGTCGTTTCGTCTCTGTCGTCACATAGCCTACATTTGCTATCTTGTTGAATCTTATCTATCCTTGCCTTGATATGATTAGTTCTTATGGTGATGTTTTGCACTGTCATTAGGAGAGATTCTGTTTCTCTCTTAATTTTTCCTTTTCTTAGTCATGTATTATTATTATTATTATTATTGCAATATAGAATAAAACGGAAATAAACCAGAAGTTTATGGCGTAATTAAGTCAAAAAAGATATCGAGACAGAATAAAACAATATTGACAAAATTGGACACTCTTAAAAAGCGAAGAAAATCTACCGATACATTAAAGGGAGAATGCACAAAAAACATACCAACATCCGTAATACAAGGAATCAATTTTGGTGCAAAATATGGTAATGAAGGGAACATAACAGAAAATCCAGATGGATAAGAAAGATGGGAAATGATCTAGAACTCGAAGAAGAACCGAAGGCGAAAATACACCTTGACTCACACAGAGTAACTCTCAAAAAAGTAACAAAGTGGCAAATGCCAGCTCATGATGGCATATATGGATACTGGTTTAAAAATTCACTTCTATCCATGACAGACTAGATATCGAAATGAATAGATGCGTACGAGAAACAGATATACCCGAACGGATGAGAATAGGATAGATTACCCAGATCCAAAAAGACCCCCAAAAAGAAACCGCCGAAAAAATATGGGTCCTACCGATGATGTTGAAAATACTAACGGCAAAATTTAGGGAGGAGATTTACGATTCGTTAATACGCTGCAGACAATTTCCTGATGAACAGAAATGTTGCCTTAAGTAGACCAGAGGAATAGAAAAACAACAATATACTGATCAACGCATCCTTAAGGATAGTAAATCGAAACAAAAAAGATCTAGCTAAGGCATAGATTGACCACAAAAAGTATACAATATTATCCCGTAAATCTGGGTGATAGACCGTCAATACAACAGAAGGCATAGAACTGCCCAAATCAGAAATACATGGGGACGCTTTGAGAGAATGAAAGTTTCTAGTACTTAGGGAAATTGGCAGCAAACAACCTGAAATAAGAAGAAAGGAAGGAACAAATAACACAATAATACCTTAGGAGAACGAGAAATCTTCTCGAAACCAAGCTCTGCAGTAGAAGTCTCATCAAAGGAATGAACACCTGGTCAATTTCATTTTTAAAGTAGATGTAAACGGAAACTCTAACGTGAAATCATATAACTACTTGCATTGCGAAAGTATAAAAGACGCTGTGTCTCTTAAGCTGGGGAAGCAGAGACGGAGACAGAAGCAGAAGCTGAAAGACGGCTCTGAAATGACGTCGGTCAGTAGAAGACTAACTTCTGTCGTAACACCAACAGCGAGAGACTTATAATACTAGTTGGACTGTACCACTTGGGTTTATAAATAATCAACTCTGTTTCTCAGTGTATCTTTTCCTTACCACGATACAACAATTAGATAGGGATATATTGATGAGAAAAATATCAAGTATTATGAAGAGTTCCTGGAAGTTGATTTAGCTTAGAAGCGATAATCGCTAATATAAGATAATTAAAAAAATGAAGTTGTTTGAAAAAAACAACTGACTTTGCTTTTAAAAAGTCGATAAGGGTTAAGACATCTTTAAACCAACGAACCAACTAAGTCATTTTTTGTGGGGATATTCATCAGATTTATGTGAATTTTGGTAAGGTATCTCCACTCATCTGCTTATAAAAGGCCACAAACACGCAGCTACACACAGAAACTCAGGAAAATTACTGTAACATATAGTTGACTTCTATTTTGCCGTTCAGAACGAATAACATTTGGCATTGCTGATTGAACAATAATTCCAACCCCCACTGCGCCTTTTTAATTCGTCCTCTTCTATTGCAATGCCGTGATTTATATCCAACCATAATCTCGTTTGACAGCTCACTGTCATGATGATTCCCTGAAAGCCCCAAGATAAATTTTAAAACAGCGAGTGAGCTACTTAAAAAATGAATTGAAATAAAGCTAATAATAAAACTCATGGTAATAATAGGAAAGGTGAGAAGGAAAAATAGACAGGATAGTAAGAGAACTAAAAGAAAAGTACAAAATTGAATGAGAAAAAGAAAAAGAAAAAGAAAACAATTAATGAAAAAAGAATAAAATTTATAAAAAAACGCAAAAAGATTTAAAAAAGGAGAAAGAAAAAGAACGATGGTAAAGGAAAAAAATGTTAATAAAAAGTAGAGAGACTTTTTGAAAAAAAAATTTGAAATTGGAAAGGATGAAAGGACAAGCGGTGAAAAACTAGTGGAAATTATGAAAAGAAACAAAAGAAAAATAAAATGGAAGAAGAAGAAGAAGAAGAAGAAGAAGAAGAAGAAGAAGAAGAAGAAGAATATTATAAAGAGATGAGCACGGAGAAATATGATGATAATAAAAGGAAAATTAATTCTGTTCTTACAAACTTTTATTTATTGATTTCAGCAAATTAGCATATCAATGAGATTAAAAGCAAGAAAGAAATCTTTACTCAAATTGAATTTGAAAAGAAAAAAAAAATCCTAGAAAGTTAAAATCTAAAATAAACCAAGTAATGGCATTTGAAGTTTTTTGCGTTCCTTGAAGGATTTTCAGTCTTATTTTGATTCAACAATGTTTATTTAAATTCCAATGGCTTAGGCTCCGATCCTATCAGGATTGAAAACAATTAAACTCGATTTGACGGTGTTACAATAAAGTTTAAGCGTTTTTGCCACATTCATTCAGAGATGACTCTAAGCGGAAATATACATGAACTGAAATGATCTTAACTCAGCCAACATTTGCAAGGACGAGGCCTTTCAAAATTACAGTGACACTAACACATATTAATATATATATATATATTATTCGAAACTTCACACGTGTCGGTGCTCGTGCGAAAGTGTGGTGTCAAGTAAGTGTTATGCAACAGCAGAACAAAGAAAATGCGGTAACGAAGTTCGAAACCTAGCAGCAGTTGATTGGGAACATTGTGTTTATATCCGAGAGAGAAGAGTCGTCGTGCCGCCATCACGGATATCCCTAAGTATTTCATGCAAGGTATCGATTTATAGAAATATAGCAACACGTGCTAGACGGCATGTGTTTTCTCCCATGTTGGTTGTTTGTCTCTTTCTGGGTTTGACGAAATTTATGTGGTTGTGTTCGAGGTTAGAGCAAGTATAACCGAAAAGTCAGAATAGGAAAGAAAAAGGTTGCAGAATGTATACATTTTTGTGTGGTTGACTGCTGGAAGTCAAAATGTAAGAGAGGGAGAGAGTGTGTTGTCTCTGTAAGTCACAGTGTAAGAGAGTGAGTTCTTAAAAGACGAGAGTATATGTAGGCAATCCTTGTCATGCAGTCGGCTCCAAATGCGCGGGACAAAATCTGTGTTGCGAACGTTGTTGTGAGCGCTAACCACGTGACTTTCCAGAACAATGGCTTCCCGAGACTGATTAGTTTACCGATCAACCATCTTTATTTCGGGAATAAGTGGCATCACGGCCAGTCTAAAATACAGGAGTGTAAATCCTATATATATATATATATATGTATTATTATTATTATTATTATTATTATTATTATTATTATTATTATTATTCCCTACAGCCCTTCTCAGAAACAGCCAGTAATCTACGATCCACTGATTTCGTTAATTTATTTTCATTTCTTCAGATTAAATTTCTGAGATGGTAGTTTTAAATGATTACCATTGGTCTGCATTAGTTTTATATTGTTTGCCTACTTGATATAATTTTATTTTCATAATTGACCATAGCTTTTTGATAAGATTTAGATCAGGAGTTGATGTTAGCAATTTCATCATCTCTCTTGTAAAGCTTTTTATACTAAAGGAATTTGCAGATAATCTTAGATAAATGATCGTCATACATAAATGCAGACTTCACTTTCAAACTGCAAGACTTGGAATTTTACTGTGAGATGAAAGTCTCGACCACAAAAATGCAATTGTTAGCTCTGTTCCCTTTTAACTCTTTGATCGACTTTGAATGACTCAATAATTGCTTGATTGACAATTCTATCCAATATAATAACAGTGTCACTCGTTGTTGCCTTCTTGTAACCACATATATGTATGAATGGAATAAAATCCACCCTTTACATATTTACCCAACCGCTCCGCTCGGGCAGGATATGACACAAGGTCAATTTTTTAAGCGGAGTTTAACAATTTTAAATTCAGAGTTTTCCTTCTCCTAGACTAGTTGCCTCACCAAGGCTGAAGAACCTAGTCTGTCCTACTATTTACCCATAGCTGGAGGGAGAATAATTGGATTCATATCTTTCCCAAGGGTATTAGTGCTCTCTGTAATCAGTCCAGGATTTGAACTCGTGTCCAATTCCTGCGACGATAACCTTTACACCATGGGCACCTCCAAAATAAAATCCACCCTTTAGCCCATACTTCAGATTCATCAAATGTTACTCAAATTCTTCCGAGGATATTACTTCAGAAAAGTTAATTTTATGCATATCTTGGTCGAATTCAGGTGCTTTGAGATATTTACTTTAAAGAGAGTAGATTGCATTGGATATCCTTTTTGCAAATCCCACTCCACAAAGTATTCAACAGCTTTTGACTTCTTGACTCCCCCAATACGAGCTGTTCAAAGATCTTAGCGTTGGCCAAAATGCTTGTTTGCGATAACTTCTTTAGGATGCGGTCATCTAGAAGAAACTAGATTATAAAGATTTGCATCGAGTTTTATACTTAGTTATATTTTCAATAATCTTCGTTATCGTTCGATGATTTCTGCAAATTTTCTTTGATATATCCGAAATAAACGTTACCTCACTCATAGACTTACTTATTTTTGGTTTTTCAGTACTTGCAACTATAAGTTCAAAAAGACAGCAACGAAAAAATAAGACCACCTAAAAAACAATATTTTATTTGAATAGAGACGTCTTCAGCAAATATTAATTTAATCATTTTTTAAAAACTTTAACGAGTCTATTTTCGTAAATTCCAAACATTTCAAAAATTAGACATGAACACAGCGAGAGATTTAGTTCGATATTTTTAAAAAGGTGGCAATATTCGAGTTTAAATTTCACAAAGTTTGGTTCAGAAATTTTAAAGTCAATAGGCATTATCTGAATTGCGTAACAACTTCAGGCAGACTATATATATATATATATATATATATATAAATATATAGACACACACACACACACATATATATATATATTTTCCTAAGAAAAAGATCCACGACCTCACAAATATTAACCATCCGTAGAATCCTTAAAGGCGGAAGGGTAAAAAACCTACAGACGACTTTACCAAGGCCTTTGATTCCATTCACAGAGGGAATATGGAGCAAATCCTCCTAGCATACGGCCTACCAAAAGAGACCGTAGCTGCAATAATTATTCTGTATAGAAACACCAAAGTGAAAGTACGTTCACCGGATGGAGACACAAAATACTTCGACATTGTAGCAGGAGTACTGCAAGAGGAGACGCTAGCCAATACCTCTTTATCATCTGTCTAGACTACGTACTTAGAACATCAACTGATAAAATCAAAGAAAACGGTTTCGAGCTGACAAAGAAAAGAAGCAGAAGATGCCCCGCAAAAACAATTACCGACGCCGACTACGCCGATGACAGCGATTCTGGCAAATACACTCAACCAAGCCGAAACACTACTACATAGTTTTGAACAAGCCGCCGAAGGCATTGATCTCCATGTCAATGCACACAGAACTGGATTTATGTGCTTTAATCAAACAGGCAACATTTTCACACTAGAGAGGACCTCTCTGAAATTGTTAGACACATTCACCTACCAAGGAAGCAGTGTTTCATAAACCGAAAAAGTCATCGACACGCGGCTAACGAAGGCATGGACAGATATCGATAAGCTGTCGATCATATGGAAGTCGGACCTGACCGATAAAATGAAAAGCAGTTTCTTTCAG
>OY757910.1:47579092-47581592 GCA_963585895.1 Sepioteuthis lessoniana | reverse complement strand
CTTTAGATTTTCCTTCCTATTTTTCTGACGCTCCTATTCTATTTTTTCTTTATTATTTTTTATACCACTATTTTTAGATACGGCGTTTGATATCTCTTTTGCCTCAAAAGTTTCTTTTATATAACCAACACATTGTCACTTGAAGCGCTGCTATTCCTAAGCTATTATTCTTCCTCTTAGTAAGTTATATTAAACAAGAAAATACAGACATAGCCCCAAGAAATACGAAAATATACAATGAGAGCATACATTAGCTTATGTAAAAAAATGTACTTATGCGTTACCTGCGTTCCTTGTGATTTTTCTTTATATAAACTTATCAGTTTAAGAAGAACATTTTTCTGTAAATCATATAAGAACAAGATCACTCCAACTGGTACAATTGTATAAATCTTTAAGTGGGACAAAATATTACCCTAACTGAAATCCAAGATCATTTTTAGTTAACTTAAAAAAAAATTAGTTGATAAATTTTCGACGATATATGGCATACCAACCATCATGGGTTATTTAATGCAAAATCCACCCTGTTTGAGAGACAGTCGTGGTATTATTTGGCCTAAAGATTGGAGAATAATGGGATCCATACCTTTCCCAAGAGTATTTGTTCGAAAGTGAACGTAATAGCGCGACTTGAGTTCAAAATTACTTAATACGATTCCACAGTTCAGCGCTTTAACTATTATACACTATATAATATACCTATTATACTTCCATGCATTATGTTGTTAGATTGACTCTAATGACCAGACATAGTATGTGACATTAGCACCACGCCAAGGCAAAGTCAGGTGTAAAAGACAGACATGATATTCACGACTGTTTATTTTCACATTGTGACAGAATGAGTTTGAGAGTCAGAAATTTAAGTCATTAAATAGGCCGTTTAAAACACTTAAATCTAATTTACACATCTTGATTTTACATTCTTTTTACATGTCTTAATTTTCCACCCTTTAGCACACCTTAATTGTATAATATTTTACATGTTTCAGTGCAAGAAGAATTTTAAGAAATACTTTGATTTGAAAATACGGCAAAACAACGAACCAATAACAGTTCATTGCATAAAGAACTGTTCTAATTTATACTTTAAGAGAAAAAAAGGTATTAATTGTTCTTTCAAGAGTCACATTTCCAAATCAACGAACAACAAGCAGCAAAAAAAAACAAACAAAAAAACAAACAAACAAAAAACATTGTTATAAAAAAGCCAATACGTTAAATGACTCAGTCAACGCTAGAATCCTTTTAAGCCATCAAAGCGAGTAACCAGATATTTGACTCGCCGCCTAAATCTTTAAAAGGGGTTGCAGAGGAAAAATGGAAAGTATTTGAATACTTGTGTAAATGCCATGTAATAGCCAAACATTTGCGTAGTATATTGCAAGATGCTGAAGAGAGGAATATCGTAACAAAGCTGAATGTAAGAAAATATTGAACTCGAATCTATAGAAAAAAAAAAAAGAACTGATAAAAAATTAATGTTCTTGAAAAATATTTTGCCCTGAAACGCAACTTTCGATACGAAAGGTTTATTTTTTATTCAGACGTTCAGGAGCTGAATGAAAGAGTAGGCAAATATGTCGTCCGCCCGCAGCAATTTACAAAGTCATGAGAGTTCAGCGTGTTCTATAACTCTCTCTTCCAAGAAGGGATAGGCACTAACTTAGGGACAGACCTCCATCTGCCCTAAATAGGGTAATCCAGAAAATATCCAGAACACATATGCATAGGATTACAGCTAAGGTCGAACCAAACACCAACAATTACACGAAGAAACGGAATCAGAATCAGAGGTTAGATTAGAGACACCGAAAGTAAAACAAATGGGCATCAATAAACAAAACCACAAAACCAGTGGCGCTTGAGCTAGAAACTAGTTCCTCGACGAAATAAATTCAAATGGTCACGCATGACAGCAGATTGCGTCAATAAAGGCTGTCCAGCTAAAGAAGAGAAGTGCTAATGGTGCTCTAAATTTGGACTCAGGTTTTTCGATCTACAACATACAACGACACTTGAACACGTGGCCTCGATTGTTTGTTAATGTTACAAGAAATAAGTTGCAACAAGGACTATATTTAGTCAGAAGAGATCTTTATGAACAGCAATTCATGTAGCTTTTGACTCGACAGCGGGTCAAAGGTGATAGCAAAAAGAGAAAACAGACTGGTTACGGCAATAAAACTGGAGTATATAAAAAGTTAGTTCTGGGGTTCTGGTGGTATATATATATATATATATATGTGTGTGTGTGTGTGTGTGTGTGTGTGTGTGTGTGTTAGAGCTTTAAAAGATGTTTTTTCAGGACGCTTTTCCGAAAGAGACACGTGAATTTGTAAACAACATTTGCTTGGTTTAAGTATGATTTTTCGGTGATTGCTTAATTTTTATCGAAATTAGATGATTTAACTTGGGAGAAGTTGATAATGGGTATAATTTTTTTCGAATATCCATTGGATTTGTTTCGTCTGAGTATAATGTTGGTTATTGCTTG
>OY757910.1:47556592-47574092 GCA_963585895.1 Sepioteuthis lessoniana | reverse complement strand
AATGATACCAGACAATACGATGATTGGGTTCCGGTAATGCTGGAGCTTTGAGAAATGCAGAATACTCCTTCATTGCCATTGCTCCCCGGTCCACTCTATCCCAGAGTGATAGCACCTGATAAGGGTCCTATATATGGGTCAAATAGAACTAAACTGTGTACTTATGCTAAATTAAATTGTTTGAAATAGAACTGTTTTGACATTACCTATGTGTGGATAAAAAAACATACTTATTCTTAACGGAATTGTTTGAATTAGAATTGTTTGACTAAACTGAATTGCTTGAAACAGAATGTTTTTTTTTTTGACAAACTGTGTACTTATGCTAAACTGAATCAATTGAAATAGAGCTGATTATTTCGATTAAAATCGATTTAGCTATAAGTAACCAACAAGAGTTGGTATGCCATAAAAAACAACCAACCAACCAACCGACCTTAAATTGACCCCCTTCAGAAAAACAGCATATGTTTGAATCCGAGCACAGTTTATGCATGTAAGAAGCAGTAGATATTTGGAAAAAAATGATGGAAGTTAATCTATTGCAGAATGATATTTCTCCTTAGAAAGATTTCATGCATGCTTAACGATAGTATTTTGTAAAAGCCCAAAAAAGATATGTCTGCGATTACTGATGTATCTTATAAACTTGTTGCTTTGCAACCTTTTAAAGTACTGGTGTGAAAATATAAATATTTATTGTAATCCTGTTAAATAACCAGTGCGGTTAATATTAAGAAAACAGAAAAAACTATTTATGGTCTTATTTCATTTTCTGTTAGGATGTATTTTTTTTTCTGTATGATTACTCATGTGAGCACTTCTGCGAGGATAGCTTCAAGAATGTAATTTCAAACAATCTCTACCTTTTTACAATTCCTATATAGTTACTGTGCATTAAAAAAATTCCAGTGCGGCTCATAGCGGAAGCCAACAATGTGAATTGGTAATCATGGTAATTACCAACTAAGGTAAAAAAAAAACGAAACAGCAAACTAGAGCTTATGTACAACGTTTCCTTAAAAAAACAACAACTTTGTGTCCCTAAGATTAGTGGAAACCTAATGGCACAATGTAGACTGAATTGACGTAATGTAATTAAATGTGGGTGAGGCATTGCTGAAATTGTACAACAAATGATCAGTTTCACAAATGTTAAATGCCACAAAACAACAAAATAGTTTGTTTAGCCGATATTCTGTACCAAGAGAAACCAAATCATCATTACAGTAATATAATGAAATGTCTTCAAGAAAAATGTTAATTGTTTTACAATACCAGAAAAACAAACTTGTTCGAGATTCCTGGCCGATAAAAAATTCACTTTTATTAATGTAGGTTTCGACAGAATATACTCTATATCATGGGGAGCGGCCCAAGAAGTTATACCGGTATCAGAATTTGAACAGTAGTCTGCTCTCAAAACGTGGACCTGAATAGGAAGAAAGTTTGTAGTCATTTATAATCATCACGCCTCGTCTTTATCCAGGAAACATGGAGTTTTCAATAGGATATCGAACGAAATTTTAACTGAGAATAGTGACAGCATACATTTGCGAAGCAAAACCTCGCAAGTATTAATCTCAAAACACGACATTTGTGAAGCAATAAGGGAAAACATGTCAACCTCACCAGTTATAGAGCAGCGATATGTGCAACTAATGCAAAAAATATAGAGCTGGAAAGAGATAATATAGCACTTTTAATGGAAGTTTCTTGTGGCAGGTCTGGGAAGTCCAACGTAAGGAAACATGGACAATTCATGAAACAGTCAGCGACTTGATATAAGGAAATTTGCGAAGTGACTGACCTATCAGTGATTTTTAACGAGTTAAGGAAGATGTATGCCCTCAAGCGACTAAATGGAAGCCGAAAAACTCTAATCTATTACTGAGGAACAACTTCTACGTCAAATATGGTTCGTTGCAGTTTGGGAACTGCAGAAAGGGGTGCACAAATAGAAATTCCACGCTCTAAGATAAAAAAAAAAGAGTTGATTACGCATTTCTTAGCTACATAACAAACCGGAACAGAATTTTGTGAAGTTACGGTTGCCAACCCAAATGAAAACGGATGTGGCCAGCTGCTGAAATATTTTGAGAAGATAGTTGTCGGACAAATTGTGACAGGGCTTGATAATATTTAACACAAATCTACTCTATAGCAAATTCAAAATGTTTGTGTTATATAATAGCCGAGGGATTTAGATTTATGCCTTTGAGTTTAGTTAGGCTGAGAACCTTTCGGCTCAGCACGTGGTTTAGTTAGGTGCAACATTGAGGCAGGTGTTAACGCTGGCGGATGGATGTGTCACTCAGATGTCATAATAGTCCATGACAAAACGGGTGACAGGGTGTGGGTGACGTCACGCACCGGAAGCGCGCAGAGGTTTGTGGAGATTTGAACAAAGTTAGAGAGTTGAGAATTAGACGCCAAACGAGAAGGATCAACTTTTGGAGCTCGCAGGCGCGAGGAAAACTTGCGCCCTATGGAGGGCCGCTCGAGACGGGGGCCAAATGAATAAAACAATATAGAAGATTGTGTCTCTCCTCCTTATGTCGAAACCTTTAACTCAAATTTAATTAAAAGGTTTCGTACCTGAACAAGAAGTCTTTACGTGTTTGCTAATTCTGAGATTCCTATGTTCTATCGTTATGAACATTCGATGTCCATTTCACCTATTTCACACTTGGCCATATTCGTGTATATGGCTATTCAACATTTGTAAGTCTAGAAACAATTAACTTATATGCCACCTATCCCATCATAGAATGTGCGAAGGTGGGACGGAGGAATGATTCCAAGAATCAAGACTCCGCATTATGCCAAGCTATATAGGATCTGTGTAAGAACCTTAAATCTCATTTGGTTAATGAATAGAAAAAAAAGTGTCCGGCGGCCAAATTAAGCTGCTCAATTTGGGATTACTGCGACGTATGGAAAGGGTTTGCCAGAAACTCGAAAAGTCAACCGCTAACAATTAGAAACATGAGCCTTACTTGTTTACCACTGGTGGAAAAACGGATAATTCCAGGTGCCCGGAAATTCAGAGTGGTAGGGCCTATACAGAACATACCAAAGACCGAGCCTAACCGCATCTGGGACGGAAGCAAGTTTCGAGGAAGACCTCCTGTAGAAGTGATCCAGATAACAGAATCCTACGCTGAATTCAGGCGCACTCCATCTAACTTCGATCGCCTATCAACCCACCGAACTGTCGTTGTTTCAAACCCAGGGGCATAGACTGGCTCAAACTGATTCAAAAAATTAAAGATACTAAAATGTCCAAAGAAATATCTCGTGCGGACCCGTCCCATGATATGTTGTAAAGTGGATGACCGATTACGTATAAATGGCACCCTATTCAAAAGAAACGCACCGAACAGTGTATATGTATCGGAAAATGCGCCAAAGTGTTATTCATCTGAATCAGAATAGAAAAATCTTGGATTATTCTCTTCAAACTTTTCGACCCCGACATCATGGCAAAATGTGATTACAAACGTCAGTGTAAAGAAAGACGGTGGATGTCCACAACAAATGGCCATCCCACAAAAGCTGGCCAATATAACATATCCCCCAACGGAAAAAAGGCGCTGACAGGAGCAAAGGATGCTGGAACATTTTGGTCCTACCACATACAATACATGCCCTCACTAGCCATTAAAAAACTATTGCTAGGTATCTTCTAAACATCCCCTCAAACATGAGCAACCGGTTTCTCAAAGGCAACCGATACTTCCTCCGAAAGATAAACTAACCCTCTGCACATCAGAATCGATATCATAATTTCCATTCATATCGTTGTATATTCATATCGTTATATATTCATATACAACGAGTTGTGTACCCAACAGGGGCAACCGGAACACTGGCCCATATCCGTCGGTATTGATTTAAAGGATTAGATGACATTCATACAAAACCAAACTGAACCCACATCAGAGGGAATGAAGGAGGTATACGTAATATGATGGGGTAAAAAACCCAACTGCAATGGAAATGAATTATATTTATACTCAACTAGTTTAACGCCACCAAACGAGAGCCTACGTCGCAGGATGAGAACGTTTCGACCACCTAGGACACAGACTCAGTAAATGTAATATTCAGCGGAAAGATACTCTGATACATCCACGTAATTAATCCAAAATTGTGTTATGTGTTTAATAGGACAAAAAACAATATTTTGCATTAGAAACTGTCCAAGAATGTACACCGGCTATAGAATCAGACAAGTAATCTGCCCTTGCTACTAGCAACATTAGTGGTACAAGAACTGGCGGTCATTCAGGATCGTCGAGTCTCGTCTTACTCCAGAAAACATACAATTAGTAAACGGTTAATTATTACCTTCTACAGTCTTAATATTCGTATGGGTAACGACACATATAACAGGTTCTGCCTAACACAACTCGTCAAAGAGGAATTGGAAATAAGTAGGATATTTTTTAAATCGAGAACAGGCTAGCTGTAGAGATGCAGTTGGTGATTTCTACAGCTCCAACCGAATGGGCTGAGTAAACACGGAGCCCTCTTATTTATATAACATGTACGTGTACATTGTCATGTACCAACTAGGACAAATCATTTATGGACAGAGTTTTAGTTGGTGTCGTGAATTCCTTAGACATGACAGCGTGTCCTTCCAAACTTTGAAGTTATAAAATGTTGAGTCGGTGAGTTGGTTGGTTTGATTGGTTAGTTGGCTTTTCCGCACGTCAATTTTGATTTTCTTTTTTTGGCACCGAAGACCGTGTTGCAATAACAGACTACTATTATATTCAGTGCAAAAATGTGTCTTCACAATCAGATTAACAAGCAATAAATTGAAATTAGCTAAAGCAGATGTATTTGACATATAGACAGAAAAACATAGGTTACTCCCACTCCAGTAAAGTGTCTGGCGATATTATCCGCGACTCACGTAGTTTTGCTTGTTAAACGATTCAACAAATGTTACATTTTATTGTTAAGAAATGATTAGTCGTTTACATAATTTTTTCTAATCCTTATAAGTCACGGACCAGCTCTTAAACGAACAAAAAAATAAATGAAAGAAGGAAAAGAAAGCCGATAATAAAATTGCATGTCTTTCTAATTGATTACAATTTCTTTCAATCCAACGAGGTGGCGTGTGTAATACTTTGCTATTTATTCTATGTTAAGCAGACCCTAACGGACAGATGGACAGCAGGCGAAGACTTTTTCAGTTACCAATCACAATCTTATTAGGTATCCCCTGACTGCTTTTTATGTTCATTGTGAGTAAGTATGATGGACGTCAGAGAGAGACCCCGTCTGAATGAGCAAACCTACCGTCATTGACTTGGCCCACCACTCATGTGTTTCACTCCTTACAGTTCTTTTGAATTTATTTTATTTTTATATAAGTAAGTAGTAAAGTTAGTGACCTTAGTCGAGGGTGACCGAAGGTTCACTTTTCAATAGCTACAACAGCAAGTTTTAAAGGAGGGCACTACTCCATACCCTGGATTGCTCCACATTACCGTTGATCCTTACCTGAGTGCTAAGCAAGACGGTATCAAGTATCATAGTTTAATACTTTTGTATGACATGACATGGGATAGAACCTTGGTCTCCAGGACCATTGGCGAACACTCGACTCATTATGCCAAATGTCAAAAAGCTATTTTAATTTCAGTGGATGAAATTATGGCTGAATCCAATGTTACTAGATATCTTGATCAACGGTATTAATCTGTTAGCTACTATGACGGTATCTCTTGAGACCAGTCTAATCTCGTCTGCTAAACGACTAAACCTAGGTTATTTTTATGAAAGAATCATCGATCGTTGATTTTGTGGAAAACTTAATTAGCCACAGATCAGTTCCACAAATGAAAAATAAACAAAGAAAAACAAAGTATAAAATCATATGAATGTCTTTCTTTATGATGATTTCTTTCGATCCAATTATAAGAAATAGTGTTTAACACTACCTCGCTGCCTATATTTTGCAAATCTTAACTAGAGCGAGCAGGCGGACTTGGTCAGTCTTCTATCCCATTCTATCGAACGGCAAGCTCCCAAATCTAATCTTTAACGAACTGCCAATGCATCCGGGGACCCATTTCTGTTTGTTAACTTTCAAACTTCCTCTGCTCCATCTATGTTCATCCTGTGACCAACTATGCTGGGTGGATGAGGGGCATGATATCGGCCCAGCAGTATTGTCAAATAGCCGCGCCAATCACATTAGCCTGTGAAGTTACTGGCCTGGCTCCTTTTAACATATGGACCCACAGCGTACAGGAAAAAAATTCTCCTCACGCATTGACCAATCATAAATAAAATATCTAAAAGAAAGATGGTAAGAGGGGCATACGAAAATTTTCCAAACATTTTTCTTATGGGCACTTATATTGAGAGTATACAAATGAAACTCAAGTCCCCTTCGAAGTAAACTCCGCCGGCTGCAATGCACTTGTTGTACCGTTCCAACAACTTCTGGAAGGCCCTATGGTAATCCTTTTGTGTGAGCGTGTCAATGACCTTCCTCACAGCGTTTTTCATCTCCTCAATTGTCTCATCACGACAGCCTCTGAGCTTAGGGAATAACCAAAGTCACAAGGTGCAAGGTCTGGACTATAGGGAGGATGAGGAATTGTCTTGATACCCATCTTGGTCAAATAGACTGAAGATGGAGTTGTTTACTGGTGCATTGTCTTGGTGGAAATGCCACTGACCCGATTTAAAGCGTGCTGGCCTCTTCCGACGGAATCTCTTTCTGAACTCCCTTAAAACCTCAACATAGTATTTCTTGTTGGCTGTCTGTCCAGTGGGAAGCCAGTGCATGTAGATAATGCCAGTGCTGTCAAAAAAAGGGATCATCAAAAGTTTGTGGGTGGATATGCTCTGTCTGGCTTTCTTGGGTCTAAGAGAGCCAGCATGGTTCTACTGGTAACGCTGTCTCTTGGTCTCTGGGTCATAGCAGAAATCCAGCTTTCATAGCAGGTCATCAGAGCATCAAGAACTGCGGGATCTGAATTGATCAGCTCGAGCATCTCCCTGCTGTCATGACAACGTCTTTCTTTCTTATCTTCTCTGAGCACCCTTGGGACAAACTTCACGCAAATCTTCTTCATCTTCAGTTCCTCGCGAATAATTGTGTGTACAGTTCCCACTCTGACATCAATCTGTGCAATTATTGTCTCTATAGACACACGACGGTTCTTATCCATGAAATTCTTTATTTTACCAATCAACTCTGGTGTTCTGATTTCCCACACCTCTCATTATCCCTCACAGAATCCTTGCCTTCCTTGAATCTCTTATGCCACTCAAAAACTGATGCTCGGTTCATGCAAGATGTCCAAAAGCAGTCTGAAGCATTCAATACGTTTCCGTGGCCTTTTTTCCAAGTTTAAAACACGATTTTATTGCATATCGTTCTTCTAAAGTGTCCTCACGTCCAGATTGCATTTTTGAAATTCACCAGCTGTGACAATCAGGATTTAGCAGGGTGTATTCCAATTGCTGCTGTAGCTGTTCATTTGAACCTAAAATCATAAACATGTCAGTCATCCTCTGAGATGTATAGGAATAACATTCTAAATTTTCAAGTCTACAACAATTTTAAATGCCTGTTCAAAAAAAGGTCTGGAAACTTCTTGAAGGCACCACGTATCCTTTTCTTCAGATTTTCAGCCGTTGTAGCGCCAAAATACCAATTTATTATAGATATTTAAAAAAAGAAAATCATTTCATCCCCAACGATGAATCAGTTTTTTGGCTTTCCTACTTTATTTTTTATTAAAATCTTATAACCTCCTTAAATTGATCAGTTCTTTTTCTGCTATATCACACATACATCTATATTCATATGTACATATGCGCAACCAATTCTCACAAAAAACACGCACGAATTAGCTGGCATTCATCTACGTACATATACGCTTCGACTATATGCATACAGTGTAGCTAAATAAGTTCGAGTCTCATTGGGTGCCCCATTCATTTGGCTCTGTGCTAAATCGAAGTAAAGACCTTCGTAAATTACTACAGTGTAGCTAAATATGAGCACCTGACGAGAGGAGATTTATTATTTGATTGAATGATTTAGTCTAGTGATATTTCAATCCGTATACGATTTATTGTCTAGATGCAAGGGAATCACATATATTGTACTTCTACACCGTCTTTGTTGTGTAATTGGTTTTAAAGATATGTTTGCTTACAAATGTACGTTTTTAAGTATTCTTATCAAATACCAACAATTTATAGGAAATTCTAAAGTTTTAAGTAACCGCTAATAATAATAATGATAATCGTTGATAAAGAGTTATCGCTTCAAGAAACTTTTCTCAATACAAATAACCCACACAGTTATAAGGCTTTGCTTGTTCTCATCCAGTACTGACTAACTTTGAAGACTAAACTTTAAAGAATATTACCGAATCGGGTCAGAATGAACCAGAGAGCACTAGCCATTAAATGGTACTGCACAGTCCCTAGCACTCCAGAACTGGAAACTCGCCACTAGACGCAGTTTAGCTTTATACCTAGGATACCTCAGTTTTTGGTGAGTCTTTCTCCTCTTCAGTAAATAAAATCAATGTATTATAAGCTTCCTTGACAGGGCAGCCAGAAATAGATGGGCTTATAGCGTCACAAGAGGAGAAACTGGAAGTGATGATAACGAAGCCAGGGTTCTACACACGCCAATGCTTCAGAACGAAAGAGTCACCAACGCAAGAAGTTTACAGTGTTCCACTGGATTCAGGAGTTTCGCAGGAATAAACATTAAAATGATAAAACATCATTCAGTTGCTCTGTCCTCTGAAACCTAGTCCTTCATTCCACAGACATATAGTGGTAAATATTTGATTAAGAAGTTCACCAACTCAACGTCAATAGGAAGTAACGATGACGGGGTAATTGATCAGCTGTTAATACTCAGTTGGAATATAAGTTAGAGATACTGTGTGAATTTAGAGATGACCGTCTTTTTATGGAAGAGATCTTACTATTTTAGCTCATTAGAGTATATAAATTTATGCATGTATCTGGTTATTAAAACGTAGACGCATATAGGCATAAGCGTATAGGAATGTAGATATACAATATATAAAAAGAAATGTATTGAATATAGCCTAAATCTATAAAATTATTTCCGTGGAATACGTTACTTGAGAGAAGAGAAAAAAACCTCAAGTCCTGGAGTAATATTCATAGTTCTTTTCTTTTCTCACCATTCCTAATTCGAATTAATGGTAGTGCTTTCAACTTCGGGGATATTTAATATTGATTTATATATTTATTTTATTTTTAAACATTGTTCGTTAAAGGAGCTCCATTGGGATTCTGTGATATACTTTTTTATGTCTTTTTACTTAATTTGATTCTTGATTTTTTAAATTTTTTAAATTTTTTACATCTCTACCGCAGAGTTTTGGCTTTCTAATATTTTTTTTGTTTAATTTCTTGTGCCGCCAATTAAAACAAGGTTTCGGTAAGTTTGTAGGAAAACAGCTTCCGGCATACGAATTGCACATTTCATCGCACATGCGACGATACGTGAGTACTTTTCATTGATTCCCTGGTTATTCATTGACTTCCAGTTTGCGTCATGCTGAGTAGTAATTTTGATTGCTGTGCATGTTTAGTTGAAAAACGTGTATGTTACAAATACTGAGAAATTAAGCAGAATTCGATGAATTTTTAGATACCATAAATATGTTACTGAATTCACCGGTTCAAGTAAATAAAAGTCGAGGAATGTTTGGCAATCTATCTGTTGATAATGTCATCCAAAATCAAAATTAAGTAAATGCATCGTTTTTTTTTTCTCTTAATGAGTAAAACTCTGAGATATATTCAGGTCAAATCAACATGATCAATATATATATATATATATATATATATATATATATATATATATATATATATATATATATATATATATATATATTGGATTGGCATTTGATTCAACCGGGTTTCGATCCCAGCTTCGGGAATCTAGCCTGTCTAACCACACTGATGAGTTCTGATAGAACGAGACAGATCTGTTTGTGGATGACAATATGTATATATATATATATATATATATAGAGAGAGAGAGAGAGAGAGAGAGAGGAGAGAGAAAGAGAGGAGAGAGAGGAGAGAAAGAGAGAGAAAAGAGAGATAGAAAGAGTGAAATAGTTATATATATATGTGTGTGTGTGTGTGTGTGTGTGTGTGTGTGTGTTGACAAACTGGGAGTGAAAATATATATAAACATAGAAAGAGAGAGAGTAGGGGAGAGAGAAAATAAAATAGGAAGGAGCTAAAGGAGATTAAGAGAACGGGTATATATATATATATATATATATATATATATATATATATATATATATATATATATAAGTCAAATTGCTATTGGATTACTGGCCCAGTCGGCTGCAGAATTCTCCGACTGCATCTCTGAAGAGGGGTAAGAGTCCTGTATATAACTCTAAAAATCTGAAGCTTTGGAGAATGTGTAATAAGCCTTTATTGCCCTTGCTCCCAGGTTAACTCAGGCCTGGTGTGGTCACACCTGATATGGTCCTACCTATGGATCAAATAGAAATAAACTGAGTAATTATGCTAAATCGAATTATTTGACATTTAAATTTTGTTCTTATGCTAAACTGAGATGTTTGAAATAGAACTGTTTTGACATTTAACTGTATATGAACAAAAAAAAAACTGTACTTATGTTAGATGTAATCGTTTGAAACGTAACTGTTTGTATGTATGAAAATTGATTTGGAATTAAGTAACCTAAAATGGTTCATATGCCAATAAACCAAACCAAACCAAATCTATCTCATGGCAGAGAAAAAACAGCGCCCTCCCCGACACCTCGGTGTTGTAGCTATTGAAAAGGGAGCCTTCAGCTCACCCGTGATAAGGCCGCCAACTTACTTACTATATATAAATACGTATGTATTTGAGACCTTATAATTTTTATTATCCTCTTCAAAATTGTACATCTCTCAGTGTTTATAGATAACCCGACGTGGTTTCTGCTGTAAGAATAGATATCGCTATTTTTTTAAAAATTTGAGACTGGCGTACAAACAAGAAAAACAAATCAAAATACACATTAGAAGTAAGGCAATGAAGTAACCTATTTTTTCACTCGTGGTTATACTGGTCAACTAACTGACTATCCCCCATGTCTCCATTCGTGGGGTGTCTTTATTCATACATCCCACAGATATTCAGTGCAAGTCATTATGTGATATCAAAATGTCTGCAAAGCAGATAAATAGTGTACTTATGGTCAGTCGTTTCTTGAAACTGAATATTATCAGTCAGACGATGAAAAGAATGTATGAATCATTGTTCAATATTCATACGCGGTAGCCTCGTTATTTATAGAACTACTAACTTGTTCAAGATATCAAAAACAGAGACATTACGGCTTCATAAAGAATTAATAAGTTCAAAGGTGGACGTAATTAGCTGGCATTATCACACCGTGGACTGTGCATGTACTTCCGCTAGACAGAAAAAAAAGAAGCTTCCCCTCTTTGTCTCCGTGTCATGTCTCGACATGGCTGTCATTTTTTTTTAATGAGTTTTATCATGTTCCAATCGTGCACAGTTATTTTTATACGTAATCGAAATGTAGAATTAATAAGGTTGGACGTAAATATCAGAAAAAAATCCGATAACCTAACTGCACATACGCATATATCGTTGTTCGATATTTCACCTATTCATATTGGAATAAAGTTATTTCAATTCAACTAAGGAGGGAAATGAAACCAGTTCCCAGAGTTCGAATCCTGGACAAGACTGCTTGCTTTTCACTTCCTTTTGAAAAATCATGACTCAATCTATTTTTCTCTACATCACATAACGGTAAATAGAAAGACAAACTCTATTCTTTTACCTTGGTTTGACAACTAGTTGGTTGGTTTTCTGATGTGTTTTACGGCGCATCGATATTTGTAATGCCAAATCATGTTTACATATATGTGTTTTATTTCAACGAATCCTTTGTAGGTAACAATTTTCATATGAGCCAGGACTTATTTAGATAGTTTGAACTTGGCTAATATTTATAGTTTTATTTACACAGAGTTGAATTGTTTCAAGTATTGTTATCATACACTAATAGATCTATTTGCCACTGTTAAATGGCTTCCTTTAAACTAAATGATTTAACAATGTTATTTGACTAATAGTTGGGACCCTAACAGCTATAACTCCAACGGCTCAGGGAGGACCTGAAGGTAATGAAAATCAAGGGCTACTCTTCATTCCTCATCGCCCCAGAATCGGAGCCTCACCATCCGATGGTTTTGTGTCATATCTAGGACACTCGTTACCGGGGCTTTTCTTTTCTGCAGAGATTTAGTCAGCGTATTCTACAGCCGCAGCCTACTTGGCTGATTCATATAAGTGTGGGTGTTAATGTACATGCATATATATGTGCGTGCCTATATATATATATATATATATATATATATATATATATATATATATATATATATATATATATATTATTATTATTATTATCACTATTGTTTACTTATTAGAGTTTTTCACATCAGCGTTAGCTGATGGTCTTTCACTGGAGATTGAGTGACAGCAAGTCTCGTCAAGTCTCCAGGACTCTTTTCAGTATTCTGGCTGTCTTTAATAATGCTGTTGTTTGAATGGTCTCCACACAGCCGCCATCTTCCAAATTCTCCACTCAGCTTCCTATTATTATTATTATTATTATTATTATTATTATTATTATTATTATTATTCATGACACTCCCTGACTTTGTATTCATCCATCCTAATCAATCAATCCCTCCTCGAATGTCTTCTAGAGTGCATACCTGGTCCGCACTGAATTGACCAGCTCTCTCTCTTTCTTTCACTCTGACAGTACCTCTCTCTCTATATATATATATGTATAGAGAGGGAGAGAGAGAGAGAGAGAGAGAGAGAGAGTGAAAGAGATTTTATGCACCGTCGTTGGACATGGTGACATGAGTTCAGATCCTGGATGAGGCTTCTTGCATTTCACATAGCGATGATAATCTCGATAAAGTTCTAAGTCCAACTATACTGACTCCATCTGTTGGAAAAAGTGTATGGCGATCTGGGGTCCTTAACCATGGGATGGCAACCGGTCTAAGTGAAGGAAAACTCTCAATTTAAACTTGCGGTATTCCGCTTAAGTTTGAACTTGCGTCACATCGTGCTTTTATGGAGTGATCGTTACATATATATATATATATATATATATATATATATATATATATATATATATATATATATATATATATATATTCTGTAAAGTTTATCTATTCTGAGCCAATTAAGCACAGTTTATTTTTCCTTTAATTGTTGGAAAGGACGTGACACAAAGCATTATGAATAATTGTTTTAACTCTCTAGCTTTTATTTCGTTGTTTTATTTTCATCGTTAAGATTATTATTTAGACAAATTTTACCAACCATGTTCTTAATGTTAAAAGGAAAAGTAATATGGTAACTTGTAATTTTTGTATTCAGATCTTTTCGACTGTGGTCTTCATAATTATAGTTATATTCACAACCCTTCAACCGATTTGTCCTCCAGGTATGACGAATCATACATAGAAGGAAAAGGGGAAGTCCCTGTTCTTACGGGATGAATTCAAAATAATTGATTGAGAACAATGGAAAATTAGATACCCCAAAGAATCAGCACATATGTCAGGCTGCGGTGACCTGTTGAGATACCAAGTATAGAGATGAATACAATATGGGATCCTTGAAACAGAGGAAGAAGGTTATATTTTGCCAGATCCCAAGTCATATAGGAATCCAGGGAAACGATAAAGTGGATTCATTAGCTGTACTCAAGTGGATTCATTAGCTGTACTCAATATGGTGCCCGATAAGAAATTTAAAAAATAATTTATACTGACTTCAAACCAAAAAAGTCAGGTAAATAATTGCAAAGAAATAGCAACAATTATGAGAGAAATATCCCTACAACAAGCTCTTCCAAGTACAGCCCATAAAAAAAAAATGAAGCTGGACCATAATTATACCTGAAGAGAAGAAAACATTCTTGCCCGGCTACGGATTTGACATACTAGATTAACTCATACCTTTATTCTAAAAGATGAGTTTCCACCTAAATATCCATATGGAAACCAGTACACAATAAAACACAAGTTCACCGAATGCACAAAACTAATCAACATTTGACAAATGTTTTATAACGTTGATAGCATGAAAAATGTATTTAGAATAATAGACCCTAGAACTTTCTCAAAACAATCGGCCTCCTATTAAAGATATAGGCTGATATACTTTGGATACTGAGTGGAAACAAATTATTAACATGAGATAGACGTACTAGTGTTAGACAGTAAGACTCAACTATTTTGGCTGTGTGAAAAAAAAAATGTGGTCTGGTCTGTTTAAAAATGTTAAATGTGCGTTTACAATTCATATATATTTGATATATATGCATAAAGAAGATTGGGTATGAAATAACCCTTAAGAGTTTGTTACGTTCTAAAGCCCGCTCGCCCAACCAATTAACCAACCAAAAAAAAAAAAAAAAATGGGAACAAATAATAAAAAAAGATTAGGTGAAAAATTATAATATAAGCTTAGGTAAAAAAAAATCATATACTAGTAATTCATAGTGATATAAGAACAGGTTTATAAGTCTTAAAAATTCCCTCATGAGTGTCCAGCAGGATACATGGCGTAACGGGTATTGCCGTAGGTTCTCTAAGCGATAATCAGCTGGAGAAGGCAGTTTCAATCCTGACGTTAGGTGAACAACAAGACAGGAATACTTAATACTTGTACTCGGTTACAGTTGAGGGAATCAGAGCAAACGAACCCCGCTGAGGATCAAATAGAAGATTTGGTTCGAAATTCCGTGTAGTGTCTCGAGTTTGACAAGAAGAAAGACGGAGGCCACATCATTCAAAATGTTGTGAATTTAACAACAAAGAAGAAAACTTTCGTCTAATAACCGTGAGGGATAAAAATAATCACACTTCGTCTTAGAAATTCAGACAGCAACTAATTTTCGGCCTGAGAAAATCTATACAAAAATCAAAATGAAGTCATTCTAAAACCATGATTCATGTGATTTTATTTATGGCTAAAATGATAAAAATAATCTCTTACTATATAAAATATTTGTTACTCCCTGCTTTACAAATAATAGAGTTTTGTTCCGAATTAACTGGTTATTTTTTACTGTATAAAATCATTTTTTGTTTATTATAACATTAAAAGAGGAAAATGTAGAAATAGGAGGATCATTAAAATATTTTCCAGACTTTTTTCTTATGGGCACTTTTATTGATAGCACACATAAAACTCTAGTCCCCTTTGAAGTAATCTCCTCCTGCTGCAATGCTCTTGTACCGTTTCACCGACTCCGGAAGGTCCCATGGAAGTCTTCTTGTGTGAGCGTGTCAATGACCTTCGTCACAGTCTCTTTCATCTTCTCAATTGTCTCATAACGACAGACTCTGTGCTTTGGGAATAACCAAAAGTCACAGGGAGCAAGGTCTGGACTATAGGGACGATGAGGAACTGTCTTGATGCCCATCTTGGTCAAATTGTCTGTGACAACGATGGAGTTGTGGACTGGTGTATTGTCCTGGTGGAAATGCCACTGATCCAATTTGAAGAGTGCTGACCTCTTCCGACTGAATCTCCTCCTGAAATCCCTTTAAACCTCAACATAGTAACCCTAAAGGTAACCCTTTGGCCAATCAGCTCTGGTGTATTGATTTCCTTACTCCTCCCACACCTCTCGTCATTCCTCACAGACTCCCTGCCCTCCTTGAATCTCTTATGCCACTCAAAAACGTTTCTGTGGCATTTTTTCCAAGTTTAAAACAGAATTTTATTGCATATCATTTTTCTAAAGTGTCCTCAAGTCCAGATTGCATTTTTGACATTGACCAGCTGTGACAGTCCGGCTTTAGCAAGGTGTATTCCAATTGATACTGTAGCTGTTCATTTGAACGTAAAATCATAAAGATTGGTCAGTCATCTCATAAGATATATAGCAATAACATACTGAATTTTCAAGAGTCTACAATAATTTTAAATGCCTGTACAAAAAAGTCTGGAAACTTATTGAATTCTCCACGTACGTCCCCTGGTTCAAATGAGTCTTCCTTCATTTAGTTTTTGTGAGTATATGAGTGCTTGTGTGGGTGCAAGTATATTTGCGTACGCAAACTTGTTTCATCATCACCATTTTCATTTCGTACTGACAGCACAGAATTCTCTGACTCTTTCTGTCACTCTCTCTCTCTCTCTCTCACTCACTCTTTCTCAGCATCCATCACTTTCAACCATGACTCTGTGTTGGTCCTCCAGGCTGCCTCCAGAGTCTGTACGCAACTGATGTATGCAAGTTTTCGATGTTCAGTCAAATTTGGCATGTCCATGTGTGGGAATAGATTAAAAAAATGTCCTTACTTATTCAGCTTGTATCCTGCATGTCCTATTCGACTTTAATTTCATCGTTTGTGAGATAAGAGGAGGCTGGGCGTACATCTCTTTTGTGGTGTGTTTCGTCAAGGATTTTTTCAAGACAGCACTTGACATTCTTGTGCAGTTCGCATCTTGTTTTCCTTAATGTATTTTGTTAGAGTCTATGCGGTGCATCCATGTAGTAGTATGTACACAGCTACAGCTTCGAGAATATCTCATTTTATGCTATCGGACAGTTAAGATTTACATATAATCACTAGCTTGTCTATAAACCTCCACATCTTTGCTATACGTAAGTTAGCATCTCTTTCTGTTGATGGGATAATACTGCCGACGTATGTGGTGTGGTTTATTCGTTTTCATGGCATATCAAACTTTGTCGCTTATCTAAAGTCAAAGAAGAACACAGTGATACTGTCTAATTCATAGCTGAGGAAAATAAGAGGGTTAATTCCTTTCCCAAGGGTACTTGTCTAAAAATGAACCTAATTGCGCAACTGGAATTTGAACTTGTTTACTTCGAGGCAGGAGTCCAGCACTTTAACCATTAGAGCATGGGGGTCACCTAATCATGGTATGCAGACTGGTCTAATAAGTTTTATACTAAGAGTGGAAATAGCTCCTTCTTAAAACACGGACAATCTGTTTTATTTGATCTAGTGTTGAATCAAATGCCTCCTGCTGTTTTCTCTATGCTATGCAGTAGGTTTGGTTTGGTTTGGTTTGGTTTTATGACATATAAACCATTGTAGGTCATTTAATACCAAATCAATTTTTTACTTATAAACAGTTCTATTTCCAACAATTAAGATTAACATAAGTACAGTTCTATTTATTTACACATAGTTATATGTCAAAACATATCTATTTCAAACAACTCAGTTTAACATAAAAACACACTTTAAATGTCAAACAATTCAGTTTAGCATAAGTACACAGTTTAGTCCTATTTGACCCATAGGTGGGACCCTATCAGGTGCAACCACTCCGGGACTGAGTGGAGCTGGGAGTAAGGGCAAAAAAGGGCTACTCCGCA
>OY757910.1:47544092-47554092 GCA_963585895.1 Sepioteuthis lessoniana | reverse complement strand
TTTTAGCTCACGCTATCACACCTTTCAGTTTGTGAATTCGTCTTCGATTAAAATATTCGGAATAAGCAAAACGCACTGCTCTCATTCATATGAATGAATGAAAGTTCAGCCTGAAGACGTCGATACAGGAATATGGCATTTTGGTTTCATTGTTTAAAAATGAACTCTCTTTTCCTGATTATATCTTATGACAGAGAAGCACAAATAGTCAGAAGCAATATGCATATCGGCGGGATTCCCGCTGATTCATTAATATTTCTTTGCCAAATTACGAGGTAGATTGTCGAGGCAAGTGTGCACACTTGCATTTAATCTTATGCAAGTGAGTTCACGCGCGCACCCCCCCACACAGAGGAACACACGTGATTTGTATTATATAAGTTTCAAATAAAAACAAATTAGTCTGAAGTTTTATATATTGACCATCGAGAAAAATGTTTCTTAGCTTTAGTCAATTATCCTACATATATATATATATATATATATATATATATATATATATATATATATATATATAGTGGAGGAAAAGTATTTGTACATATGAACATTTTTATTATTTATCTTTCAAAAATAGCCTGAACATTTTTTTATACATTTACTGTATAAGGATATTTTCTACTAATAGGTGTATATAAATTTAGGTTACAATTAATTTTACAAAAAATTAATGCCATTCATTCATTTTCACCAGTGAAAAAGTTAGCGTATTGTAGAACATTGCTGAAATATTTTTCTACATGGTTCATTTAATTCTATCACTATAGTTAGTCATAAAATCCTAACCGAAACTTTCTGCAATTGCTTGTCGTACGAGAAGGTTCTGATCATGGCAAGATATAAAGAATTGAGTAATACACAAAAAGCACTGATTGTTAAGCTTTGAAAAGATGGAGAAAGTTATAAAAATATCTCAAGCTACCGGAATATTCCTTTTACGACGATAAGTTAATTCATTGCAAGGTTTAAAAGACATAACACAGTTGAAACCAAAAAAAAAAAAGAACTAGTACTCCAAGGAAGATTTCTTCTAGATTATCAAGAAAATTAGGAAGCCTGATTAACAAAATTTCAGTGGTTACGTATGAAGAGCTGCATGAAGATTTGCATTCATCAGGATATAGTGTAAACAAATGAACAGTAAGTACTGAAATGCTGAGGAATATTCTAAAGTCACGGAGACCAAAGAAAACTTCCATCCTACTGAAACGACATAGATATGAATGGTTAAAATACGTAAGACTGCATAAGGAAAAGGAAAATTCGTTTTGTGAAATAGTTTTATGGACATATGAGACTATAATTGAATTGTTTGATCATAATTATTGAAATCCTGAGTGGAGGAAAGATGGCGAACTCTACTTACCAAATAACAATGTACCAAAAGTTAAATTTTGCGGTGGCAGTATAATGATGTGGGGATGTTTTTCAGCGCAGGTTGGGGCAAAATAACAGTAATAGACGGTAAAATGAATGCCCAAAAGTATAAACAGATATTGCAAGAAAATCTGATGTTTTCTGTTGAGAGTCTTGAGCTACCTACTGATGACTTTTTTCCAGTAGGATAATGATCCCAAGCACACAGCTAAATCTACAAACAAGTGGTTGTCTGAAAATAATATAAATGTTTTGCAAAGGCTTATTCAATCCTAAGATTTGAATCCAATTGGGAACTTGTGGTTATTTTGAAAATTCAATTCCGAAAAAGAGCACCAGCAAACATCAATAAACTGACGACAATATGTCTGGAAGAATGGTACAAAATAACTACTAATTGTTGCAAGAAATTGAGAACTAGAAGAAGAGATTGGTGGCTTTTGAAGTGAATAAAGGACATTCTACCAAGTACTAAATGAAGATAACAGGTTTTTTCTGTACAGTACGATTAATTTTTCACTCATGAAAATGAATAAATGGCAGTAATTTCTGTAAAATTAATTGTAACCTGAGTTTATATACACATAACAGTATATTCTATCTTTATACAGTAAATGTATATAGCAATTTTGTTCCGACTATATTTGAAAGATAAAAAATTAAACTTTCCATATATACGGATATCTATTTCACCTCACTACATATATATATATATATATATATATATATATATATATATATATATATATATATATATATATATTATCCGTAGCCAAGACAGTGGGAACGATTAAGTTTTAGGATTTTCTTTCTTCAAAGTTCATGTAATTCAAAATCAAATAAACCGCTCAATGTAAACTAATAACAAATTTAAATACAGAGCTAATAATTCTATATAAATGGAAAACTTTTAAAACTCACAAATAATTTTTTGTAATCAAATTTATTACAGCAAACCCTTTGTTTTTTTTTAAATGTTAGATCGGTGTGTTTCGACAAAGAAATCGTAAGACATTTGTCAGGATTTCTTTGTCTGAAGGTGCTGATCTAATATTCAAAAAAGAAATGTTAAGCTGAAATAAATCTCATTACAAGAATATATTCCCAACTTTTAAGGTTTTTCTGCTTTTTACGGAATTATATATATATATATATATATATATATATATATATATATATATATATATATATATATATATTGTTATTTGACGTTACTTGTTTGCGGGTAACATGTTAAAATATCATTGCATCCTTTTAGGAGGGTACGTGGAAATTTCAGATAATCATTTTATGTTTGTATTGTCCATGACCAATTTCCCTAGGTTGAATCAAGCATACATTCATTCTTAACAGGGTGTTTTAATTCATGGAGTCTTTTTAGTATATGAGTTACTTTTAACGGACTTTCGAAAAAAATTTCAAACACGGCTACTATAATTCGGTCTTTTTCACTCATTGTCTCACTAACGAAAATTTTGATAAACCTTCATTCACTTTCCAGGACGAATGTACGAATTTCAGACAATATATAACGCATATTAATTTTGAATACAACGAACTCAGTATAAGCAAAGTCATTCAATTATGGCTTAAATCCAATCAGTAATCGCTAGTTTCAGCAAATACACGCAATCGATTATCTGTTAATATTTTCCAAACACACACACACACACACACACACACACACACACACACACACATATACACAAGGAGTTCTGATAGACCGAAACAGTCTGTCTGTGGATGACAATATATATATATATATATATATATATATATATATATATATATATATATATATATATATATATATATATATATATATTGCACTATAGAGCAATAGAACAGGGCTAAACCTAAACTAAATGTACGTTTTCTGGTCTATTCATTACAGATTGTTTCTTGAACTTTTAGAGAAAAAAGGAAAATGTGCCTCGTCCTCATCAGTTTGGAGCTGAATAGCTTGACTCTGACATTGTAGTGAGCAATTTCGAATTTAGGTTTGGTTTCTTTGTTTAATGGCATATCAACTCTTTTTAGGCTATTTAATGCCGAAGCCATTCTCTTAGAAGAACAGTAGTGGTACTATCTAACCCATAGCTGAGAGGATAAGGGGGTTCATACCTTTCCCAAGGGTATTTGTCCGAAAGTGAACGCAATAGCGCGACTGGAGTACGAACTCGCGTACTACGATTCCGCAGTCCATCGTTTTTAACCATTACAGCACGAGGACACCCCCTAATTTCGAATTTAGTCACGTTATTACGTTCCATTTCGGACTAATACACAAAGACGAGCTATAAACTCCCTAGTCCCCCCGAAAGTCATGGAACAGATTGTACAACTACAGTTCATCTGTTAAGGGTACACTTAACATTATATAACCTATGATGGTTGACAGGACATTAAACAATTTAACCAAACTAAACCAAAGAAAAAGAAAATGCAAGTATCAGACAACACATGTCAATTTCAAAGATACGACAACAACGAGATTCTCAAATCGTGGTTTATTATGTTCTTTACTTTTCGAATTCGTTTGTCGGTGATGAGACGACCTGTGCTTTGAATCTGAAAAGATGGCAAGTGACATCAATTACTTTAATGTGTTTTTGTTTGTTTTAACGACTCTGGTCTTGCATTATTGTTACTAAATGCGTATGTTAAAATATCTAAAAATATAGTCTCGTTACAAACTTCAATAACGGGAGGCACAGAAGATTTATTGTTACTGAAAGAGGATAGAAAGAAAAAGTCTAGTCGACCCTATACGTTATTCCGAGTTAGAAGAAAACATTTGTATTCATGCCCTTTCCAAAGACACGAACACCAGAGTGCAACTTATAATATCTCGAGTAGCGTAATGGTTAGCAAACTAGACTTGCAAACCTACACGAGTGAGTTCGAGTCTCATTGGGTGCCCCATTAAAAAAATGGAAGTGCCCGTGGTGGAACGGTTATCGTCGTAGGAAATGGACGCGGCGACACGAGTTCAAATCCTGGACGAGACTCATTGCATTTCACATAGCTCTAATACCCTTGGGAAAGGTATGAATCCATTTATTCTCCCTCCAGCTATGCGTAAATAGTAGGGCAGACTAGGTTCTTCAGCCTTGGTGAGGCAACTAGTCTAGGAGAAGGAAAACTCTGAATTCAAACCTGTTAAACTCCGCATAAAAATTGACCTTGCGTCATATCCTGCCCGAGCGGAGGATTTGGGTAAATATGATAATATCTCGTCCATAATGTCAACTGGACTCGCTGAATATATTTCCAAAAATAAAAACCGTTACCTTTGTGACAACTGTAAAAGTTCGTACGTATGAACGTACGCTGAATTTTATAACATTTCCGTAAAGAGGAAATATAATAAAATTCTACATACTTTTGCCTGAAGTTGATAAAAGATGATTTCGTTTATGCTCCTTTTGCGTGCACGTACCCATACATAAATGTACATACCTATAAGTAGCCATGCTTAGCATCCTACAGAGTTGCAAATGTGTCAATTATATTGTATGGTGGAATCGAGTTGACTTTAATTATAAGGTATATGGGAACTATACAATGGTGCAGCACGTTCTTTAAACAAATCCTGGAAGCAGCACTCTAAAAAACTTCAGCTCTTTGGCCACTTACCTTACATTTCACAGACCATCCAAGAAAGAAAAGCAAGCCATATTGGGCACAGCTGGACAGAAAAAGAAGCCTTATACGCTATATTCTTCTATGAACTAAAACCAATGGACACACCAGTATTTGCCGAAAACAGCTCTGTGAGGACACCTAAGTGGTTCTTTCACTGAGATGACATCCTGCGTCTTCCGGCTGGAATATTAATGATCTTTTAGTATCAACTTAGTAACTCCAGTGACTTTTGTTGGATTGACGCAATTTCCTCGGACCGTTTGATGACTCGTCAGTTCGTTGGTAGGAATAGTTTGTGGCGGGGGTTAGCAAAACCAATACCGAGATAACACTACGTTAACAGAATCTATATATATATTTTTTTTTATTGCTATATGGGCGTATAACCATATACAATAGTAAAAGAAAATAAGAGAGAAAAATATGGAGGAATTTGGCTGGCATTTTCTATGCTAATTAGCGGAAAAAAGGTGTTAGTGCTATCGGAAGAACATTGAAGGTCAGGAATTTCGTTACTTATTTCATCAAAGTCTTCTTTTCGCGGCAACTACTACCCACAGTAGTTTCACAGTGTCGTCTTCTCCCTTGGTCTCTCTTTGTTATATTTTATCGACTAAAAGAGCAGATCCCTGATTGTTTAGCCAATTAAGGAGTGGTTCCCAATCATCAGCCAGCCAATCCCATCAGCCAGCCAATGAAAGCTTAGCGTCCATTCCTAGAGATGGAGGAGAGGAGCAAAAACATTTGACCTATTTTTGAATGAACAATGCATTTAAGTATTTCTAAGATTAAGGGTAAAAAGCAAAAATCACTTGAGGACGCGTCGACAGAGTAGGACTGCGACAAAACTCAACTTCAGAAAAAAAAAGCGTTTGTACTTCCATTGAGTTTCCTCATCCCAAGTCACACCGGAAGAGATCATGCAATACAACTTATGAGCACCTGCAAGAAAGAGTATTTCTAAGATTAAGGGTAAAAAGCAAAAATCACTTGAGGACGCGTCGACAGAGTAGGACTGCGACAAAACTCAACTTCAGAAAAAAAAAAGCGTTTGTACTTTCATTGAGTTTCCTCATCCCAAGTCACACCGGGAGAGATCATGCAATACAACTTATGAGCACCTGCAATTTTAACAGATTTAATAATCTTTTAGTATCAACTTAGTAACTCCAGTGACCTTTGCTTTAATTTGTAAATTCAGAAGAATAAACATATCCAAAATATTGGTCTTATGGGAAGAGGTTGTCAGAGTGAATACCGTGAAGCAAGATCATCAACCTTAAACTTTAAGAGTGTTGAAGGATATTCTGGAGTTCATTTCAGAGAAAGCACCTTGTTGACTCGGGTTGTTTTCTAGCAAGTCTCTCTAGATATAGCTCTTCTTAATATCACCAGTTATTGTGTGCTTTTGTACAGGAAAAGACATTCTAACGTTTATGATTCGTCGTCTTCCAATTTGTATACCGGGCAAGCTAGTACTATGCATCCAATCAGCAGCCAACATTATCACTAATTTTTTGGGCTTTACCATCTCCACTATATTTTAATTTTTTTATTTAAAAATGCCTGTAAAAATCCTCGTTGTGGCATACTGAATGTTGTCTAAAGGACATACCAGAACGATAAGGACTTATGGCGACCGAGAGTTAAGAGAATCTATTTTGTCAGCACGCTTTGAGAATGTTGATGATGATAATGATATTTCAAATATCACTGCGAGTAGATCGTCTACCCCATAAGAAACGTGCAAAATCTAACAAAGGAAGTCATTAGATAAGAATTTACGGTGGGATAACAGAGAAAAGAGAAAATGGAAACGATAAAATAAAATCAACAGAAACAATGAGAGCGAAACAATAGTTATGCTAACTCAACCGTACATATGCATAAATACACTCCTTAAAAAACAACTCACAAAATTCAGTATATTTTATTACATTGCTTGATGATATATCATATGTTTATAGATGAACTAAAACCTATACACATAAAACTACTTAAATAATGAAATTTGCTGAGCTTTATTCTGTTAATACACTATATTTTCTATTTTCGAAGAGAACATCTTTTAGTCATATGCCGACATAGCGTATCACTCCCTAATGACTGGTTGTAAAATCAATTTTTAAGCATCGATTGAATTTGGTTTATTGCGTTTCTCAGATTTGCTATTAATGACACATAACTGTCAAAAGCAACGTCTCTTTCGTTTCTATCTTTTCTTAAATGTCGTTTATTGACTTTCATTTGGCGCCTACAGATTGCACAAGTTTAAATTTGAAGTAACACAGACAGAAACATTTTTTTTAGTTTGTTTGGTTTTGATTGTTACCAGGAATATAAAATAATAAATTCATTCGATAGCTTAAGCTGATGGTTGATGAGACAGTATTGATTCGGTGCCTGTATTAGACATAGTGTAACAAAAACGCTCGAGGTGTTTTAGTTATCGTTGAAACTGGACTCAGCAACCGGAGCTTAAATCCTGAACGAGGCTGTTTTCGTTTCATTTAGAACTAATTCCCTTGAGAAAGGTATTAATTCAACATTACTCGAACCAGCTATGGGTAAACAGAACGGCAGGCCGATTTCATTACCTTTGGTATAAAAATCGGTCTAGAAGAAAAAAATCTGAAAATCCCCTGTAGACCTGGAGGAGGATGAGATTTGGTTGGCTGTTCGTACTCAAGACACACTACATGAGTAGCTTCTTCACAACCAAACCAGATTATAGGAATTAACACAGAGACCTATCAACGTTATAATTTTCCTCATCTATACGAACACACACACTGGCCCAGCTATGTAAAAACATTTCTTTCCAGTAATTTGCTTCGTCAGGTATACACAAAAGAATTGAATTCTTGCATTAGGAAATTCGTTTTGCTGAGCGATCTGTTTGTATCTCGAAATCCCAGATAATTTTGTCCCATTCTATCAAATGCATATATCAAGTTTGTATGGTAAATATTTTACCATTTATAAATTCTGCAGTGTCAAATTTGGTTGAACCTGCATCTGTTCTCTTACAGGGCCACTTTGTTTTACGGAGCGCAGTGTAATGAGTGACATATAGCATTGATAAGATCAAGAGGCGAATAGGAAGTGAAGAAATGTAAAACATTTGAGAGGAGAAAAGAAGAAAAATCAATGTGTCTTTAAGAAGTGAAATATTGTTTATGATGAAGTTGATTATCATCTCTCTCTCTCTCTCTCTCTCTCTCTCTCTCTCTCTCTCTCTCTCTGAATTTCTGTCTCTCTAGCTCTCTTTTTATCTCTCTCAGTATAGGTAACATTTGACGTTCTTTTGATTTTAACTATTCTAGATTTTATTCAATTAAATATCAGGTGGGTGCTATTAACAGTGATCGAGTCCATCCCTTTACTTTTATTCTATATAGTCATACATATATCTTTTGGAAATTCTTGATTATTTTTCTTTTTGGTTTTATGGCATATTAACCTTTGTAAGTTATTTAATGTCATATCGATTTTACAGAAATAAACAGTTTTATTTCAAATAATTCAGTTTAGCATGAGTAAAAAGTTTAATTGTCAAAAACATTTCTATTTCAATCAATTCAGTTTAACCAAACAGTTCTAATTAAAAAAAAAATATTTGGTATAATTATAGCTTTTGTTTACACACAGTTAAATGTCAAAACAGTTCTATTTCAAACAATTCCGTTAAGCCTAAGTACAATTTCAATGTCGAAAACAGTTCCATTTCAAACGATACAGTTTAACAAACAAAACAGTTCTATATCAATCAATTCAGTTTAGCATGAGTACACGGTTTTGTTCTATTTGACCCATAGATCGGACCCCATGAGGTGCTACCACTCTGAGCCTGAGTGGACCTGGGAGCGATGGAAATAAAGGGATACTCCGCATTCCCAATGCTCCAGCATTACTGGAACCTCACCTTTCAGATAGTTTAGTGTCTTATCCAGAACCCTCGTTGGGGATCCTTACCCCTGTACAAAGATGCAGTTGGTGTATTCTACAGCCCCAGCCGACTGGGCAACTCTTAATTTGTTGTTCATGGATATTACAATAAACTGTATCAGAAAGTGAGGATCGTATTCAATGACAATACTACCAACTCAGTTCTGACCAGGGGACGATAATCCCCGCTAGGGTTATATTTAAAGGTCAAGTTGATCCGCCTAAAATTATTTGTATTCGATAGGAGTCCAATATTACAATAATTTTAATTAACATGATTTACTTGAAGATATTATTGTTTGCTGAGTCTTATTCTTAGTTACTTGAAGCCATATAACCTTGTACAAATAAATGGCTATAACTAAATAGAAAAATACTTGAAACTATATACTTAAAAGTATTACATAAAAGTACATAATCCACGCATCTGTGTGTAAATTATTTGTATTAGATAGGTATATTTAAAATCATATAAAAGTGCAAAAACTGTTAAGCAACAACTAAATAAAAATGTAAACAAGAATTAGAGGACAGAAAATAACTCTTGACAGATTTCCTTGTCATTAAATCCAATCAATCAGTGAAGAATGTGTCTTCTGATAAATGAATATCATTGTTTTTGTTATTATTTTGTTTTCTTGATTTTATAATTTCTCCTTTTTTATGAGTTAAGGTTTAAAATTTAGAGAAGGTTTTCCTTGCTGTAATTATCTTACTCTCGGTCAGTTTTTTACACCAGTTTTTTTTTAACACACGTGTGAGTGACAGCGATTCTGTTCAGGTCTCCAAAACACACTTTTCCAGCTGATTTTATCAGACGAATGGTCACGATTCATCCACTGATCTCTCTAGCTCTCCGTCTCTTTTAGAGGACTTTAAAGACTGTTCTAAGATTACTATCTACAGTTTGTATCACCGTCACGTTTTTCAGTTATTTAGTAAGATCTTGGTATTAGTCAATCAATTCACCTTCTTTAATTTTTGCTCGATAATCCGCTGAAATGTTACAACCTATTTGATGACAATTTTT
>OY757910.1:47496592-47539092 GCA_963585895.1 Sepioteuthis lessoniana | reverse complement strand
CTGCCACTTTCTATAGTAATCTCCGTAACAAATGTAATTGGGATCATTCTGAAATAGCGTAGACTCAAAGAAACTTATTAATTAAAAGATCTGATGCAAGAAATTTCCTGATTGTTTAGTAGTTTTGCATATAAGGTTTAATGGCATATCAACTCTTGCGTGTTATTTCTTGTTATATATGCGTGTGTGCATGTGGTTGTGTGTGTGTGTAATTTGTAAGCAAATAGAATATTGGTAACTGTATCTTAAATCATGTTTGAGCTCATTTGTTTACATACAGTAGAATGGTTACAAGTATTGTTATCTAACACTAATAAATCAATTTGATATTAATCATTAGTTTGCACACAGTTATTGCTTCAAGTATTGTTATCTCAGCGCAACTGATGCACATCTATCGTCGCATAGTACTAAGGAAAAAAAAAGGCGTGGCGTTTGTATGCTACAAGAGAATTTGAAGAATATATTCGGGGCAATCATATAGGTACCAGGGCTTAAAGTAACCAGCTGATTGATTGTATTGAGCCTCGACATCCACCCGTCAAACTCAGTAAAGGTCGAAGTGGAATGTTACCGATCACGTAACCACAGTTCAGCCACCAAGTTCCCGTCCTCAAGCTGATATGCCTTTACACAAAGAAACCCAACAATATTCACCTCTGTCGAATTTTTGTGGATGATTGCTGTGGGTCTTTTTGCTGTCTGAGAACAACTGAAGTCTACTGTAGCGTAGAGGACTTGGTTTTTCTTTTTATATCAGCAAACTTTTTGGCGATGAAATTGGCAAACATTTACTCTGGAAACCATGCGACACTTTGTATTTTTTTCTATTTAGATTTCGTAACACAAGTGGATGTTTTTCTATTTTTAGAATTGGCGACACACGTGCCTTATCGACGTTATTAATCTTTCGTTCCTTAATTTTTAATTTCTGTTTATGTTGAAGAGACATATGACACCGGTTGATATTATCGAAAGCATAATTAATTGTTAATAATAGCCTAATGGAAAAGTTTTGAGAATATAAAAGAAAAAGTTTCCCCTTTTGTATTCAGATTACGTCTTTCAGAAAAGTGTGTGCTGACAAATGTTACAAACGCTGCTAAAATAATTTCTTCATATATCGTTCTCCAGAGATAGATAATATATATATATATATATATATATATATATATATATATATATATATATATGTGTGTGTGTGTGTGTGTGTGTGTGTGTGTGTGTTTAGAGAGAGAGGAAGAGTGAGAGAAAGAAGAGAGAGAGAGAGAGAGAGAAAGAGAAAGAGAGAGAGAGAGAGTTCCCCTATCCACGACTAACATATGATATCGATGCAAACTGCTGGATATGAAAATGTGTGAATTTAACCAGGCAGTAGCGGAATTGAGTGCATGCTTAATATATATATATATATATATATATATATATATATATATATATATATATATATATATATATATATTGAATAATGATTGCTCAAGTAAAGTGTATATCTCACTAAATTCTCAGAAAAGCCTATTTGATTTAAGTCGCTATTTTTATTTCACCTGACATTGTTTGCGTGGTCTTGTCTAGTTGGTCTCGTTGATTCATCATGAAACGTGTCGCCTTCACTTCTGCACAAGCTCAAAATCAGATTCTAATATGTAGTAGTGTGCACTGTCGAAGTACACAGGATTGACAGATGATTATGTACGCATTCTCACATAAATCCACTGTGTTCATATATGTCAACTTGCCAAGAATTTTCTTAATATGGTACTTTGTTCTTCACACACACACACACACACACACACACACACACACACACACACACACACACACACACACACACACACACACACATATATATATTGGGGTTGCGTGCTTGTGTGTGCAAATAAAATCGAAAAGAAAGGAGTGTAAACGAAATTGCTTTCTCTTGACATTGATATTTTTCATAAGCTATGAGGTTGTCGATGATTTATACCAAATTATTACTTGGGACATTTTTTAAAAAGTGGAAATTATTTGCCGTCATCTTTGTGGCACAACGTTCTTAGCAGCAAAAGAGCATACTTATCTTAAATTATAACGGATCTTCAAGATCAATCGCCTTTAACAAGTATGAAATGCATTAAATGTTTTTATTCGTACCCATTTTTGATTTGACATCTACTGTATAATATTGCGTGATTAAATGTATCCACAATACATTGAATATAATTTTTTTCTCTCCTGGGGATGACTCTAAATGTATTCGGTGATGGGGTTTAATTTCTGGAACTCTATGGTATGAGGAGTCATCTCTTTATTGACATTACTCCTTGATCTTCGCTGTTCCGGAGTCGGAGTACCTGTTAAGGTCGCATCAAAAATAAAATAGGTCTGAGAAAATGTTTCTTTTTAACCAACCTTTTCGCCATGAGTATGATGCGACACTAGGTCACTTTCTTCAAAAGAACTACAGCTGGTTTTTCTCCAGGGTTTTCATTCTCCAAGAATGTTTACGTAACCAATGCTTTAAAGTTCAGTCTTGCCAACTATTTACCCATGGGTGTTCAGGGGATAGCTGGATTAATACTTTTCCGAAGGTCATGGATGTGAAATGAAAAGAAGTTAACCTCTTCCAGGATTTCATCTCAGGGCACCGATTTCCTTTTCCTTCGATGGTAACCGTTATATTAATTGTTCTTCTATTTAATATCACGTTAAAATTATTTTGAAGCACTCAATATTGCAAGTAGGTATGGAGTATTTACCTATTTTAAGCGATTTTGAATTTCATCCATTTTATGCCGTGTATTATTGGAGAAAGTAATTGTAGAATGACTTCAACTTAAAATAACCCACATAGCTTTGACATGACGTAAACTCAACCAACCACATTATTATTTCACCGTGGTTTTAAAATTCTTTGAAATATGTGTATTCATTTATAATACTGCATTAAATGAAGTAGCGCCCTCCCCTACACCTCGGTGTAGTAGCTATTGAAAAGAGAGGTTTCGGGTCACCCTCGACTAAGGTAGCCAACTCTTATTAACATTAAACATTATCTATTTTTAAAACATTTTATATCAATCTTAATTAGGTAAGCTTTTCAAGGCAGTTCGTTTGATATTTTCCCCGCCATCTTTGAATAAACTTTCATGATTATATCCCAACTACATAGTTTTCCAAATTATCTTTCACTGTGTAAATTTAAAATCAATTATCTCCATTTATGTGTGTATAAATATATAGCAAGTAAACTGGCCTCTGTACTATTCTTGTTCCCTGCCGAACTGTCTCTTTATAATAAAAATAAAAATAAAGATAAAAATAACAACAACAATCATATCAACATTTGTGCCAGAAAAATCATTCAAAACCTTATGATAAAGTTGCGTTGAATCATTCATCATAATTCTTCGTTGGAACATCGTAACCTTTCTGAAGACTTTTAATAATCCAGATTTCCAAAGGCACTTTTCTCATTCGGAATCTAATTTCTAGAATCAGCAAATCAATCGATTCTCAAATAAGGGTCACTTGGGGCGCTCTGACCTTAAATCGTCAGAGCATCATGTTGGGACATGAATGAATATAAACGATTCTGGTCGACGTATTTCAGAACATATATCAATAAATATTATTCAGCGTAAAGTTAAACGGTTTGAAAGCTAACTGAGGGTTATTTATAAATGTCTCAGTGATATTAATTATTAACATGACAACAACAAAATATAATTACATAATGCTAATTGAAATTATATTTTCAATTAAATTTGTTTTAATTATTAATAAGATGTAATTTTTTTCAATCCGAGTTGTTTCAGAATTTTTTTCTTTTGAGAGATATGTCTCAATTTCTGAAAAAAGTATAACACATTCTTGCTATATTAACTGACATTCTCAAAAAATCTCTTACAAAATAACCATACCAAAATTTTACTGATCAAGTATATGCTAAAGTATTTTGCTTTTAAAGCAGAAAGATATTATTTTCAAGTGGACCACAAAGAGTCTTGTCCCGGATTTGAATTCGGGTGTCCGATTCCATTTCCTACGACGAATTTTAAGCGAAGAACAATTTGTTTAAATTTAGAATTTTTTGTTACCTCAACTGGTTATTGTACAGAGATTAAAGAACCAAGTCTGGTCAAATATTGATCCCCTGGTTGGGGTGCAACACAATTTGAATTCATACGTTTCCTAACGTTATTAGCGCTACATTTGTCTAGCAGTTTAACTTAGATTTCCAAATTAATTTTCTATGATGATCCTATTTAGCAACCCCTCCGCTCGGCCAGGATATGAGACAAGGTCAAGCGGAGTTTAACAGGTTTGAATTCAGAGTTTTCCTTCTCCTAGACTAGTTGCCTCACCAAGGCTGAAGAAATCAGGCTGTCCTACTATTTACCCATAGCTAGAGGGAGAATAATTGGATTCATACCTTTCCCAAGGGTATAATTTCCTACGATGATAACTGTTTAACTTTTTGGATATCCTTACATTGAAATTTTTCAGAACTTACTCAGTTCACAAAAATTGTCTCCCTTGTCTCCTCTCATTGAAAATCAAGCCAAGTGAGAAGTTAAATAATGTTGTTTCACTTGTTCTGGAAGAGTCGGTCACAACTAGAACAAAGAAGCTACTCGGCACGCTGTATCCTAAATTAAATTCTACCAACTTCTACGCCCTCAAAAACTGAATACGAATAATAAAACAAAAGAAGTTGTAACATTTGAAGTAAGTTGTAATTTTTGTGTTTCTCCTTTAACATACCACGATTAACCATCACCAGCATATCAGTAATTGGTGATTATAGAACATATTCTTTTCTATTTGACTATTTTAGTTAATTGCTAATAGGCCCCATTCAGTTGGCTTCAAACTTGAGGTCGACCCGCAGACTATTCATTACGTACAATTAATAACATGCGTACTTCTTGATTTATTAGTTATTGATCAATTGTAATTATTCTGTTAATGTTTTTGTATTTATCACTTAAATGCAGGTTTTTAGCCGTCACCGACGTCAATTTTGATTTACATACTATTTAATAGAGTATTATAAATAAATTCAACTGTGTGATTTGATAGGTACAGAGAAAACATTATCATTGTTTTTTTACCATGGTGAAAATTGAATTATAAATCGATTGTTCTTTATTTTAGAATATTTTAAAGATAATACCCTAAGAAAAATCTCACTATTGTGCGTTTACTTAAAAAAGTACACGAAAAAAAAAAACGACGAAAAAACATGAACCCAAGTCTGCAACGATAAAATCTGCAGTAGATTTCCTGTACATCAAAAATTAAGACTGTTTCCATAAAGAGAGACCCATTAAAGAATGCAAACTGTTCGACATTGGATTAAATGTGTTCCTTCGGTTTTTGTTTCTTTATGTAAAATAGTATTGATCTTCTTGGATTAGTTAATACTAAATCCATCCTTGAAAAAGGACGATAGCGGTATTTTTAAACAGTATGTGGTGTTCATATCTTTTCCAAGAATATAGGACGGGAACTGAACGTATTAGAGCGATTGAACTTCAAATCCTGCAAACTACGATGTCACAGTTCAGTGTGTTAGCCAGTAAACCATGTTCCTCACCCATGTTCCTTAATACACTGTATCTTAAGATGACGTTACTCACACAACCATCGTGGACATATAAAGCAATAATTATTTCAATACCGTCAACAAGAAAAACACACACACACGTATATTTCCATTTATGTTGCCAGTATTCTCACAGATTCCAAAGGATGGTTGAAAATCGATATTATGTCTCCTTGAATTACCACAATGCAACTCACTGCTACTTGTTCAAAAGAAGCGTGGCGACATCTATGAGTGGTTGGCTTGCAGAAGAAACCAAAAGTGTAATATGTATTTTTAGAAGGTGCGTTTAACTCAGGTATACTTGCTTCATTGTAAAATTAGTGTTCAAAATCATAGAGATTACCGACTTACCGTTGTTTACAAACAGATGATTCGGAATTCTATCATTTCAGTTATAGTCAAGTGTTGCATTGATAATTGCAAGTTTCTATAGATTTATCGTCGTGACTATAACTGCTATTTTTGTCAGTTCTTTGCAAAGCCTAATAGATTTTTGTAGAGTTCAAGACTATGTTTTAATTTTATTGCAAAACTAAAAGCGTATTTATATATATTTAATAGACAAGGTATAAAAATATGTAATGATATTGAATCTTTAATTTTCTTGTATTTAAAATTCAAAATTTAAATGTAGACCTGAACTATGAAGGTAGTGGCTGAAATGCTGAACGTGACGTCGTCACCGAATTCGAAATTCAATCGTTCAAATAGGTTTACTTCTAGACTAAAGTCCAAAGGAAATCAACGAACTTTCTTATACTGAAATAGCACCTCTACTGCATTTATACAAGTATTGCTAAAGCATTAAATAACCCAAGAAGTTTGATATGCCATTAAGCACCGAAAGCGCAGCTAACTTATATAATAAACAGATTATGTTTGGACGAGTATACTGGTATCTTAACAAATAGTTCTGAAGATTTCAAACGTTTTTCTTGATGTAGTCTTTGTTACAAAATTTAAATCCCATCTACTCTAAAATAAATCCATTGCTTATCAAATAATAAATATAACTAATTTACCTGTGTTTAATAAAAGTTACACGAGAAAACTATCAATGCAAACATGTTTATTTCTTGAAAAATAGAAAGGATGGGTTTCACGGGGTTGATATAAAGTAAATTTTGCTCTAAAAATTTCTGCTTTTATAACCTACGGCAAAGTTATCACAAATTTAATAGTGAATCATAGAAGAAAACTCCAATTTAATTCATTTAACCATTGTAAAACAATCGAAACTGAGTGCCTAATACTAGAGAATAAAAACAGATGTCACGAGTGGAGGTAAATCAATGACGACTGCTATGTTGGTTATGAATAAACGTCAGATGAAAAGAAAAACTCAAAAACGCAAATTATCTTAAGCGTTTATTCATCTTTTACTTAATTCCCTAATTTCAGTTTCTGAGGCCGTGGAAGCTTGGGGAAATGGCTGACTGACATTACGTGCTGAATAAGCTTCTTCGTGCTTGTTAGATCAAACTCTTCTCGTATCTTTTATTTGTTCGTTCCTCGTTCACAGTTCACGAAAATATTCGTCACCTCGTACCCAAGCCACTAAAAAAGAAAAGAAAAGAATCAAGGAATGCATCGCCTTATTTTGGAGTTACGGAATACCCCACAGCTATTTCTTTGGTGAGTGCCATCGAGGCCGCACCTCGTCACCACTTAGATACTCGGTCGACTAAATTGACCTCGGCAAGTTACCGTACGGGGTGCTAGATCAAACATGCGCTGTTACATTTAACCCACGGGACAAGATGTTGCAAATTGCCAAATAATCATATTTTTTGCTGCTGGCGCTTTTGATAAATTATCTACTCGTATCACAGTACCATTTGCTATTGTTAAAATATTGAATTACAAATTTCTAAGCATAAACTATTTTTCTTTCTTTTATCAAAATATTGACTTCCAAGGAAATTACAATGATTAAGAATCAGCAATGTTAATTTTAATTGTGTAGTAATATTAATAGTTCGAGATTACTCACACGTTCTTATTCACCGGTACAGTATATTTTCTGAAGTCGAGTCAAAGAGAAGGTAATGATATAAATTTAATGCACGTCACATATTTTATTGAAAGTGTTTTGCTTAAGCCTATATGTCGTTTGTCAGTTGTATATCATTGATTTGTCAAGCAGCAGATAAAATCTAATTCGATTCGATCTTAACATGCCATCTGCTAAGACAGCGGTCTTTTTTTTTTTTTTTGTATTCTTTGAAAACATTTGAAGGTTCGTTATTCATTATTTTATAAGTGTCAGATGATTAGACACACACAATTGAGTAAAAGTTAAAGAACGAGTAATGGAATATATATTATTGCAAGATCTAAGAGAAAATAAACAAAGATCTTGACGTAAAATTCATTGAGTAATTCCTACCTATTATTCGTTATAATCTGCTACCGGGTTGACACATTATAATATAGTGGCAGCCTTCCCATACCTAATGAACCTTGTGACCAACAACAAAGAGTCAACGACTAGAACTCTTGCAGTAGGCAAATGACCTGACGAGGGTTAAGGTGTTTTTGAAAGGGTCATTCAGTCTGTCTGTTAGTTATCGCAAAGGTTAGGTAAGGAAATGGAATTTTGAAGCTAGCGAAATCGCACCTCTGTAATAGGGGTTGGCTACGAGTTAGGGAACAAGAGAATCAGTTGTATACTCGGAAAAAGAAAGACAATAGCTGTTATGAATAGAAATATTCATCTCTCTTCTTTATTGCGAAATGTACGAAATTGTTTTGAGAGAGAGAGAGAGAGAGAGAGAGAGAGAGAGAGAGAGAGAGAGAGAGAGACCGACAGAGAGAGAGAGAGAGAGACCGAGAGACCGAGAGAGAGAGAGACGGAGACTGAGACAGAGAGAGAGAGAGAGAGAGAGATAGCTAAAATTTACACCAGTTTGAGAAACGGTATATACAGAGAGCCTTACTTATTTGCTCAGCCTCCACGAGTCTTGCACAGAGCCGATTTTAAACATAGTTATCATCTTTTCTTCTTCATTCTGGGATCATACTCGATTTTGACATTCGTGAGTCTTGTGCATTTAGAATTTTCTGTACTTCTCAACCCGGGGTCACACTGTACTTCCTGTGCTAATATCCCGACGGCATGATATCTAGTGTCCCTGCTCGCTGCTTACTGCTTACTCTATTCGGGGCTGAAAACTTCCATCGTTATATATTTTTGGACGCCTACACACTCTTCCTTCCAGCATCTCACCTATGCAATTCACGTAGCCTTTCCACTGTATTTCGTTTTCCTGTTTTTTGAAATCCACTAATTAGCAAGGCCAATCAAAGGTCAATATGTAACACATAGATTCTTCATTCACTCTTTTAAAATACTATTTGTTTTTGAGGCTGACCTTGACAGAGCTTGAGACACTCTAATAAAATTAGTAATATTTTTCTTGGGTCATGTGGCTAACATTTTCCGTTTCCTTAATGGCGTTGTCATCATTTTCTTTGTTCTGTCTCTTTGGGGAATTTAGTCAAAACTCAACGATGCAACAACGGATGCCTTCAAATGCATTTAGACATTTTATATTAACTGCCTGAAATTACGATGGAATTGGACCACATTTTGTTATGTTGAAAATAAAATTATTTCATAATACCAGTGGGGAACAAATTAAAATTGTCTCTGACAGTCAAGCATATATGAAACTATCCTGTAGAATTGTAGAAGGTGTGAGATAATTATGTGCTATTCCCTAAAGAGTCAAGTATATGTGAAACAGGCTTGTAGGATCATAGAAGATTTTAAATAATCATCTGAAGATCCCTAAAGATTTCTACATTTAATGTCTTTTTGATAAAGTCAACCGTTCTGGAGTTAGTATTTGTCTAGATGTCGGATTCCATTGGAGAACGTTACTGATGAGTTTATCCTTTCTTCTTTTTACTATGACCAGCATGTGTTATTTGTCTTACTTGGATGGTTTGTGCAATAGGAGCTTGTTTTCTTGGGTACTAGTTCTAGGATTACACTTTCAAAGCAGCAGGTAGCATTCTAGCATAATAATCATCTAACTTTTTCTCGTGCTTTTCATAGAGTCCATGGGGTGCAACTGTGCCTTAGTACTGATATGGTCACAGCTTAGAAAATAGCATTTGAGAAACCAATAGGTATTACAACTGGAAAATAGTTGACCTGGGAGTAATGACAATGAAGCGGCACTCTACACTCTAAAAATCTCCAAAACAAGAGCATCACTCCCAGATGCAATTCAGTGTCAATCTGAGAAAGTTCTTTTTGCGGCGTGTGGGACTTATAACGATAAATAAACATTATCTCGAGCCGACAAACAGAGCACAATATTGCCTTAAGGACTGCTTAATTAGTCATGTTTCAATTACTTGTTAATGATTACCTTAATTTTGTGGAGGTGCCCGTGGTGTAATGGTTATCGTCGTAGGAAATGACCACGGCGACACGAGTTCAAATCCTGGACAAGACTGATTGCATTTCACATAGCACTAATACCCTTGGGAAAGGTATGAATCCAATTATTCTATGGGTAAATAGTAGGACAGACTAGGTTCTTCAGCCTTGGAGAGGCAACTAGTCTAGGAGAAGGAAAACTCTGAATTAAAACCTGTTAAACTCCGCTTAAAAATTGACCTTGTGTCATATCCTGCCCGAGCGGAGGGGTTGGTAAATAGGATAATTACCTTAATTGAATTTTTGATTTCTAAATATTTATGATGAGCAAATTTGTGTTGTGGTCTAACTACTCAGTAAAATCCTAGTATGTTTTTAAAAAATCATTTGTAGATCCCTGAAGGTTTCTTTCAATAATGTATTTTCACTGACTTCCATAATATTATGTCCTTTACTCTCCAACTTGAAGAACTGGTTAATTAGTAATATTTTTAATTACATGCAAATAATTATCTTAATAGAATTTTTCTTTTTCATTTTTACCGTTTGGCAATTTAAATTCTCTGTGAGAAGTTATGATTTGCAGGAATAGGAATTTTTCTTGATTATCATTTATTGCATGAGATATTCTCTCAATGACGCTACGCATCCACGAGAAGAACATTTTAGAATAGATTACAAATATCTTTATGTTCAGTTAGTCTACATAAAATAATTAATAATTATGGAAAATGTATTAAAAATACTAGTTATATATAATTAGTTTGTAAATACGTTTTTCTTCACTTTTTAATGAAGGGTAGTATATTTCATAAGGTGAATTATACAAATGTTTTCATTGCATTATATAATGAATAAAATTTTTCTCTTTTTTCTATTTCTGGGACTGAGAATAAGCTGATTCTCAACCCTGAAGAGCAATGAGAACCCTCTGAAGGGGTGTCCGGAGTATGATTCTAAACAACTCAAATGGTGAACCTCCGGGTCTAGGAATCTGGGGAGTGAGGACTACCCATTTATTTCCATTACCCCCAGGTTCACTATTGCCTGGAGTGGCTGTACATGTTAATGTCTCATCGATGAGTGAAATGTATATGTTTAAAAATTATTTGTATCAGACAGAACCGCATAGAAAAATGATAGGCAACAACCACACACACACACACACACACACACACACACACACACACACACACACACACACAGAGAGCCACGCACACAAAAAAGAAAGAAAAAATATGAACATACAATGACCACGATTCTCTAATTTCTAAGGTATAAAACAATCCTAGATTGGGTGACATGTCATTAAAATCAACCAATGAAAAAATTCCTTTAAATTTATTTAATCTTCTCACGTGAAGAAACATGTCAATATCAAAATGTGTGTGCATTACAATTAATGCAAAAATATACAATATCTTTCAAATGCTTGATTTTAGTGTTATGCTATCCTATATCATATGTTTTTGGTATTATTTTACATACAGTCGCGCAAATTTACAAGTAAAAACATTTTCTATTCTTTTTTTTTTTGCAATTTGAACAAAATATTTTCTCAGACCCCTCACAATTTTCAAAAAAGTTTTCGAAAAAAATTACTTTTTATAAGGGAATTTACTTTCAAAATCAATGTAGAATGGGCAACCAATTCCAGAAGAGTCAGCATTGGCAAAAACAAACAAATTTTATATATATATATATATATATATATATATATATATATATATATATATATATATATATATATATATATACACACACACACACACACACACACACACAGACGGAATGGCAGAAAAAGAGAGAGCTGCCTTAATTATGATTTTTTCCAACATTGTTCGGCAATTAAGAGCTAATTCTATATTAAATTAGAATATTGAAGTGAACTCTTTCATAATTTTTCTTTTGTGGGTACTTTCGAAAATTAAAAAAAGGCAGTGAATTTGTGGGTGTAAACAGTTCAAAATCACAAAAATAAATAAGTAGATAAATAAATAAATAAGACTTTTCGTCCCACTGCGCACATAAAACTTAGCCTTTCTTTCTCATATCGAAAGGATTTTAAAATAACAACAAACACGATTTCTAATCAATAATTGATCCTTTAATAAAACTATCTCTGTGATTCGTTTTAGAAAAAAGTCTAACTTACTCATTTACTGAAAAAAATCAACTTGAATATCTTTTAGATTAGCAAATACATTTTGAGTCTAAACCGAGATATTTAGACTAAAGACGTTTTTACGTATTTTTATTCAGAAAAAAAAATTCTAACTCTTCTCTAATGTTTTTTTTTAATCTTTTATCTTTTATCTATTTTCTTTTCATTTCCTTTTATTTTCAATAATCATTGAATTTCCTTCTATATTTAATTTCCAAATCATCAATTCTGAGAATATTTCGTAGTTATCTTTTTACAAATTTATTTTTCAAAAATTCAAGCCAATTCAAAAATTTCTAAATCCCCGCAAACAGGTTTTCTTTTAATTAAAAGAAGATATGTTACGATAGGCTGTTCACGCAAGCCAAATTATGTGACCCATTGTTCTAGTTGGTCTGGTATAATAAGTTTGAATAAAGAAAACGTTCACTTTGACTTGCATCATGGAGTTCATTATTAAAAACGCACGGAATGATTTTAAATAAAATTGACACAAAGAGTTAACCGTTTTCTTTACATTTTTTAAAAATTATTTTTTTGTTTTGTTGGTTTCTGTCTCCGTGTTTTCTTCAGCGCTTGCGTGTTGTATCTTGGAAAATTTATTTCATGATAGTTTTATCACAATTCACAATTTTTCCTATAACATGCTTGTGTTATAATTGAGATATAATTTTCAACTTCTTGCTTTCTACAATAACGTCTTGTTAGAAATATTAAATAAACTGACATGTTGTCGAGATAATTACAAATGATTGGAAATGAAGTTGAAATTCTTGGGAATTTTGTATTAATACTCTTAAAGCCACCTCGCATCAAGGTGTTTCGCATAAAAATAGCACAAAAGAAACCGATTATGAAAAAGTAAGAAAAAAGAATGTATATAAATTAATTAGTTTGAAATCAAATTCACCAAAATTAATCTTATTGAGTAAAACTGATTAAAAAGTGTCGACAAAATAACAAGTCTCAGGCATTTAAAAAATCTTAGCAAAGGATGCGAATAAATATAATAGATTACGTTATTGCTATTGATGAATGTGTTACATACCCAAGATACGGATGTGTGAAATAGACATAGAATGTTCATACTCATATATATATAGAACATAGGAATCCCGAAACACAAAATTCACAAAATTGGTTCAGGTACGAAACTTTATTACCTTTGACTTAAAGGTTTTTCGACATGAGGGGAGAGAGACACAATCTTTCTATGCTGACTGCTTTTATATCGTCAGCTCTCAATCCAACTAACGCGCGGCGCCCGTAGAGCACAAAGTCGTCTGGCCTCGCCAAGCTCTGAATGTCGACTCTCTCGAAACTTTATTACCTTTGAGGTAAAGGTTTTTCGACATGAGCGGAGAGAGATACAATCTTTCTATGCTGACTGCTTTTACATCGTCAGCTCTCAACCCAACCAACGCGCGGCGCCCGTAGCACTCAAAGTCGTCTGGCCTCGCCCAGCTCTGAAAGTCAACCTTCTTCCGAGGCGGGAATTCAACTAACTGCTTTTGTCAAATCTCAGCCCACGCTTCCGGTTCGTGACGTCACCCAAATACCCTGCTTCAATTCCTATCTGGGATTTTTATTTTGACATCTCTGAATGACATCCTCTCCGCGCGCGCATGAACACCTGCGTTAATGTTGCACCTAACTAACCTATGCGCTAAGCGAAAGCTTCTCAGCCTATCTAAACCGAAAGGCAAGATATATAAAACGAAATCCCTCGGCAATTATATTACAAATGCATAGCTCAATACTTAATCTTCTACCAAACAGAAAGTTATCCTTTAGCATTAGCTCCTAAGCTACAAAAACTCCACTGTTGGTAATTTGAATCTGTTAATAAAATATCAAGTGAATTCTTTATGTAAAAATGAAAAAAATTCTCGAACTTGAAAAAAAAAATATCGGGAAGTTTTCTAAGCCATGTAAAAACGTCTTCTTTTAGTTGCTTAGCTATTGATAAAAAAGTACTTGCACGAGTCCAACGTTCTGTAATATTTCGTTAGGTTTGGTTTGGTTTGGTTTGGTTTTATGGTCTATCAACCTTTGTTGGCTATTTAATGCCAAATCCATTGTTATGCATGTATAGAGTTTTATTTCAAACAATTAATTTTTTTCTCCTCCTGTTGTCAATTCCTTTCTCCAGTGTTTCATGGTTTACTCGATGAACTAAATGGCTTCGTCGGATATTTTGTACGATATGAGACAGCTTTGCGGTATCATATCGTTGCATTTTTGTAGTCAATCCTCGCCCTAAATAAATTTATGTGTATCATTTTGCAATTCTTTAGGATGTGTTGATTAATGTATAATAAAGCCTCTATTCCTCTGGTTCACTTGTGGAATCCTTTCTATTTTCCGGGGAACAGTTCACGGTTTATTTGAGAATAATAAATGCTACCACTAATTTGCGCTGTTAATATTTCCCACATTCTTGGTCAGCACATTATGGGTCCGTTCTTGTTGGGGGTGTTTTTTGTGGTATTTTTGGATCATAGTTGTCTTTTCTTTTGTCATTCATTCGGATATGTCTGTTTATTCTAGTCATCTATTCATTTCTATAGTCAGTACTTTGTGGATGGAAGTGAATTTTTTTAGCGTGAAATTCTTTAATTTGGTACTTTCAGTGGATGGAAGTGAATTTTTTTAGCGTGAAATTCTTTAATTTGGTACTTTCAGTGTTGCTTTAAGTAAATCAAGGTGTATTTTTGACTTAAGTACCCCGTCGTGTTCTTGTAAATCATTTCCCATGTTGTTTATCAGTTCAGCTTTTCTCTTATGAGCTCTCCGTTCCCATATATTGCCAAAAATTTGTTTTGGACTCTTTGCTTCCGATTGTTGGTATGTCATCGTGCATTCCCCTGTACTGGCTGCTTATTATTATTATTATTCACTCATTAGAGCTTTTCACATCAGCGGTAGCCGATGGTTTTTCACTGGAGTCTGAGTGAGAGCAAATCTCCTAGAGTCGCCAGGACTCTTCTTAGTATTCTGGCCGTTCTCAGCAATGCTGTTGTTTGGATGGTCTCTACTTGTCCGCCAACTCCCAAGTCCTCTATTCCCTTTAGCAATCCTTTAGTTACTATTCCAAACGCACCAATTACAATTGGTATTATTGTCACCTGCATGTTCCACAGTTTTTTCAATTCCCTAGCAAGGTCGAGGTACTTATACCCCTTTTCACATTCTTTCGGTTTTATTCTGTGGTCAGCCGGGACAGAAATGTCTATTATTATTATTATTATTATTATTATTATTCATTAGAGTTTTTCACATCAGCGTAAGCTGATGGTCTTTCCCTGGAGATTGAGTGACAGCAAGTCTCCTGGACTCTTCTCAGTATTTTGGCCGTTTTCAATAATGCTGTTGTTTGGATGGTCTCCACTCGGCCGCCAACTCCCAAATCTTCCAGGCCCATTAATAATCCTTTGGTTACCGTGCCAAATGCACCAATCACAGTTGGTATAATTGTCACCTTCATGTTCTATAGTTTTTCCAATTCTCTAGCAAGGTCGACGTACTTATATCTCTTTTCACAATCTTTCAGTTTCATTCTGTGGTTAGCCAGGACAGCGAAGTTGATAATTTTGCAGATTTTCTTTTTTGTTGTTGATTATTATAAGGTCTGGTCTTCCGGCCGAGATGAGGTGATCCATTTGTATATCAAAGTCCCATAGGTGTTTGTGCGTGTCATTTTCTAGGACAGGTGCTGGGTTGTGCATATACCATTTGATGGCATGGTCAAATTTGAATTTCTTGCACATTTCCCAGTGGATCATCTTGCCCACCCAATCGTGTCTAGCCTTTTACTCCTTTTGAGCTACTTTGCTGCATTCACTTACTATGTGATTGATGGTTTCATCTCTATCAACGCATAGTCTACATTTACTATTTTGTTGCATCTTATTTATCCTCGCTTTGATATGATTGGTTCTTATGGCGCTGTTTTGTGCTGCCATTAGGAGAGATTCTGTTTCTCTCTTAAAGTTTCCTTTTCTTATCCATGTCAAGGTTTTGTCGTGTGAGATGTGGTTTATTAGTCTTTTAAAACGCCCATAGAGTTGTTTTCCTTGCCATTTTTTCCTAGTTGTTTTCATTCTGTTATCTATCGTGTTGTCAGTATTGTTTCTGATGGTCGTAATCAGTCCACTTTCGTGTTTTTCTATATAGTCTTCGAGTCGTTGTATGGATGTGTCAACGCTGTCTTCGATGCTGGCAAGTCCTCTTGTTACATAGCCATATACACGAATATGGCCATTTGCGAAATAGACATATAAAGTTCATTACGATAGAACCTAGGAATCTCGGAATTCGAAAACACGTAACGACTTCTTGTTCAGGTACGAAACCTTTTTATTAACTTTGAGTTAAAGGTTTCGACGTAAGGAGGAGAGACACAATCTTCTATGCTGTTTTATTCATTTGGCCCCCATCTCGAGCGGCCCCCATAGGGTGCAAGTTCACCTCGCGACTGCGAGCTCAACAAGTCGACCGTCTTCCTCCAATGTCTAATCTCAACTCTTTTACTTTCTTCAGATTCTTACAAAACCTCCACGCGCTTCCGGTGCGTGACGTCACCCGCACCCTGTCACCCGTTTCGTCTCGGACAATTATGAAATCTGAGTGACACCTCCATCCGCCCGCCCGCGCCCGCCCGCGTTAACACCTGCCTCAATGTTGCACCTAACTAACCCATGTGCTAAGCCGAAAGGTTCTCAGCCTAACTAAACTCAAAGGCATGAACCGAAATCCCTCAGCTATTATATAACACTTTTCCTCCCTCTTTTCTTGGTACATATAGTCTGTCCACGTTGTCTCTGGGATGTAATGCCTTGTACATGATCATTAGTTCTCTAGTTCTTTGGTCCATTTGTCTAAATTCATCGCTGGTCCACTTGAGAAAGAGTCCCGAGTATCTAACGAGGGGTACAGCCTAACTATTTATTCCTATGATAAGCTTTCTACAAGAGAACTTTGTCTCCAGTAGTTTTCTTTTTGAATTTCGTTTTTCATTTCTACTTATAATTATAATAATAATAATTATTATTATTATTATTTGGTTCCTTGTAAAATTTTTACACCAGGAATAACTGATGGATTTTTATTGAATTCTGAGTGATAGTAAGTGTTCGTACTTCCTCAAGACTCTACTGGGTATTCTGGGAGGGGATTTCTATCTTTTTGGTTCTCTACAAAATGCTCTGAATGACCTTTTGTGGTCTGAATGGTCTTACAAGCGCACAAATTATAATTGGTGTCAGCATAACCTTCATGTTCCTCTGTTTTTCTATTTCTCTAGCAAGGTCCAAGCATTTGTTTATCACTTCAGTTTCTTTTGTTTTCATTTTATCGTCCAAGAGAACGACAAAATCCACTAGATGTCATTGTTTTTTTCCTCGTTAACACTTCTTCTTCTTCTTCTTCTTCTTCTTCTTCTTCTTCTTCTTCTTCTTCTTCTTCTTCTTCTTCTTCTTCTTCTTCTGCTGTTTTTGCCGGTTAATCTCCTTAGATCTCTTAGACTTAAATAGCAACCTAGCTGATTTTAACTGTACTTTTGTTTAGATCATCTCAATTCGTTCTCTGATCACTATGTCACTCAGTCACCTTTCTCTGTCTATGGGAACAACTGAAAGGATTTAAGTACGATTGTTATCACTCTATGCTTATTGTAAAAAAGGAAAACAGGAGATATCAGTTAAGATAAAGATCAGATCATATCTAAGAAGTAAAACTACAAATAGCGGGGAATATTAAAATCGCCTAGCATCAAACAAGCGGAGTTGAAAGAAAAAAATAGGAAAGGAGCCCTTCATAGAAGCAAGAAAACTTTTTGAAATCAAACTACAGAATACATCTAATCAAAGAACACATATGTTGGTAATTTCCATGATTCCTTCGTATATATTATTCTAAGAATTTGTGTCATTCAAATGATACATCTTATCTTACATGTAAGTGTTCTAATTTCAACTTCAACGAACGAAATTCGGAAACTGAAAGAAATCAAGTTTTACTTTTGTGGGTAAGAAATGAAAAAAAAGGGAAAAATAATTGGAAGCGAACGCAGTAGAATCTATCATATCTTATTCCTTTCATTGGATTCTAATGCAATTTATCATAATCGGATATAAGTCATTTGCAGAGACAGCTGAAGAAGTATTTCATAATTCCCAATATATTGGTTGAAAAACAATAAAACATGTGGTTAATTTAAAGTAAACGAGTACAAAACTCTTCATACTGAAGGTAATTGAACAATATATATATATATATATATATATATATATATATATATATATATATATATATATATATCCCGAGTGAGCTGATGAATTTCTATTTAATTCAGTAGAACATATATGAAATAATGCATTATCTATAAATTCATACACTTGGCTTCAAATAGATGTAACGTATATATATATATATATATATATATATATATATATATATATGAGGGAGGGGATTTTTATCTTTTTGGTTCTCTACAAAATGCTCTGAATGAAAAAGAACCTCTCAAAAATAGCAAGTAAAAATGTTGGTGGAAAACTTCTTAAACTTAGAACCAGCTGAATTTTATTTGAGAGGAATCAACCCGCAACTTAATAAATGATAAGAGGTGATTCAACATAATGGTGAATATAGTATTGCTTGAAGTTTAATCATAGTTGAATTTTTAAGGATGAATCATATTTTCGTATAAGGAATTTATTTTTACTATATATATATATATATATATATATATATATATATATATATATATATATATATATGAGAGATAGCTGAAATATAGATCATATCATGACCAACCAGGATCTCCAACATTTACGCAACGTGCCTAGTTATTCTTTTTTCCACCCCACATCTCACTGGGTCCATCGTATCTCAACGTTCTTTAACCCTTTCCCATAATGAAATAGAAAAATCTAAGACTTCTCATGGCATTTAATTTGCTGTCGAAAAATGTCCAATAACAAAACAATGGTTTATTACTGGTTATTGAATAGTTTACATTACGATCAATGTGAGGCTGTGGTGTAAGGGTTAGCAAGCTAGACTAGCTAACCATCTCGAGTGACGTTCGATTCTCATTGGGTGCCCCATCAATATGGCCTTGTGCCACATCTAAACTAATGTTTTAGTAAATTACTACTTTACGGACAATAATCTTTCTTTTTTTTCTAAATATAAACCAAAATATTTATCCGACACTTGGGGAGTTTATTCTTTTCCAAAGGTTACTTGTCCGAAATTAAACGTAATAGTGGAACTGGAGTTCGAACTTGCTTAAAAGGATCTCGCAGTCTAGCTTGTTAGCCCCAACACTGTGGGACTTCCACATTTAAATCGGCCAGCTGTCCATGTCTTCATTTAAATCTTAAATGTTAAAATATAAGAAAGTTAAAGATTCATCCAAAATATTTTTTGGTACACTTCGTACATGAAATATACGTGTTGTATAGTCATATGCAGATTCATGCTGAATCATAACGATGCAATATATAATAACGAGCGAAGACTTCTTTAAAAAAAATATACCTCTTAATTTATTTGCAAGGTTCAAAAGGGTTGTGTGTGAGAGGGAGTTGGAGACCGAACATAACTGCAACATATATTGACCCCCACTCTTATGGCCATCGGCGTTGTGTCTTTCTCGTTCTCCTGATGCTCAAACGAAGGCCCGGGGGCCCAGCTCTCAGCTGAATGCTGGCTTGCTCTACCACATCTTCTCTCTAACTCGTCTGATCTCCAACTCACTGACTTCCTGTCCCCACCGAGTTATATAATAGTTCAATCGCCCACTCAGTCGCCCACTCAATCGCCCACTCAATCTTTGGAATGGCATATTTGATCGTCATCGAGCGGAAATAAGTGTCATGCAGTTCAGAGGTCAGTCTCTTCCGGTGCATCAGTCTATGAGTGTATCATGGGCTTTTACCTTGTCCCATTTCGTCAGCCAAATCCGCCTACGCGATTTCTTTCGATTAGTGGCCATTGGAATGTGTCACTTCCTTCCGGTGCATCACTTTGGAATGATATATTTGGCCGGGTCGAAGGTCAACATACAACATACGTAAATGCAATTATTTTTTTGGTTTTGCTGCAAAAAGAATACGTTCTCTTCAAATAAAGAAAACAATCTTACAAATTTGCAGACACAATATAAGAAAACAGAAAAAATCACGACTATGAAACTGCAGAATTCTTTCAGCATGAATGTCACACTTTTAAATAAAAAAATATAATAGAATAAGGACACTAGTGGTATTATTTAACCAACAGCAAAAAGGATAACGTAGTTCATTACTTGCCCTTGTGTATAAGTCTGAAAGTGATTTTAAAAGTGCTAGTTGAGTTCGAACTCACTTTCTAAGTTGTCGCAGAAAAGAACGTTAGAATATACTCCACTGAACAATTTTCTACTTATTTAAATGATTCATTTTTTATTCTTTGTCTTGAAGAATGCCAGAAATATTCATTACTATATGGATCCCATGACGATCAAAAAAATTTATATTTAAATACCAATTTTATTTTCGAAGATTTTCTGCTTTATAACATTAAATAGCACAATTGCAACTAATATGCAATTTATTTTCTTGAAAGTTTGTTGAGGATATTTTCTTAGAATTTGATCTCGATGGATCCTAAAATTTGAAAAAGGTTTGTTATTGCTGACCTGATGAAAAACAAGTTTTGTTGCTGAAAGCCTACGCCAAAGACCAACAGCTCAAGCCTGCTATGTTGTTAAAGATAGAGCGTGAATTACATTGTAAAAACAGGTGAGTGAATGGTTAACCACTGAAAAAACATCAGGTTAAATATGGTCAATTTTATGAACTCTCAGCTTCTTGAGTAGAGAAGGTGTTATGATAACCCAAGGAGAAAAAACATTGACTTAACAATTTATATATTTCATAAGGAAGGTTGTTTTTTTTTTAAGAACTCAAAGTTTTAGGCCTGCTGGCTTCACTTACACATAAGTTGCGTTTGATCGTTTCAGCAAATTTGGCAAATTTTATTACAATAAAAATTGGTTGCTTTTTATGCAAAATAGTTTTTCTAAATTTCAGCATTGGAGGAAATAGATAAATGAAGATAAAAATAAGAATAAAAAGGACAGGGTCATGAGGAGAGACACGAAGGAAAAAAGGGAGATATATAAATGTCATAGTGATGGCAACATGGGTTTATTGGCTGTGACGGGGGAATGGCTACAGCTAGGTGAACAGTGGGGAAGCTACAGCTATTCTCTTTAGCATATCAAGTTTCATCAAAGACTTTACCAACAAATGTAGAAAATCTAAATGAAAAAAATGAGTAAAAAATGTCCAGAAGTATGAAAGTGTTGTGGATAAACCAGAATACTGACAATGGATTCAACAATGATATTTTGTTCATTAGAATGATTTTTTTACAAAGTTCAGCATAGGAAAATGACATAATTAAATTTAATGATGAAAAAATGAGGAGAGAGGAGTCATGAAAAGGAGTGACAGAAAAGAAAGAAAGGGAGAGATAAACATATGTCAGCGTGTTGGAAAAAAGGGTTTCCGGCGTATTCCATTTCATCAATGATTTGAGCAACAGAGATGGGATATTTAAATGAAAAAAGTCCTCTATCAGCAAGAAATTGTGGTGGGAGATATATGTTTCAGTTTTTGCCAGACATTTTTTATCCATTTTCTATTTCATTATTATTCCCATGTAAAATAATATCTGCCAAGTAGGGTTAAATCAGATAGAAACCAGATCGTTGACAGCAGATTCTAACAGTCGACGGACATTTTGCGATGTATGGGTTTAATTACAGTGGCTTGGGAAAATTAAAAGTGTGTTTGAGATCTTATATGTGGGGAAAAAGAGCCTTTACGTTGTAATTTGATTTAATTGATCTTTTGTGTTCGTTGATATTTTTTTCTAAATTGAATTTATAGATTAAACTGAGATGTTAATGTCATCGATAACAAAACGTTATCATGTCGGTTTAATCAAACTATACGTACACATACTTTTTGTAATGATAAAAAATCTTTTTAAAATATTTAAAAAAATCTTTACACTCGCAAAAACCCCTAATTATGGTCTATGAAGAGTCCGAAAGCACTCAGAAGTATTTCAGTAAATTCATCAACCAACTCCTAGCTAAAACCAAAACACTTATCAGGAAACTTGAAAGAATCCTAATAAAATTTTAAAGACAAAGTATCTCTTTATTATTTAAAACATGCTTTTATATATATATATATATATATATATATATATATATATATATATATATATATATATATATATATATATATATCGAATTTGACTTTACGTAATCATCAATGAAACCAAATAAACTAATGTAACATAGAAATATAAAGGTACATGAGAGGTGTTTGCCAGAAAATGAGCTCGACGCTACAATACTAACGTTGGTATAGTATCCCCAAAATTATCACATTATGAATTCTAGAAGTCGATAGGTTTATGCTTAATGAGATGAGGACAATCACCAGATGGAAAAAAAAATTGACCCAATATCTCGATCTTACATTGATGTCGTTCCGGAGTTTCTTTTCCTTTAGATTATTATGTGCACAACATGAAATTTAAAGTAACTTACTTGTATTGTCCATAATTTGATATTTGTCTTATATATATATATATATATATATATATATATATATATATATATATATATATATATATATATATATATATGCCTCAAGTGTAATGGTTATTATAGTAGGAAAAGTATACTGCGATACTAATTCAAACCTGCACAAGGCTGATTGCCTTTTAAATAGTACTAATACCCTTGGGAAAGGTATGGTTCCATTTATTCTCCCTGCAGCTTTGGGTAAATTGTTGGGCTGATTTGGATATTTAGCCTAGGTTAGGCAAGCAGTCTACGAGAAGGAAAACTAAATTTTAATCTGTTAAACTCCACTAAAATTGACCTTGTTTCCAATCATGCTCACGCAGAAGGGTTGCTAAATGGGCACAGACATACATACTTTCACACTTATATATATATATATATATATTTGTGTGTGTGTGTGTGTGTGTGTGTGTGTGTGTGTGTGTGTGTGTGTGTGTGTTTATTAACCCCTCCACGCGAGCAGGAAATGTAACAAAGTTACTTTTAAACTGAGTTAAGCAGTTTTGATTCAAACTTTTTTTCTAGTGGTTTCAACTTCCTAAATTAGAAATGTATTATAATCTTGAGCTTTCTATCTGGAATGCCCAATACATTCTAATGAAGGTTGCAAATTTAATTGCAATTCGATTGGCGCTCTACGTTGGCATCCTACTTATTTTTAGTATTATGAGGCAAGTATAACACAATTTTGATTCACCATGAACCATTCAGTTTTAGTTCTTTTGAATATAATCAAAACAAAAAAAGCGTGAATATTGGTGCCTTACCTAAAGGAGGAAAAGGAATAAGGAACCATCCGCTTCCACATAGATAGATAGATTAATTCTGTCTTTACGGTTAAATGAGAATGAATTCTTATACATACAGAGAAGCTCACCAACTCTAACGCACAGACGCATCTTGTCAGAAAACACACACACGCACGCACACACACACACACACACACACACACTCACGCATATATATATTTATATATATATATATATATATATATATATATATATATATATATATATATATATATATATATATGCGCGTGCGTACTAACACGTGCACAAATAAATTTGCACTTAAACAGGTTAACTCTTTTTGAAGTTAAATAAAAAAAAAAAAAAATTCTAGACACAGAAACTCTCACACAGTGGTAGTGTGGGGACCTCTTCATTAACATCACCCTAAAATAATTTTTATCCGGAGTGATCGTATCATATAGGGGTAAATATTTTACCCCAATATGTTTAAAATGATTCACATTCGATCGAACAAACAAAACAAAACAAACAAATAAATAAATAGGCAATTGCACAAACAAAAGAAATTCTGTGTCCTGTATGTCTGGTTCGTCTAACTTGGATAGTTTTCGTGATGGGAGGCAGGTGACCGTATAGTTGGTGCCTTGTGGGGTGTTGCTGGCAGGACTTGTTCAATATTGCTCGCAACATCATTGTGTAATTGCTGTCTTGCTTCTTCTCCAGCCGTTAATCTAAAGAAATAATGACACAAAAAATGAAAATATAAACAATGAATACGATTCCCAGAACTCTCGACAGAAAATAACGTTAGACTGTTTTGAATGCCGTTAAAATCAATTAATAAAATAAAATCAAACAATACATAAAGTGTCATTTATTTTATCAACATTTCTTACATAATTACTTCATCTAAAATGTTTTAGATAAGATAATCTTTTATCGTTAAATTAAAAAAAAATCATTAAACATACAAGTTTGCACATTTAAATAAATGCATAAACACGGACACATACACTTATAATAATGCCTTAACTTCAATACAGAGAGAGAGAGAGAGAGAGAGAGAGAGAGAGAGAGAGAGAGAGAGAGAGAGTTGGGAAACAGATGTATTCATTCACATTCACCATATAATATTGTCGAAATATACATACTCTCGTCCTGATATTTTCACCACTATTTCCGACTAACAAACAGGTATACTGACTTAGACACACTAAGCCAGAAAACACATAAATACATGCACACAAAAACCTGCATACTCACATATTAAATTACCAGGGTCGAATGGACAATGATTCCTATGCAAACACACGCATAGAAAAAGTCGCACATATAAAGACATACATGGATAGGGAACACAAATACACTTGTCCAGTCGGCTGGTGGGGGTCTTTAGAAAACACCAACTGCTTCTTTGCTGAGGGGTAAGACCCCCACCAACGAGTGTCCAAGATATACACTAAACAATCTAATGGTGAGGCTTCAGTAATGCTGGAGCTTTGAGGAATGTGGAGTACACCTTCATTGCCATCACTCCCAGGTCCACTCTGTCCCTTAGTGGTAGAACCTGATAGGATCCTATCTTTGTGTCAAATAGAATAAAACTGTTTCGGTTGAGATGGGACAGTGTTTACATTCAAACTATATACTTATGCTAAACTGAATTGTTTGAAATGGAACTGTTTTATATGCTAAACGGAATTATTTAAAATAGAACTGTTTTTGACATTGAAACAATACTTCTGCTAAACTGAATTGCTTTAAATAGAAATGATTTTGACAATTAAACTGTGCACTTATGCTAAACTGAATTGTTTGAAACTGAACTGTTTATTAGTATAAAAATAGATATGACAGTAAATAACCTACAAAGGTTGATATGCCACAAAACTTCAAGCAAACTCAAATAAACGCTTACATAAACACATACTTGTTTGTACACACGCACATACATTCGATGTATTTTCTATTTAAACTTTGCCACAGAGGATATGCAAATGAAAATGTTGATTGATCGCTATTCGATTTCAAGATTTACAAACAATCGTATAGGATCTTCCAAAACTGACTGTTTTCGATAAGATACTATCAAATATATTCTATCTCATCATCATCATCATGTCGTGCTGGTAGCACGGATATCCCTGACCCTCTCTCGCCACTTTTCCCTATCGTTCATCGCCTCAGGCAGGTCCTCTGGACAACATCCTGTATCCTCACATAGTTGCTGAATGTATGTTCGTGCTGGTCGTCCTGCTTTTGCACGGCCATGTGTGGGGGTCCATAAGAGTAAATCACTAAGGAGTTCGTCCCTGCTTCTCCAGCAGTGTCCTGCATATCTAGTTCGTCTAACTTGAATAGTTTTCGTGATAGGAAGCAGGTGGCCGTACAGTTGGTGTCTTGTGGGGTGTTGCCGACAGGACTTGTTCAAGATTGCTCACAGCATTCTTGTTTAATTGCCGCATAGCTTCTTCTCCAGCCGTTTTGTTAGAGTCCATGTAGTGCATCCATATAACAGTATCGATGCGAGCGCTGCCTGGAAGAAACTGCGTTTCATTTTATCGGTTAGGTCTGATTTCCATATAATCGATAGCCTATTGATAGCTGTCCATGCTTTCGCTAACCTCGTATCGATGTCCTTTTCGGTTGATGCGATGCTGTTTCCTAGGTAAGTGAATTTGTCTACTAGTTTAAGAGGGGTTCCCTCTAGAGTGGAGATGTCACCCGATCTACTTTTCATAAATAATTGCTTTACCTAAACTGTATAAGATGAGAATATTCTTTACGCCTAATTGAAAATTTATAGCATATACTAATGTTGCATAGCCACATACATATACATAATACATACGTAACATAATAAAAAATAATGAACTTCAATGAAAGAACGAACACACTTCTTTTAAAAATATATCTCTCACACTTTATTCTCGAAAGGGTTGATGTTGGTTGTGTGTGAGAGATAAGCTGGAGACGGGGACAGACTGCTATATTGGCCCCATGTTCTTCTGACCATAGCAGCACTTCTTCCTCATCATGTCTGGTGTTGCTCCACCGTGGGTCACTGAGGGCCCAAAGCCCTTTTGTCTGCCGTTGTCTCTCAATTCGGCATCTTGTCTCCAACTGTTTTTCAAAATACCCAAATTCTCAGCCCATCACTTCTGGGCATGATGTCATTCACACACCAGTCTCATTTCCTATCTGGGGTTTATTATGACAATTGTGATTGTTATATCCTCTGCGGACGAGCGTAGACTATACCCAATGTAGGTGCACCTGAACTAAGAGCAGAATAGTTCAAAGCCCAACAAAATTGAATGATGAAATATGATTAACGAAAAATGATTAATGTAAAAAAAAAAATAATTCCGTAATTATATAACACAGACACATTTACGCACAGAGATAAACGCATAAAAACGCGAGAATGCACACACACACACACACACACACACACACACACACACACACACACACACAGATACGCAGGCACACACATGCATACACAAATACCGGAATACATACATACGTGCATATTTATGTATGTGTATGTTTATGTATGTGAAAAAGAAGGCATCCGTAGCGTAAGGTTTATTACTTTGTATAAAGTGGAGTTTGTGTACTGAATTCAAATACTGGATGTGGCTTTTTACCTTCCCTTCTACGCTAATACTCTTTGAAAAGGTGTGAATCCATTAGTTCTACCTTTCACAGCTATGAACAGACTGTTTATTTTTAGCCTAGGTACAGCAACCAGGTTCAGATAAGAAAAACTCTGAATTCAAACCAACTGTAAACAGCTTAAAAATAATCTTGTGTCATATCTTCCCATGCTGGAAGGGTTGGCTAAATACATACATCCGGAAACAATATATATATATATATATATATATATATATATATATATATATATATATATATATATATATATATATATATATCCGGTTTGTATCCAGATAATATGAGTTTGGAATATTCATATATTGAATATTACAAACATTTCATATAATTTAACAGGAGTGCTCGATATAGAGCTATAAGTATATTTATATGTTCTGGCTATATATATATATATATATATATATATATATATATATATATAAGCACTCAGATACAGAGGGAATATGTCTGTAATGTAAAAAAAGAAAACTCAACGTAGAGTTACTGGGCCATTATAAATTTATGTCGACAGGTTTTACCTCACCTCTTCAGATTGTGTACATCTTTTGCAGAGAAACCAAGGAATATATATATATATATATATATATATATATATATATATATAGCTTTGTCAAAAAATTCTGATTTATTCTTATATTTTCTCAACTTTCAATAATCTCAATGAAATCTGTCTTTTTTGTTTTTAAGAAAAAATTTGGAAAATTATAAAATGGGTTAAATGATGAACGTGCGACCATAAAACATTGGATTAGTCTTATTCTATATTATCATCATAAATCCATGGCATACGTAAAGATATTACGTAAGTAGAAGAAAAAAATTAAATAAATCCAAACAGTAATCTAACTTGATGTGATCCTATTTACCCAACCCCTCCGCTCGGCCAGGATATGACACAAGGTCAGTTTTTTAGCGGAGTTTAACAGGTTTGAATTCAGAGTTTTCCTTCTCCTAGACTAGTTGCCTCGCCAAGGCTGAAGAACCAGTCTGTCCTACTATTTACCAGTAGATAGAGGGAGAATAATTGGATTCATACCTTTCCCAAGGGTATTAGTGCTATGTGAAATGCAATCATTCTCGTCCAGGATTTGAACTCGTGTCGCCGTGTCCATTTCCTGCGACGATAACCATTACACCACGGGCACCTCCTCTAACTTGTAGTGATACCCAATATATTCCCGCATTCACGGACAAGTGTGCTTCTCAAGTTTAAACTTTATTGAGAATATAATTTGGATAACTGTGTTTCGATGAATAAAAGATCCTTATATACCAATGTACGTTTAGTTTATGTCTATTTCAGTGGGCAAATTTTACCGACGAACATTTCCAAATTGACTCTGTGTTTTTAAGCGTATATCATACAAGTTAAAATCAATATACTTAATACGGACTAGCATAAAAATGTGAACACTGAATGCTTTCTATGTCCTGGAGACAAACTAACTTTAAGGAAAAGGCATTGAAATGAACCAAAAAGTTTCCCTTATGTAGGATTAGAGACAATGGAAAATTGTTGATATACTGATTGTACATTGTTTAAAATCTTTTGTTAAATAACCCCAGAAAAACTACAAAAAAAACCCCCTTCTATTTCTAAATTAAAATCGACTAATTTCCATTGCTTAACTATATCCATAACATCATATTAATTAATTAAAATCATCTTATGAAACTAGTTAATTAAATCTTCAAATAATCCCTTAATGAAAATCAGCTTATTACCATTAGTTAATAAAATTTATCGTTGTTAATTAATTAAAATCCTTTAATATCATAATTAAATTAAAATCTTTTCAGATTAGTTGTCAATTAGAATCAGCTCACATCTTCACTCATCAAATTTAATACACAGAATGACAGACAAACATACACACCCACACATGCTTATTTATCTCTTTATGCATATAATTACTTATATTTGTTGTAAGATAGCTAACTTAACTATTTATTTTATAAAAATCCGCGTTGCAAGTTGTTTTATATTAAAAGAGAATTTTGTTCTTTCGCTACGAGCATGGTGTAACAGAAAGTAAAATTCTAAGCTGAGTAAAGTTTGTCAGATTTCGGAGTTTTCATTCTCCTAGATTGCTTATTGTTATGGGAAAGTTACCTACCCATTGATGGACTCTTCCAGATCCTGTATTAATCGAGAGCCAAGTTCATTCGTGGGTCAGTCGATCGGTCGTGTGAGATTGGAGAGAGAGACTGGATGGTCGACTGACAAGTAATTCTAGCTTACGCCACAATTTTTCTCGGTATCTTTTTACTTCAATACATCGTTAAACTCATACCGTGTTCCGAGTTATCTTTTCATGGTCCCAAACTCAGTCCACATCAACTGGTGACAGAGACTCGAAACTAACGTACTCATGCAAAAGCAAAGAAAACGCCCAGTTGATTCCCACATTAACTGGCGACAAGGATTCATGATTACATACTCAAGCAAAAGCAAACAAATCCTAGTTGATTCACACATCAACTGAGTGACAAGGATTCAAGATTACATACTCATGCAAAATTCCGATCGATTTATACATCAACTGTCGAATTAGACAATCGAGGATTTCAAATCTAGCCAAAGCTAGTTGATCTCAAATAAATGGGTGACCAGGAATCTCGTGCATAAAAGTCACCCCTCCTCGAAATTACCGAATAACATCCTCAAAAATAAAATCAGTTTCTGCTAAACAGAAAAAGCTAATTCTACCAACATTAAAACCAGTCGACTCTTACGAACTAAGTCCACTCTCCCCACACTACAAAGTCTGCTGACAAATTTTAAAGTACCCCAATTAAAGAAATAAAAACCTGCTCTAGCTGAAATAATAACGTCAAACAAATTTTGACACCATACCAGGAAATATTTTTCTATGGTAAAAAAAAGTATGGAAAATAATTACTAAATGGTCGCATGAATATTTCGGAACGACGGTATTTTAAAGAAAAAAAAAAGGAAAAATCTTTACTAGATTTTTTTAAATTTTTGTTGTCCCACCCATTTTGGTTAAGTGTTGAAAAGAACCGTAATTACTGTAATTTTTTGTTTCAGCTCTCTCTTCTTCCACATAAAGATTCGTCGTCAATTTATCTTTTTTGGATATTACAAATGTTTCTGTAATCCAATAATGGAGGACTTCAAGAATATAATTGTACAAATGATGGAACAGCAGGTACAGCAGCAACAACAACTACAACAACAACAACAACAAAGAAATGAGGAAAGACTCCTACAGGCAATAATGAAAAGTGAGGAACGACAGAACCAAATGGAAGAGTTACTATTAAAATCGTTACACGGCACCAAAACGTCTGAGAATGATATTATTCACAGTTCCATAGAAATGTTTGAGTATGTACCAGAAAATGATAAAACATTTCATGCATTCTACAGATATGAAGACCTATTTAACGTGGACTGCAAAGAATGGTAAAACGAAAAAAAAATGCACGTTTATTTCTCAGGAAATTGGGTACAAGTGAACACAGTAGATACGTTGATTTTCTTCTCCTCTCAAAAAACAACGGATTTCAGAGACAATTAAATTGTTATCTGAAATAATTGGGCCGAACACATCACCTTTTCATAAGAGATTGAAATGCCTTAATATATTTAAGGATGACCAGCAAGATTATTTGACGTTTGCGGTGATAGTGAATAAACACTGTAACGATTTCAAATTAGCCGAGTTAACCGCAGACGACTTCATATGTCTTATTTTCGCGCCTATTCTGGTCTCAGCAGAAGACGCTGAAATTAGACGCCGTGTGTTAAACTAGAGAACGAACAAGTTCTGACCCTTAAAAAATTGGCTGAGGATTGCAAAAGGGTAGTATCCGTTAAAAGTGACTTTAAAACTATTGATGAATTGGGAGTTGCTCATATTAAAAAGATCAAGAGCAACCCTGCACGCTATTCCCCACAGAAAGAGAAAAGTAAAGTCACGCTACCAAATATTTACGACAAAGTACGAATAAACAAAAAAAGCCACCACCAGGACCATGTTATATCTGTTGTGACCTACACTGGATGAGGTTTTACCCAGTGAAAACAAAAAGTTAACATGTAAAAGTTGGCCACGAAGAAACACGTTGTTGGTATGCCAAAAAATTGAGGAAACCCAGAAATAAAATTAGACAAAAACAGTCAGACGGAATTTAAGAAAAGACGGTAAGACGGAATTTAAGAAAAATATGTAACGGTAAAAATTTCTAACAAGACAGTAAAATTCCAGCTTGACTTGGATTCCGACCTCTCGATAATAAATTTGTATCATGGTGACGTCTGCCAGCTTTACTGAGAACGAAAAAGACACAACGTTCCGTAAGGTGATAGTATAAACATTTCGGGTGAAGTAGTTCTCACAGTAACTTTGAATGGAATTACAAAGAAACTCATTGCATATGTGCTAAAAAACATAGACAATCTATTCGTTACTGATTGGATTGAAAAATTCAACCTTTAGGATTGTCCTATGAGCACGTTCTGCTGTAATTTAAAAAGCCCAATTACTAACACAGAAACAATTAAAACAGGACCTCAAACAAAAATTCCCTGAGGTGTTTTCAGGCGGCCTTGGGAAATGTACAAAAATTAAAGCACAGTTCCTGGTAAAGGACAATGCCCAGGCCATATTTAAAAAAAAGCGAAACTTCTCTTTCGCGGCTCTACAGCAAATAAATGAAAAACTGGACATGTTGTAAAAAGCAAGTATCCTGTCTAAGACAGATTTCAGCGATTGGCCTGTGAAGAAAAAATCTAATCAAATAAGGGTTTGCGCCGATTTTTCAACAGGGTTGAATCAAGCACTAAAAGACCACCACTATCCTCTCCCTAGCTCTGAGGCGATATTCAATAAACTCAATGGTGACAAATTCTTTTCAAGAATAGATTTATCGGGCGCATATCTTCAAATCGAAGTAGAAGAAAATAGTTCTAAGCTCTTGTGTATAAACACGCTCAGAGGTCTTTACAAGTTTAATAGATTAGCTTTTGGTGTCAAGGTTGCGCCTGCCATCTTTCAACAGATCATGGACGCAATGCTGGGTGACTTTGATTTCGCAACTGCTTATCTTGACAATATATTAATCACTAACAAATCAGTGACAGAGCATAGGAAGCATATTATGTACGTATTGGACAAACTCCAAAAATGCGGCTTCATAGTTAAGGAAGCGAAATGCGATTTCTTTCTAACAGAAATAAAATACTTAGGGCATATAATCAATAATGACAGTCGACGGCCGAATCCTGAGAGGGCAACCACGATCAAAGACATGCCGGCCCCAGATAACGTCAAAGCCCTGCAATGTTTCCTTGGCTTGGCAAACTTCTACCAAGTATTTATTTAAAATATGCCTAATTTACGCGCTCCTCTCAATGAGCTTTTTAAGAAAGACAAAACCAGGAGTTGGACACCGGAGTGCCAAACGGCATTCGAGAAAATAAAAGAGACACTTACGTCTGATCTGTCTCTCACTCATTATAATCCCAAGCTTGATATGATAGTAGCAAGCGATGCCAGCTCTTATGGCGTCGGAGCCTACATGTTACACAAGCTACTAGACGGAACAAGGAAAGCCATTGCGCATGCATCTTGATCATTACTACCTGCGGAAAAGCAATACTAGCAGATAGATGGAGCATTGGGCATAATCTTTGCCGTGACTAGGTTCCACAGATACTTCTACGTCAGACGGTTTACACTGCAGACGGATCATAAACTGATGTTGTCGATTTTCGGTTCAAAAAATTATACACCACCTACAGACTTCTACGTTGGGGTACCATACTACTGAAGTACAATTTCAAAATTGAGTACCAGTCTTCTAAAAACATTTGTCATGCCGACGGGTTATCCCGACGTGTTCCGAAGAACACCGAAGTATTTGAGGATTCAATCATCGCAACATTAAGAACTCACTGCGAAATAAAGTATATGATCTCGGAAACTATAAGAGAGCTCCCCGTCACACTTGCAGACATTAAAAGGGAGACTCTGAAGGATGACTTTATCCATACTACAAAGAATAAAACCTATAATAAAGATCCTAATGTGCTGAAGGTTTTTTCCACTTTGTGACGATGTTCTTTTATATAACGACAGAGTGGTGAGACCGAGCAGTCTGCAGAAAAAAAAAATCCTGCAGGATTTTCAAATTGGACATCCCATGCGCTGTTACGTCTATGGGACAAGGACATAGAAGACATGGTTGATTCATGTAAAGGATGCGCACTCGCAGCAAATGCGCCAGCAATTACATGGAAACCGTGGCCAAAAACGGTCCAAGCGTGGCAAAGGATTCTCGTCAACCTTGCAGGTACTTTGGATGACCAGTAGTACACCATTGTTGTCGACAGCCACACTAAATGACCGGAAGTTCTGAAATGCAAAAGGCCTACCGCAAATTGTACGATTGCGTTCTTGCACGTACCATTAGCCCGCTTCGACGTAGTTAATTGTGTAGTTACGGACAATGCGACGCAGTTCACGTCTAATGAATTCTAGCAATTCTGCGATACTCATCAGGTGAAACACATCACGACTCCCCAATATCAGCCAAGTTCAAACGGACAGGCAGAGAGGTTTGTTGACCTGTTGAAGGCTCTGAAAAAGCCAAAAGGCCCTCTGACAGATTGGGCGCAGCAACAGTTTCTGCAGGTGTACAGAATAAGCCTAACCCAAACACACCTATGGGACGCTCACCTGCAAAAACTATGTTCGCAAGAAAAATAAGATCAGTGTTTGACAAACTCATTCCGAGGCAAGCACGATTTTAAAAGACATTCACCCTTCCTAAAAAAACCTTACGCCTGTGGTGAAAAAGTATTATTCAAAATTTATCAAAATAACTTGACGTTTTGGGGAGTGGGCACAGTAAAACAAAGAGTGGGAGAACTAGTTTATATTATCCAAGCCCCCAAGAACATACACAAGCGCCATCTCAATCAATTGAGAAAATGTCGAGTGAATGATTTAAACGTTTCACCACCCCAAACTTGCGAAGAGCCAATTGACATCATATTCGAGAACTTTGACCTCGACGCACACCAGGCTTCTCCCGAGGTTCAACGTTCCAACAGAAAAAGGAAATTTATAGATCCCAGGAGCGTCGATCAAAAAGAAGATAATACTAAACAGCTTTTTTTCTCGGAGAAAAAAAAAATCTTTGAAGCGGGGTGTTATGGGACCGTTACCTACCCATTGACGGACTCTTCCAAATCTTGTATTAATCGAGAGCCAAGTACTCTCGTTGGTCGGTTGGTCGTGTGAGATTGGATACCAACTGGATAGTCGACTGACATGTAGGTCTAGCTTACCCCACCAATTTTCTCTGTATCTTATTACTTCAGTATATCGTTACAAACAATAGTAGTATTGTTTATATTATTGTCTTGATTTTTTCCCCATTAGATAATACATATTTGTCAGCCATTACTTATCTTGGATAAATTTGTATTTCAAACTATTTTCAAAATACACACCTTTTTACACACCTTCCCTGACTATTATTTACTAAGAGCCATACAAAGAGAAACGCTGCTAATCTTTCAAAAGAATATATGAAAATTTAATTATGTTCATTAGCGTAATTAACTGTGCCAAAGCTACATTATGTACGGAAAGTGAAATTCACAGTTATATTTTACATGATTTCATATAAAATTCATGCACAGATATTTAAAATAGTATATCATTATATTTTAAGTAAATGTTTTGAAAATATTTGCAACTAGAATAAAAAAAGAAGTGATGTTAAGAAAGATAAAATTTGATTGGAAAATTAAATGCGATGGAAATCGTGATAATATCATTCAGGCTATATTTGCCACCTATTGGTAAAAATATCAACACCAGGACAAAAATCATTAAATCTTCGGCTTTCGACTAATTGATCACGTAATCAAGCCAAGCGTAACGTCTACAAAGATGCAATTCCAGATTGTCTGTTCTGAGAATCCCATAAAAGAGATATATCTTTTGCCAAGTCGGTCAATTTAAGGCACAAGAGAGTAGGGTGCTAGAAGCCATAGTCCAGAAATAAACTGAAAGCTACCCAAAGACTCAGGAATCTCCTGGAAATAAGTCACGAATGTCACCCGATTTTTAACATATTTTTATGACCTTAGTAACGGAAAAAAGTAAAATAAACAACTGAAGATCCTATGATCCTACATTCGAAGAAAGTTCAACTTTTTTTATTTTTGTTTTCCCTCAACTACACGAGGAGGGCTTCTCTAGCTTTTTTTCTTAATCCACTGTATGTAACCAAATTTGATTTCCATTCGCCCCACATAAATGAACTGAATGTTTGATAACAAAAAAAACCCTAATTTAATTGTGTTCTATACAATTTACATGAGAAAAGAATCAGTAAACTATAAATTCAAAAACATGATTAATTCTTAAATAGGGAAGATGGGTTACATATGCACTGAAGAGATCAAAAATAGTAAGTCGCTGCCTAGTGTACTAGTCAAAGCAAACCTTAGTAAATAATAACAATAAATTAGAAGTTTCTAATATGTTTACACCACTTTTTAAATATCCAGTCATCGTTGTTCCACTGCACAGACGATCACCGACTGAATAAATTTATCAACAAATATGTCTATCAACACCCCCACCACACACACACATATATATATATATATATATATATATATATATATATATATATATATATATATATATACGCTCATTGGTCTACTGAGTAGAGTGGCCGGGGAGACCAAGTATAACACTATACTTGGCACGGCACCACTGTAACATTATCTTGGCACGCCACCAAATGTGATGGTATCACTTGGTTACCGGTACCATTTATAATACTATGCTCTGGGCACGGTCACCGATAACAGCGCCAAACGTAATACCGTGGTGCACAACATTTGTCGTACCAAATGATATAATAATAATTTGTCTTATCCTGTTGACGGCGCCAAATGTGATACTATAGATATCACTGTACTTTTACTTTGCTCTTATCCTAGTAACGACGCCAAATGCGTTTCCAAATAGTTTATCAATTTAACCAGGACTTCTTCCAACGGGTGTTGGCAACTCAAAAACAGGAACTTTCTGTCGACGATCAACCATATTTACCAACCCCTCCGCTCGGGCAGGATATGGCATAAGATCAATTTTTAAGTATAACAGGTTTGAATTCAAAGTTTTCCTTCTCGTAGTTTAGTTGTCTCATCAGGGCTGAAGAACCCAGACTGTCCTAGTATTCACCCATAGCTGGAGGGAGCATAACTGGATTCATACCTTTCCCAAGAGTGCTATGGGTAATGCAATTAGCCTGGTCCAGGATTTGAACTCGTGTCGCCGAGTCCATTTCCTACGACGATAACCACGGCCATTTACACTGCCGACAATTAACAATCATTTATTGTAACGTTTTATTAAAGCAGTCATATGTCTCATGTCTTTAGAGAAAATTGTCGCTTTATTATCTAGATATACAGTTCTATGTTCGGACTGCATACAGTGGCACGAAAGAGAGATACAATCTGGAAGGGTCTCTCAACTGAAACACAAAGAGACAACCCCACCCCGACTGACGTCTAACCTCTACAGATAACTGTTCCTAACTGCTTTCAAGTTCTAACTGAAAACTGATTACTTTTTCAAAATTCGCAAAGTTTTACATATCTAAATTGAGGATATCGTTAGTGTGATGTCATCTCACTAAGTTATTGCGTCATCTCACACGTATCCCCAATCACCGTGTTTTCATTTTTACAATCAAACATGTGGTAATTTACTAAGCTTTTTGCTTAGATGTAGCACAAGGCCGCATGAATTGGGCACCCAATGAGAATCGAACTCACTCGTGTAGGTTTGCTATTCTACCCTGTTAACGTGTCAAGAAATGAATCCCTTATCTTAACATTTGGTATTCCTGCGTATGTCGTTGGTGTACTCGGTTGAACTTTCTAATTAGACTTACATTTCTGCTCAAAGATTTTTGCTAAATTAATAGCTAAGTGAATAACTCGCAGCCTGACTAAATCAGATAATAGAATGAATAATACCATCAACGATCACGGCAACTATGTTATACAGGGTATAATGCCAGGTAGAGTCATACTAAAGACTCTAAAATGGTACTTGATGCCACATTGCTTAAGACTCAGTTTTATAAGGTAGGGATCAAGGATAGTGGGGCAATCTTGGGGAAAGGAGTAGCACTTTCTCATACAACTCGGTGGAGTAGCTACTGAAAAAGTAGCCTACGGGTCACCCTCAACAATAGTCACCAAATTTACTTATATATATATATATATATATATATATATATATATATATATATATTGTCAGACAGACTCTTTCGTTTTATCATCAGTGTGATTAGACACGGGAGATGTTTGGAGCTGGGATCGATACGGGGCTGTCTTTTTGCTAGCTGGTTTATCTACCACACAGCCACCAACTAACTCGGCGTAAGCGAGATGGATTTTAACGCATATGTATAAGGTTTTTTTTTGTTATATATGTATACACTTAATTGCTAACAAGTGCTTAATTCTTTAGAACATATTTGCATTACGCAAGAGACAACCGGCAATTACTTCGTGAGAATGCTCAACCCCCGGGTGGGGAGCAAGTATATTGTCATCCACAGTCATCCAGTTTTGCTGAATCAGAACTCATCGGTGTGGAAGGTAATCACCAAACCTCTCCGTTATTAGCATGATGCCATGCATGATCAGTTTTTAAATTCAGAGTTTTTCTTGACCGAGATGCAATACCAAAGTAAAAGTGTCTGGTCTGTGCTACTATTCACATTTAGCAGAAGGGAACCGATGTATTCATGCCTTCCTTAAGGGCAGTTGTGTGAAGGGTAATTCAAAGACACTCGATTGTATGTATAAACAAAAGAATAAGTTTTAGGACAACTGACTGCTATTATTAGCCTTTAAGATGAACAAGAGGACAGGGATACATAGATTTAAAGAGGGAAAGGGGTTAAAAAAAGTTCAGTGGATAAAAAAACAACCCTAAAGTGGGGGTAAGGTAGAGAATAGGTCTTCTGGCTGGTTTCACTGTTTATTACTCAATGTCTGAGGGACTCTATAACTCAAAAAATTAAATGATGAAAATGAATGCCTCATTTCCCTGATTTTCTCGCGAAATGTGACCATCAACAAAAACCCTTTTTATACTGCTTCTTTTGCCCACTGATGGTTGGCTGGCTAGGTTCCTATATTAGATTCAAGGTAGAACTAAAGATCTCTGAAAAAGAGGCTCTGAATTGGGTTGGGCAGAGACAGACAGACAGGCTAGACAAGACTTGGCTATGGTGCAGGTCTAAATCTGGATAGGGCTGTGGTGAGGGTAGCCGAACTTGAGTGTGAGGTGGGTTAGAAATGTTTTCCGGATAAAGGTTTATCAGTGTTCTTATTGAAAAGAAGGAAATTCTGGAGACTGAATCAGCATTATAAATCATAAACTTGGGCATTGATTACATTTCCTACGATGTTAACCATTAAGCTAAGCGGACGCAAAGAATATATTCATTTTCAAAGTTACTCACTGTGTTCTATTTTTAAAGTCCATCTGCGTTTCGTAGATCATGAACATAGCTAAATTCCACGATATATTCTTTCGGGAACATATTATTATATGGGTCGTTACCGATGCCGAACTATCCGGATCTTCTCAGTTAGAGCCAGCTCGTTTATTCATTTAAACATCCCCATGATTTTAAAGGGTTTTATGTGAATGAGGAATCCATTAGGAACCTTCAAACATTATCATATAAATGTCCCAAATCTGTCGAAATAGTTCATAAAATCAAGCAATTTTTATTCTGTTTTAAAGTGATTTATAAATGCAAACGTGTAAATTCCCCTCCTGCGTAAATCTATACATTTATTCTCCCTAAACAAAATTCCATTACCTCTCAAGGTTCTATACGAATTACTTTGTGAATCCCTGCAATGCTGAACCTGCTACACCGGTATACAGATGATACTTTTATTTCTCCATTTGCCGTATCACTTGTTTCCCGATGCAGAAATTATATTCAAGAGTTCAGGGCTCAACAGCTTAATCAGAATACACAGATATTACACTCTTGTCTATGTCTAGTACTTATCCAAATGCAAATCAATCGATCAATTTTTTAAACATGAGGACCAAGCTAGTTCATTGAAATGACTGGTATATTTTAATGGGTCGTACGCGAACGCCACACCACTTGTTGCAATCATATCTAAACTGGCAATTTTACAAAGCGTTTGATATCTGTGAAATAATCAATTTTTTGTTCTACGATTATAAAGGAATCTATAAATGGAAATTTGTAACCTTCCCATCACTGTTTACTTCAATGCTTTTATCCACCCAGCCAAAATCTAATTCACTCGCCAGTGTCTATGTAGACCTCTTTGAGAAGCCATGAACCAGAAAGTAAAGCTGCATCCATACTCGTTGAAAATTTTATAGCATAAAGAGTATGTCAGAACTATTTGAAACAATAAATCCTAATAAACATAATTGATTTTCTGAAAAATAAGCTGGCCCCCATTCAAAGATATGAGTCCAGAGGCCAAAACCTCACCAAAAAAATAGACGCACGCACCCATGAATGAACAAAAACTCAACAGAAAGGCTGATTTCATCTGATGCTAATAACTGAACCCGTTCAACTAAGCAGCATCAGGTGTTTTTAAGAAAATCACATAAACTTAAATAATTCAAATTTACTATGAAAAATTGTTAAATTTTAAACAATCAATTTAGATGTTCAAACAAAACTTTAGTTACAATTCAAGTTAATATCAATATGCTTTCTTGAACTTATTGGAGTATATTCGGCGTATTCTGAATAAAAAAATGCTGTCAAAAGTTGATAAACAAAACAGAAAAATGGCAATTTACTTCAGGAAAAAGAATATAAATCATCAAAGATTGATAAACAGCTATAATAGAACAAATATTATAAGTGAAACATTTTCATATAGTGGCTCTTCTCCTCAGTCTCAACCAGTAATCAATCATCATTGATTTTGTCGGATCCTTTCCCTTACCCATGTTTCAACGTATAGTATGAAAAAGAAAATTAGGATTTATTAGATTAAACAAACATAATTCTGGTATGAAATAACTTAAACTGTAAAATTCAACGAACAAACCGTCTAAAAGACGATAAGATATCATCATCCTCATCATCATCGCACCAATCACTCCTTTGCGTGCGAATCCCTTGATAACAGTCATTGGTGACAACGCCGTTGTATGTATTGCAGATTATGCAGTTTTATAAACACAAACACGTACAAACGCATCACGGCAAATTAGATTTACCTTCATACTTCTCGTTTCATTCTTATATTCTGTATTGTTTGCTCCTGTTCTCTCTGATAATAAAGAAAAGATATTTGTTATTTGCGTCAACTAATATCAGTAATATTATTAACGATCACTAAGAAAATTGATGAAAGTGTCTTGAGTCAAGCCTGAATTTACGAAGAGTGAATTATGGTTGATACTCGCGATACATTGGCGAAGGAAATGACATTAAGACGTACTGATGCTTGGATATGTTGTAATTTGAAAGAGAAATCATCTGAATAATATAATCAGATGCAGATTTGAAAGTGACAATGTCTTATCGATTTAACTTTTTAGCCATTGGTTTTCTCTTAGCAATTTCGTTTCGCATGGGTGTGTTCACGCGTTTGTGTGAGCATGCGTGTATTTGACTGACTAAAGTTCTTATGTTATTTATCCGATTTCCAACCAAGTCCGATTGTAAATAAAATCATTTTAAATTCGATGGCCAAGCAACAATTGAGGCCCATGCATGGCCGTCACAAAAATGCTTTATCTGCTTGGCATTTGCAATTTTAGGGCGCCTCAAGAACCATGCGATAAACTCAGCCCTGACAGGTGTTGCCCGTCGGGAAAGTCCCCTGGGACCACTCGACCTGCTTAATATCATCCACTTTGCATGAACACTAACTGACTCCCTGAACACAATTGAGGCAGGCCCATAGTATTAATACTGTCTAAAGGTCTTTTTGTGTTTATATATTTTATATTTATAGGCAACTGTAAAGTGACAGATTAGATTTTTTTAGATGCAATATTCCCTTACAATTCTCTTAGAAAATCAATAAAATTCTAACCTTACTTACAGTTATGTGACTTTGTTCTTTGTCAGGTGGTAGAAGATTGTCTTGGGTTGAAACTTACTTTTAATTATATAGAATATGATCTTAAGTGTAAACAACAAATTAATGCTAGAATCTATATTCTTTGCATAGCCCAGTCGGCAGTGACTGTAGAATAAAACGAGTGCATCTCTGCAGAGGGGTTATACCTCTTCTAGCCAACGAGTATGCTCTATATGACAGTAAGCTATTTGATTGCATGGCTCCAGCCTTTGAACTTTGGGGAATATGGAGTACCCCTTCTATGTTGTGGCTCTTAGGTCCACTCTGACCCAGGGTCCTAATGATAAAATAAAACTTTTTGACATTTAAACTGAGTGCACACATATGACTTATGCTAAACCGATGGATTAAAAATAGAAATGTTAGGTCATTTAAGTGCGTGTAAACAAATGACTGATGTTTGATTAAATTGTAAGTGATGCATGTTAATACTTTGAACCATTTCACAGTGCAAATGAAGGAATAGTGTTGAATAGAATGATTAGTGTTAAATCCCGTATTTGTAATCACATCTCTGTCTGAAAGCAGATGATTAAGGCTGAACAGAATTATTACGGTCAGATAGTAACAATTGAAACCATTTAATCCTTTGCAAACAAACGATCAAGGGTAAATAGAATTATTCGTGTTAAACAGAAACTCTTGAATTGCATTAGTTGAGTGAAAAAAGTTTGTGTTCTGGCTCATTAAAATATGTTATCAGCAAAATGTGTTTACAAATTATGTATTTAATATGAGTAAAGAACAATTGGTATTTAATAACCGGCAATAGTTGATATGCAATAAAACCAAACAAAAATAAACTGAAATTTATTACAAACAAAAATAAAGTGGCAGAATATTTATTATCGATTGTTTCATCAGGAACGAAAAAAAAAAGTTCATTCTCTCACTCTCACTCTTATTCCCTCTTTCTCTTTCTCTCTCTTAATATATATATATATATATATATATATATATATATATATATATATATATATATATATATATATATATATACCACAATAATAGACGTGCTTAAGGAAAAGCTGGGCAAGAAACTAAAAACCGATCTCATTTATAGCAT
>OY757910.1:47394092-47491592 GCA_963585895.1 Sepioteuthis lessoniana | reverse complement strand
CCTTCAAATTCACCAGTCTCCAGTAAAATGGCATTTATCAGTACGCTGCGTGGGTTGTTACCCGGAAAATTATTTAACAAGTCAGAATTTACCTTACAATTTCTGTTGACACCCCCACCACTTAAAAGACCTTAACTACTTTGCTAGCAGAAAATATCGCATTTAATTGTGCAAACCAAATTAGTACACCCATTGGATTAAAAGGCGGGCATTATATTGGTAAACCTGCCAGGACTAGTTCCTCCATATTTCATTTTTCTTTAGCTTAGTTTCACTCGCTTCCCTCTAGTTTAGTTTCACTTGTTTAGTTTCACTGGCTTCACAGGAGTTTAGTTTCAAACGTTTAGTTTCACTAGTTTAGTTTCACTAGCTTCACTCTAGTTTCACTCATTTAGTTTCCCTTGCTTCACTCTAGTTTAGTTTCACGAGCTTAGTTTCACTCGTTTTACTCTAATTTAGTTTCACTTATTTAGTTTCACTTGGTTCACTCTAGTTTAGCTTCACTTGTTTAGTTTCACTTGCTTCACTCTCGTTTAGTTTCACGCGCTTAGTTTCACTCGCTTCACTCTAGTTTAGTTTCACTCATTTAGTTTCCCTTGCTTCACTCTAGTTTAGTTTCACGAGCTTAGTTTCACTCGCTTCCCTCTTGTTTAGTTTCACTCATTTCGTTTCACTTGCTTCAATCTAGTTTAGTTTCACGCGCTTAGTTTCACTCGCTTCCCTCTAGTTTAGTTTCACTCATTTAGTTTCCCTTGCTTCACTCTAGTTTAGTTTGACGCGCTTAGTTTCACTCGCTTCACTCATTTAGTTTCACTTACTTCCCTTTAGTTTAGCTTCGCTTGTTTAGTTTCACTTGCTTCACTCTCGTTTAGTTTTACGCGCTTAGTTTCACTCGCTTCACTCTAGTTTAGTTTCACTCATTTAGTTTCACTTGCTTCACTCTCGTTTAGTTTCACGCGCTTAGCTTCATTCGCTTCTCTCTAGTTTAGTTTCACTCATTTAGTTTCCCTTGCTTCACTCTAGTTTAGTTTCACGCGCTTAGTTTCACTCGCTTCACTCAAATGCATTAAATGCCTTTAAGTGAAGTGATTGAAAGACAAATCGAACTTCGCTGTTTAGTAGTGATGCCTCTCAAGTGCTGTGGGATGGCTAAAACGATCAGACAAAAAAAGCAAAGGAAATAAAGGATGTTAACACAGAGATATGAAGTAGGATGTGGTCAAAATGTCATGTCTTTTTGTAAAAAATGTACATGGGCATATTTGTTTTTGCGCTCAATAAATAATTTTTGGAAAGTTTTCTAGTGGGGTCACCAGTTTTGATGTAGAGTTGTTTCTCAGACAATTGTTAATAATAGATGGAGAGAAAACAAACGAAAAACATGAGAGAATATGCTAATGAAAATGAAGAAAAATAACGAGAAAACGAATATGAGAGAAGCTTCTTACGTAAAGTTCTCAATCACAACACTGCAAAACTTAAAATAATATATATGTGAATAAAAAAAAGAAAAATCCTTTGACGAAAGTCCTTTAGTGTGTGGTGGGTGCGTGCGTGTATGTTGTGTAAATTCTTACCTAATTGTTGTGTCCATTGATGCCTGGATTCTGACAAGTCGTTAATGTATGAGTGTCTGGCAGTGATGCAGGAGTGGGGATAAAGAGAGGACTTTTTTTCTTCAAATTTTTGCTCCCTCTAGAGGGTATTAAATCTATTTCGGTAGATAGAGGAGATGATGAACTTTTGCGTCATCTAGCGCTAAAGTGCGGAAATCCAAGACAGACAAGAGATGTAATCCCTGCAATATTCATAGATAAGCAAGATGATGTGACACTGATAGTGAGCAAATGATTTTTACTGGTGAATTCCCATGGCCTAGTGGCTATAATTGTAGACTTGTCACATCATACTAAGTGAGTTCGAACTCCAGTCGTACTATTACTTCTGTGACGCTGCATAAGTAATTATCTCAGGACGAGAGTTCATTTTATGTGCATGTGACGGTGAAGGTAGTCTGGCACTTGACCCTCCGCAAAAAAAGTCCTAGCCAAGACTCCTATTTCGGGCATATGGTAAACTGGCAAATAATGTGGGGGTTAATTTGGGGCTAAACTGATCTCCGACGCTGGTAAACGGTTTTACAACTCACTTTTACAAAATCACCAAGTCCTTCGTTTTCATACGCCATAGATAGCGGAAAAAAAAACGGACTTCAAGGTTTGAAAATATTAACTGAAGTCAAATTCCCAAAATTCCCTTGTAATGTTTTGAGGTGAATTAGACGTTTAGCGAGAATTAATGACAGCGATACGAAGCTGAAACAAATATGTGCAACAGAAGACGAATTGATAGAGGAAATAACACAACCAAAAGATTTCAACACAAGGGTGCATTTAAAATACAACAAAGTTTTAATAGGCGACGACCAAACAAATTATGATAATATTTAAGAAACAGTTCCTTTTTCTTTTCTCTTTTCTTTTTTTAATACCGGCTATATTAAGCCAACAGGAAGCATCAAACATAAATGTCTCTCAACAGCCCTTTTCTTCTTTCTCCTGGTTTTCTTTCTTTCTTTCTTTTTTCTTTCTTTTACTTGAGAAAGTGTCTAAGTCGCCGGACTGAAGCATGTTACAAAGTTCATTCACTAATTTTATTATGATGAAGTAGAAACCTTTCAGTTTTTGTCTTTCTTTTTTGAATACATATAATTTCCCAATATTTAGGAAGGTTAGAAGGAAAACTGTTTAAGTTGTACTTATCTTTGACAAGGCTTAATGTTCAGGTTCCTTTCTTTTACGGGCGAGTGACATCCACAGAATTGGCTGAGTCAGCGTCTTTCTAACGCTGATTTCTGTCCAGAACTAAAGATTCATTTAGCGGGCGAGGTACCTCCCGGAGTTTGGCTGTAAACCGGTGTCTTTATCTTGACTTCTTTCCGCAAACTGCAGATCTTTTCCCAAATTTCTCTAACGAAAAAATGGCATTTTGGCGCTAAGGGCCAATGGACCAATCATTTGACTTTTTCCTTCTCCCACCATAGAATCTGGTCATGATACCCAAGTGACCGGGATTCCTTTCTTTGTTCAACAGACTGCAGGTCATAGAGTGCGGGGAATTGACTTTTGTTCATATCTCCTTTTAACGGTCAATCCTCGCGCCTGTTGATTGAGACACAGAAGGGTAGGAGAATTGACCTCCCTTTCTCTCTCTCTGTAGCATACCACGTCACACTTAACTTTCGGACAAATACTGTTGTGAAAGGTATGAATTCTCTAATTCGCCAAGTTATAGCTTAAACAGTACAATTAATATTCTTCTACCATTATGGATTTAGCATTAAATTACACACTAAGTTTTATGTGCCATTCTAAAAAGAAACCAAACTAAAATTACTGTTCTTATTAAAAAAATACATATCCCAAACAGGAAAAAAAAAATTGCTCTAAAAATAAATAAAAATCTTTAAAGCTTTCATCTCGTCAGATAATATCTTTAAACCTTCAAACATATCAGATCCAATTTATGAATGATTTCTGAGAGTGGTTTTTATTGTATTCTTGATAAACCAGAATAGTTTCACCAATTCAATTAGTCTAATTGAAGACAGTAATCAATGAGATGCATTTGAGATTCGTTACTTTGTATTTCAATGACATTGAGCTCCACTGAATTCTTTCTTTTTTGACAAAGTCGAAATTCTTACAACTTCATGGAAAGCTTCAACTCATCTGCCTCAGTAATTTACTATGACACGTCTAGATTGACTTTTACTTCAGTTTTTCTATAATCATATAATGTAAAAAAAATCAATTGAAAGGAAGACATCGAAAGACAAGATGAACATTTCTTTGCTGGGAACGATAAAACTTGCTGAGAGATTAGAAGTGAACGAAAAAAAAAAAAAAATGATTTAGAAGAAAAAGAAAAATATATCATAAAAACTAACTACCATGAATATTCTTTTAAAAAAATGTTATTTTTAATTGATAATCAAATTGGGAGCATGAAGTAAAAGATTATAACAGATGCAGAAATGATACACATAGTGTAGCTAAATACGTGCGCACGCGCACACACACGCACACACACACACACATATATATATATATATATAGATAGATAGATTCATATATCAGAAGCAAACGAATACTTGGAAACAAGGGAACGCAATTTATTATGGCGGCAAATCGGCATTATGGCGAGAATAAAGGAGAATCTTACACTCGGTCTGTGAATGTATTATAGCTTAATTTTAAAGAGAAAACACACATCTTTCAACAGGCTTAATCCAGTTCTACATTGGACTTAATGCTCCTCATACCATTAGAATTACCGTGGAGATTAAGGATGACCGCTTTTAGTAAAGAGTTAAAATGTAATCCAGGAACAATGAGTTATTAACATTTACTTGTGAATCAATCCAATGCTTTCTTTTTGGTAATTTCCTCGATCCCATTGAGGGACAAAAAAGCAACAGCACCAAGCTACCTTCATACTCATCAAAAGGTCTTAATTCATTTAAATGAAAGTCAAATTACTCAATCACTTTTCACTTTTGAATCACCTCATGTAATTATTTACAAGCTTTAGCGAAAACAAATCTCACAGGAAGCAGAATTGGTAGGTATTGTCAGAATCAGACGTCGTAATTTGGTCACTCTTGACAAAGTTTCAGATAATTCATGTCCTCGAATGATATCTCTGATTTCTTGGATGTGTGATGCTTGCTAAATAAAATCTGCAGCATTAAGGGATTTCAGCTTGCATTTCAACCCATCAAAATCCAATATAATTTTATATACATACAAAGTTGAAAACGCTTCCGTGAGAATATTTTTTGTAAGCATAAAAAAAGCTTCGAATTTAACAGTTTAGAATAACTTAAGGCTCCTATTATTCTAAATCCTTTCTAAATGTGAACAGTTACTTCCTCTAAAACGTTTAGAAGGGAATAAAACATTTTTTCTAAAGTTGTCCGAATATAGTTTTTTTTTTTTTTGGGAAACAAGTCTTGGATTTCAACCGCACGAAACAAACAAAATTGAGAGTGTTTACTGGCTTGATAAGGTCGAAAAGCAAGCAAAATCATTTTTGCTTTTCGATGGCTTTCACACTGGGACCTTCCCATCATACTCTTTTTTTATTCAGTCACTCTTTTGTCTGCACCCAGCTTGAAGGGATTATGAGATAAGAAAGACTAAATCCATGGCCTCTTCTAACCATGACTATTACGCCATTAAAAATATGTGTGCTTTATTGTGATTACTCTTTACCCACTAACTATTATGTCCTGTTAATCTTTTTCATACACCTATATTGAAAGAAACAATAAAACAAAGAAAGCTAGAAATCTAGGATTTTTTCTTTTTTTTTTCTTTTGCCCAGTTACTGTTGCTATTTCTCCGGCCCAGTCTTTTGTTCTGTCTCCTATGCTCCCGACTTAATAAATAGGGAAGCTACTAAATTCATTGCTTTTTACTTGTGTCTTTATCGCTAAAACAACTGGCGTTTTCTCTTATAACATTTTCTAAATAATATGGTTTTTTTAATAATTATAATGAGAAATGAAGAAATAGAAAATTAAAAAAAAATACACGTTTAGAAGGGATTGTGAAAATTATCAATAATTAATTTCATATTACACAATATTATCTCTCCGGGAAAAATATAACGCATGCAGTTAATGAATTGCGTACATGGATCTGTCGGCCAAGATATATATATATATATATATATATATATATATATCAGTTTTGAAGTCAGAAATTTATTTCTCCTAGACCAGTTGCCAGAAAAAGGTTGAAGAGCCCATTTTTTCCAACGATTAACTTATTGGCTGAGAGAGAAAAGTTACATGCAAACCTTTCCCAAGGTTATTAGAGCTTTTTTTTTAAATTCTAGTGTTTAATCTTGCGTCACCGAGTCTATTTACTACAACAATAATCATAGCATATCAATCTCCTCCAATATTAGAGTGTTCGCCAATGGCCTGGGAGACCGGGGTACAATATCTGGTTGAATCATACCAAAGACACAAAAAAGGGTACTTGATGTCTCTCAATAATCAACAATATATGATGCGTATCAAGGGTAAGTGGAACAATCCAGGGAAAGGAGTAGCGTCCTTCCCCTCATTTTGTGGCTATTGAAAAGGAAGCCTTTGGGTCGCCCTCAACTAGGGTTAGCCAACTTTATTTCTATGCATATATTGAGAGTGAGAAAGAGAGAAAGAGAGACTTAGACAGAGGGAGACAGAAAAACAAAAAACAGAGAGACAGGCAAACAGACGCACAGTTGAAGAAAATATATACATGTATGTATTTGTATGTGTAATTGATTGTAAATACATACACATTCTCAAACACACTAACACTACATAATATGGTGGCACTCGTGGCATAATGGATATTGACGTAAGAAATGGACACGGAGTCCCGAGTTCAATTTCTGAACGATGCTTTTTGCATTTCACATAACGTCAATAACATTGAAAATAATATTAATCCCACAATTCTCCCTCTATTAATGGGTAAAATATTAGCACAGACAGGGCTCTTTAGCCTTGATATGGCAACCGGTCTAGAAGGAAAACGTGGAATTCAAACCTGTTAAACTCCACTTAAATATTGACCTTGTGTCACATTCTGCTCATGCAGAAATGTTGGTTGGTTGATTGGTTGGTTGGTCTGGATTTTATGGCATATCAACCTTTGTAGCTCATTTTATGCCAAATCCATTTTTATGTAAATAATCAGTTCTATTTAAAACAATTCAGTTTAGCATAATTACACAGTTTAATTGTCAAACGCATGTCTATTTCAGACAATTCAGTTTATTCAAACAGTTATATATAACAATTCAGTTTAGTATAAGTACAGTTTCAATATCAAAAACAGTTCAATTTCAAACAATTCAGTTTAACATATGCACGCATATTAAATTTAAGCACGGTTTAATTGTCAAAAATAGTACTATTTCAAGCTATTCAATGTAATCAAACAATTCAATTTGGTATGAGTATGCCGTCAGTTCCATTCAACCCACAGATAGGGCCCAATCAGGTGCTACCACGCCGGGTCAGAGTGGACCTGCGGGCGATGGCATTAAAGGGGTACTCCGCACTCCCCAAAGCTCCAGCACCACTGGAACTTCACCATCAGATCGTTCTGCATCACATCCAGGAAACTCGTTGGGAGTGTCCCACCCCTCTGCAGAAATGCAGTCGGTATATTCTACAGCCACAGCCAACTGGGCAATACACAGAGTTAAATTTTAAGACAGTTCTATTTTAAACAATTCAGTTCAGCATAAATGCGCAGTTTAAATGCAAAAAAACAGTAAACACCAACCACCGTTTAGTTCTATTTTACCCATAGATAGGACCCTTGATAGGTGCTACCACTCCGGGCCAGAGAGGACCTGGGAGCAATGGCAATGAAGGAGTACTCAGCATTCCCCAAAGCTCCATTACCACTGGAACTTCACCATCAGAGTGTTTAGATTTTTATCCCGGAAACTCGTTGGGGGTGGGTCTACCCCCCTGCAGAGAAGCAGTCGGTGTTTTCTACAGCCCCAGCTGACTAGGCACGGAAATGTTGGTAAATACACACGCACACATATGCATATATAGAGAAAAAGAACGAGGGAGAGAGAGAAAGAGAAATAGTTAAAGAGAGAGATTGAGAGGTAGACATATAACTCAGTCTGACAAATTTTGTCAGCGTCGATATTTTTCTGTTCATGCGTTCTGATCAGGTTGTATTTTGATAATTTGGCCAGTGAATACTAAACAATTTCTTATCCAGCTTTGCCATATTCATACATGTTTAAATTGCCTACTTTAGAAAAGGATAAATGCTTTTTTCTTGGCAGATAAATGTTATAATCGTCACGTTCTTCCAATCAATACAGCTGCTGTCACTACTACTACTGTTTACAATAATAATAATAATAATAATAATAATTATGATAATAATAATAATAATAATGATGATAATAATATTTTCTCATAGTAGCACAAAACAACGCCAATAGCACCAATTATATTAAAGCGAAAATCGATAATACGCAATGGAATATCAAGTGTAGGTTATGTAGAGAAACAGATGAAACGGCTAATCACATTGTAAGCGAATGCTGTAAACTAGTACAAACGGAGAACAGGACTAGGCAAGATGGGTAGGAAAGATGATCCACTGTAAACTGCGAGATTCATTTGAATTTTACAACATTACCAAATGGTATAAGCACAAACCAGAATCCGTTCAAGAAAAAACAATGCATAAAATTTGAAATACAAACGGATCACTTTATCTTGCCAAGAAGACAAGACCAAGTGATAAGTACCAAGAAAAAAGGACCTGCCGTCAGGGGGGATTTTTCTGTTCTGGCGAGCCACAGTAAGTAAATGAAAGTAAATGAAAGCGAAAGTCAGATACTTTAAACTTGCTAGAGAACTAAAAATACTGTTCAATATGAGAGAGACAGAAAAAAAAAATGTTGTTTGTGCGCTTTGAACCTTCCCCACAGACTTGGTAAAGGACGGGAGAAATTGAAAATCGGGGGTAGAATTGAGACCATGCAGAGTGCAATATTGTTGAGACCAGCGAGTATTCTGAGAAGAGCTCCGGAGACCTAAGAAAACATGCTATAACTCAGACTCTAAGGAAAGACCACCTGTTCATGCCATGTAAAAAAAAATCGCAACGAGTAAAATGATGTCAATAATTATTACTATTTTGTTTTTCATTCGGATATTCAAGAACGAGAAGGAATTTTACGAAAAACTATGTCATGGGAAAATGAGTTAAGAAAATGAAGGATTTGAAGACGAAAATACGTTTTCATAATAAAGTCAATAAACGAGACGATCCAGATTATTTTGCAAAGCTGAAAATGAAAAATTAGCAGGGGAAAATTTTACCAGAATTTTGTTTGTCTTTAAGTGGTTTTCTTAAAGGAGTCTGTACAAGCGGGAGGACGTATTGGGGATATTTTGTCTTTCGATATAGTTTCATAAGGAGATTTTGTTATCGGGTGTTTTACCGGCTGTGTTGTTGGTGTTATTGCCGTTTTTCTCCTTAGTATCGGTTTTCCTCAATCAGGTCTGTGTTTGGGCGAGTGATTCCTCTTTGTTTTCTGCAAGATCCACAAATGATTGGATTAAGGTTTTAACAATCATCTCATACTTGTTGTATGGAGATTTATAACATTCTACTGCTTGGGAATAAGTAGTGGTCTTGGAGCCTAATTTACGTGCTTCATCGTAAGAAATATTATTCTGATGTTTTATTGTTAATACTTCTTCTTTCTCTTACCTCCAACTCACACAAGATCATGTCTACACCGGATAATCGTCGCCACAACTGACATACTTATATGGAAATTGACAATCATTAATGTGTCGATCATGATTTTGTTTATTACATTTCCCGCACACTTCTTGCCCGCAACAATTATTCTAACGGTGGCTATATTTTGGGCATTTGTAACATGGTAATGGATTGGGTGTGTATTGCTCCACCATCCCCATTTGTAGCCATCTTTTATTATATCCGGTAATTTTTTAAAAATTTATATTCTTTGCCCTTCAGTTATACCTACCTTTTTTTTTTACCCTCTTTTTATTTTTTCGATAGCGCATAAGGAGAGTTCTTTACTTCTTGCAACACACTTACATATGTTCAGGGATTTTTAATGGTATGTCTTGGCACTAATGCTGTGACTCTTTATCATTTTCAGCAGAAAATCAGCGGGTTTTCTCTTTTCCACCTCCACAATCAGAGTTTCATTTTCGAAAATTTTAAAACAGTAATAGGCGTTAAATTTGCTGAGATCATTTTTTCAATTATGAAGGGTGATAAATTTGCAATCGGAGCACTGTTACATTTAATGATTAAGAAATCAAGGAAAAGGTGATTCTGTTTCATTGCCTGAACAACCTGACTTGTTTAAGATGCGTTTGAATTTTTATTTGCGAAAGAAGCAATGTCTGTTATATAGTTTTTCCTGGTCCTATGCTCCACTATCCACCATGGAGTCCAGCTTGAAAAAGCAATGAAACAAGGATGAAACCCATTTGCCTTGAACTGAGATGAGGATACAATATCAGTATACTCAGATTAAGTGCAAGATTTCGAGACTCTCCCAAATGCTGGTTTTTATAACTTAGTATATCAGGGTCGAAAAGTCCATTTCTCTTACGCAATTGACTTTCAGCGCCCGCCTTTTAGTATGTATAACATAAAAGGTTGAGAATTTTTCCGCCAGAGAAGATTGGATAACACGTTCGGGAGAAAATAAATATACGTGTGCTAGGGCATGACGTGACCAGTCAATTGATAGGATCGGGCCTACCCAACCGCCCGTTAGACCAAGTTAGGGCCAAAGTGGTATGTTACAAGTTATTTACCACTCTGTTGCGGAATCAATGACCGCTCAACTACCTCAATTCCGTCATAGTACCTTATGGGTCACCAGCCAAGGCTAGAAGGTGGCTCCATTTTTTTGTAGGAGTCTTACCGTTATGCAGAGGTGCATTCAGCGTGTTCTACAGCCTGAGCCGACAGGACAGTTGCAGATAGGGTTTAACCCATTGAAACAACACAGGTTTAAAGCGTAAAGTGCAGAAATGCTAATTTTTAAAAAGGAGAAAAGTATCAAGAATTCGTTATTAACAAGAAGGGAATGAAACAGACATAAGCAAGGTGGAAGTGATAAGGTCCACGCTGTAGCTCAAATCAACAAGAGAAGTTTCGATCTGGGGATAGATCTCTCATAATATTATGAGAGTTCTATCCCCAGAGTTTCCATTATTTCAATACTCTTTATAAATCTGAAAATAAGTGTGCTATATCTGTATGGATAGACTGTCAGCAATACTTTGATGACATGAAGGAGGAAATAAAGAGGCTACCGTTGTTAATATGTCCAGATAAGAACAAATAAATGGTTTTTGTATCCAGATCCCCGTGATACCTGCATTGGAACATGCTTGACTCAACCCTGCCAGGAAAAGGAGAGCTTAATTGCAGGATAAGCGAAGCAATTCTGATTTACTTCTTCTCCTAGAAAGCTATCTTTAACCCAAAATAGGTGGGCTGTGATAAAAAAGGAGGCATATGCGATTGCATATGGTTTTAAAAAGTTGCAATACAATTTGAACGGGGTAGGTTTTGGGATTTAAACTGATCATAGGCCGTTAACAATTTGTTTGAGGTTGAGTGGAGAAATAGAAATGTCCAAATGTGGGCCTTGCAGTTGAGTGGTTACAACTGTAGAATAGAATATAAATATCGGGTAAAGAGAATACTTGAGCAAATCTCTTGTCATGGATTCCTATTAAGTTAAAACAAGAATCAGTGATGGTGTAGCCTGAAGTGAATGATACACCTTACATAATATACATCATTAATCCTCACAGAATAGAAAAAACGCGATGAAGAAAAGGTAGAATTGTAAGAAGAATGTCTTTAGAAGAAGACATTAAATATTTTTCAAACGACAAGGAACTGGTAAAACTGAAGGAAGCAGTCAAGAAAAGAACTCGGTCAAGGAAAAAATCAAGTGCTCAAATTTATTTCTAATATAGATGAGGATCCGATAATAATATAGTATGTACGAAGGATAACACTCCAAGAACAAGTATGGAAGATAATCCCGAAAAGTTAGGACACATGAGAATTGAAAATAAAACATATTATTATCAGGAATGTACAAGCATCTCCGTGCTTATGTTACAGTTTATGTAACCTGTCAATAGGGAAGCACGCGAAATGAGGTAGCACCATTAATAGAAATGAAAATGTCTTTCTATACTTTTGTTAAAGGTCTGCATAGATGTGTCAGGCCCTTAAACCAAGACGCCAAGAGGAAATATCTATGCATTGAGTTTTGTGGTCTGGCTAACAAATTGGGGAGAAGCCTTGAATACGAAGAACTAGACAGCTCAGATAATAGCTCAACTCATAGTAAATGAAATATTTCCAAGAGTAGTCAATTAGTAACTAATAATGAAGGAGTATTTGGGAATGAGCTGATGTGAAAAACTCAGTATATCAAACATATTACCACTTCCACCTATCATCCCCAAAGTAATGAAGCAATTTCCCAGATTTTGTGGAGAGGAACATGCTGTCGATAGAGTCTTAAGGAAAGAATGGGGATTTGGGTTTATTCATGAATCAAGCGTTGGCAGTAATCCGATTCTCAATTAATGAGACCAGTACTACATGGTTTTCCGCAGAGATGTGGTATTTCCGATGAATAATGTCTTGAAACCTCAATGGAAATACGTGGGTGAACGTTATCATCAGATTATGATTGAAAAAAGAACATTACATCTTCGTAAAAAGTAAGAATTCTAATTCTCAGAACAAAAGAAACGGAATGAAAGTATTCATATAACGAGGCCAGAAGTTAAATTTGAGGTTAGGTTAGGAGCACATGAGGCAACGCAAATTATATCAAAGATAGAGACCATACCACCGGATAGTGGAAGAAACAGGGCCGGTGATCTTTAATATTTGGAACCAAATTAAGAATAAATCGGAAAGAGTGCGTGTCAAGTACATAAAACGAACAACAGTCAAGAAATATGTTATTCGTAAGGTCAAAGAAAAAGAAAGACCCGAAAAGCAAGAGATCCTAGCCGGACCGAAAAGTAATTTAGAAGAAAATACTCCGAAAGAGGAGATCGAACTAGAATCTAGAGGGACAAAGCAGAAAGCTGCTGGTAGTGAAAAACACGAAAGTTCTGCTGACAAAAAATCAGACGAATAGGATGAAGAAGATAAGATTCCTTTCATAGAATTGAAAAGACGTTGGGAGACAATAGCTAATGAGATCGAAGAAGAATCAATATTGAAAAGAAGGCTGAGATATGTCACATGGCAAGTTGAAAGTGATGCGTGTACAAAAATGGAGATGAGATTTAAGAAGCACTTCACGGACGGAAAAAGACACTGAAATGCCGTCAGATAAAAAAAGAAAGGTTTTTTTCTAAGGTTGGATGTGAGCCCCTCTATTAGGTATAAACGTTTTTGTGACTTCTATAGGTAGAAGTTTGGTTTGGTTTTGTTTGGTTTTATGGCATATAAACCATTGCTGCTTATCTATTGCCAAATCTTGTTTTTACATATATATCATATTTACCCAACCCCTCCGCTCGGGCAGGATGTGGCACAAGGTAAATCTTTAAGCAAAATTTTCCTCCTCCTAGTCTAGTTTCCTCACCAAGGCTGAAGAACCTAGTCTGCCCTACTATTTACCCATAGCTGGAGGGAGAATTTTTGGATTCATACCTTTCCCAAGGGTATTAATGCTATGTGAAAGGCAATCAGTCTCGTCCAGGATTTGAACTCGTATCGCCATGTCCATTTACGACGACGATAACCATTGCACCACGGGCACCTCCGTATATGAAATATAGGATTGGTAATCATTTTAAATACATACAGTTAAAGGATCAAAGTGCTCTATTTCTAACAATTCACTTTAGCGTAAGTCAATAAAGTTGAATGTTTCCAAGTATTGCTATGTATCGCAAACACTTCAACTAAAATCAATCATTTGTTTACACATATTATTCTATTTGACCCTTAGAGAGGACCCTATCAGGTGATACCATTCCTAGTTAGAGTAGACCTTGGAGCATTGGCAATGAAGAGGTATCTCGCAATCGCCAAATCTCCAGCATTACTGAAGCCTCACCATCAGATTGTTTAATGTCATATACAGAAAACCCATTAGGGAATGCAGCCAGTGTATTCTACAGCCCCAGGCGACTGGGCTAATATAGTTAGAGGAGAAGAAAGAAGCGTACTCGTAAAGTATAGATTGGAGGTAAACAATATGGCAGTGAATTTGGTGGGGATAAAATTTATATAATTCACGCAAGATTTTGTTCTTAACCTGTAGCATAAATGGATTAAATGTATATTCGACGAAAAGACCATTTATATAACTAATGGATATCAGACGAGTGTGATGGAATTGTTTATGACTGTGAAAGCACCAATAACTATCATTAGTTTAGCAATGGGTTGTGACACATTTAGTACAACAATGTCTATTTCAGATTTCTACCTGGCAAAGGAGTATAAGATCAACGATGCATTCTTGGCCCAAGCTAGCTTGCGGATCAATTACTTAACTGGAGTATGGAGTTAATTGGACAAGGAGTTTCTTAAAATAACAGCCCAAGAGATTCATAAATAATTAGGACCTGAAAGGAAAATTTCCTGGAAAAATCTTGCAGATAAATCAAGAAGAGTGACTAATCCTAAGATCCCAGCGGAGTTACAATGGGGAGATACAACGCTATTTATTAGATCATATGGATTGAGGGTAAGTGAAACACACGGGTTCCGACCATAATGGTGCACGTCGGCAGAAACAAAGTCTAGGCCGAAGAGATGCAGTTGTTAAAATGGCATAGCATATTGTTATTTTATACCAAATCCTTTATATATATATATATATATATATATATATATATGCGTGTGTGTGTGTATGTGTATGTGTGCCCACGCATGTGTATGTGCGTGCGTGCGTGTGTGTAAGCTCCCCCAGCGGGTTGAGCACTCAAACGTGGGATTGCCGGCGGCCACATAAGCGTAAAAGCAAAGCTCTTTTCAAAAGTTAAGCACTCTGGTAGCCGATGGCGTACATATGAATATAATCTTTAAAAATCGCTTGTTGTACGTTGAGATTGACAATAGCTCAGGGGTAAGGTATCCACCTGACGTAATTTCAGCTGGGTTTTGATCTTAGCTTGAAGCATCTCACGTGTCTGGCCTCACTGAATAATTGTGATAAACCGAAACCTTCACTCTGTGGATGACTATATATATGTATATATATATATATTTTTTTAATGAGTTTAAGTGAATCGATTGTAGGTAACTTTATTTTTAAACAATGTAGTGTTCGTTTATCTGGACACGCTCTGATTATTTAAAGTATTGTTTTTTATTGTTTGCACACAATGAAATGCTTTCAAGTATCGATCTTTTATTTTGCAAACAGGTAAATGGTCTCAATTTTAGCTATTTACGGTTAATGATTCTATGTAATATTAATACATTTTTGCTTAGTGTTGAATGGTTTAGATATTTTTAATCTAAAATTAACAACTCTATTTGATATCAATCATATGTTTCCACAGAGTTAAGTTGCGTTTAAGTAATCCCAATGATTAATTATTTCTCTTTGACTAATAGATGAGAACTTAGCCGCTTCTCCGATTCAGAAAGAACCTTCGAATAATGGCAATAATATCAAAGCTCTATGACTGACGCTGAATCATCAGGTAGTTTAGAGTCATAAACAGATTATTCGTTGTTGGAGTGTCTTACTCCTCTCCAGAGATGCAGTCGGCGTATTTTTCTGCTTCAGGAGACTCGGTTGCATTTCATGAGAGAGTCTTGGTCAGTCTATGAACTTTTCAACTGACCTTCATATTCAGTGTAAATTTTCATATCAATATATGTTTCTCGGTTATTATTGAATAGATGTTCATTAATTGATAGAAAAAATAATATAATCATGCTTTACATAGTTATAAAGTAACAGATGAAAATTTTAGTTAAATGCTTGAGAACCTTGGTAATTTATCGTTAATGAGTCTTGGGAAATCATTGGAGAATTAAGATGTGAAGCGTAAGAAGAAACCGAAACGGATGTTAGAATAATTCTTTCGAAGCCGATAATATGGAAGAAGATAGAAAAAATCGGAAGGAACGAAAAATTGTAATTCTTGTAGAAGAGCCGTAGAGATAGCAAAATTTAGAAGCAGTAGAAGGAGAAAGGAAATTGTAATGGAAATCTGAAAATATCAAACAAAGGCAGAAGCCATTTTAAAAATTAAAGATATTTTTCAATAATGATAATAATAATAATATGAAGAAGAAGAAGAAGAAGAAGAAGAAGAAGAAGAAGAAGAAGAAGAAGAAGAAAAAGAAGAAGAAGAAGAAGGTATATCCATACATACTTTGTGATATCAGGCTGTTAGTATTTCATCGAAAATTCACAAGAGTTTTAAGGAGGAGAAATGAGAGGTAGGGGAAATATAACATACTCATAAGTATGCAGAAATATAACGACGACACAATAACGACGAAAGGACATAGTTCTTTAGAAAAATATACCTCTCACTTTATTCGAAATGGTTGCGAAAGAGTTATGTGTGAGAGGTGAGGTGGGGTCTGAACAAAGCTTCAACATATTGACCCCCAGCTTTTCCGGCTATAGCAGCGCTTCTTTCTCGTTCTGCTGGGCTGCTCAACCGGGGGATTGGGGGCCCAGCACTCTGTTGAGACTTGGTTTTCACTCCTTCGAACTGCAACAACTGACTCCGAACTCTTATTTCCAACTGACTCGAACTTCCTGTGCACCGTGTTATATAATTGTTTGACATCCACCTACTTCAGTAAGCGTCACATATGCACTCAATTCCACCCGTCTACGGTCAAGGTTATCCCCTGATATCTTCGACCGGATGCACCTGTTATATACACTGGTGCATTTCTTATTTGACACCTCGGCCGGGTCGAAGGTCAATATTATACAGAAAGATAAAGTGGATTTTTCTGTTTTGAAAACAGTGTAAAATCAAATACTGAATGACAAAGTCCGTGAAAGTTATAAACTTATAAGAAAGGATAAGGTTAATCAAATCCATTAAGAGGAATATTTAGGGGAAAACCAAATATGATTTATGCTGTAAAGAAAATAACGCCTTTTCTTACATCCCCATGTAAAAATTAAACAGTATCTAAAAATATACATAACAGCAAAATGATTGATTTGTAGGTACTGATTGATTGTAATGACATGTCAGTATATATATATATATATATATATATATATATATATATATATATATATATATATATATATAAAGGGTGTTTTATGTCTAGATATCGGGGAATCTTGTATATTCCACTTTTATATTTATATTATGTGTACTTATTTCTGAATTTTTTTCGTCCACAATTATTTGATTGCTAGAATTCTTATCTATAGCTAATAATTTGCAACCAATAGCATGGTTTCCATTGACTACGTTTATATTCTTTAGGTTATAAGGCTTCTAAAATAAATTATTCAATTCAATAACTATGTGATTGTACTCAATTTTCTAATTTCACATATTCTTCTGCAATATTAATAATTTTCAACCAATTTCGTCTTTTTCATTGATGGGACCCTAAAAGTTACTCTCACCCTGAATGATAGCTTGAACCTTAACACCAGATTAAGTTTCGTGTAATATCATAGAAACTATATATATATATATATATATATATATATATATATATATATATATATATATATATATATATATATATATATATATATATATATATACTGAATTTCTGAGACTGACACAGAGAGTTTAATAGCAAGAAAAAGGAACGAAGTTGATGTGGATTTTAGAGGTGTGCAGAAATTAACTAATTAGCTTGAGAACAGGCCCCGTAGTAAAAAGAGTATTGTTTATTTTATCTTGAAAACTTCTGCAATGAAATCGACGTTTAAATTATTTTGATATAAAAGAACTTGTCAAGCATTGGAATTATTCAGTAACAGACGTAAATAGTTGTTTTCAAAAGGTTTTTAAAATTAAGTTAGTCTAGTCTTCAGGGGCTGTAAAGTATACCAACTGTATCTTTGCAAAACGGTAAGAATCCTCCTCTAACTATTGTCCTGGATATGACATTAAACAATCTGATGGTGAGGCTCCAGTTCTGGAGATCTGGATAATGTGGAGTAATTATTCGCTGCTATTACTCCCAGGTTAATACTGACCCGGAGGGGTTGCAACTTATAGGGTCCTATCTATGAGTCAAGTAGAACTGTTTGATATTTAAAATGTGTTCTTAAGCTAAAATGAGTTTTTAGAAATATATTTGTTTGTTTATTTAACTGTATTCAAACAAATGTCTGATATTTTATAGAATTGTTGGTGAATCGTAGCAACAATTGGAACCATTTGACTGTGTTCAAATGAATGAGTAATATTGAATAGAATTATCAGTATTGAACAACAATACTTAAAACACCCCACACACACACACAAATAGATAAAAATCCTTTAATTGTGTATATGACACAATAATTAAAATGTCAGAGCACCCTCATAAAAATATAAGTTCGCAGGATTTTAATTTTATATAAACAAATTCACGCAGTTATAACACCATGCATATGTCAGTGTTATTTGCATACTATTTACTTTTTCGCTGCTTCTTGGTCAAGGGGTGCCAGTATTCATTATGTATTTGCATCAACATTCTTTGTGCTAGTGTGTGCTAATTTCCTTTTTATATGTGTAAACTTTTAAGCGTTTATCAGAGAAAAGACAGAAAATATGGAAAAAGAAAATTGAGAATTTCCACCTTAAATCCTTTTAGTCAAACATATCAATTATCTACATAATGAATCTTATTTCACTTTAAAAATCGATATGGAAAAAGGGACTGATAATCATTTCAGTATTTTCTTTTTATAATAGATTATGCATCGATTTAATTTTGGATCTTATTTAAATCATATAGTCAAAAATCGTTCGTCAAATTAGATATTGTATTAATAACATTTAATTACAAATTTTGGCATCACTTTTCAAAGCATTCCTCTTATTTTAAAGAAAAATACATATCGCCGCATATTTAGTACATGTCAGTAGTATGACAATAAACAGACTCGATAGAAAATCAAATTGATGTATTTCATATTAAGGATATCTCCCTTAGAATTAAATTTACAGCTCCTGATTATAACACAAAATTGGAAAAACAATCAATCAATTCTATTTTACAAAAACAAAAATTACATGTGACAAGACTGGGGAGCAGAAACATGTCAGTATTGTTATTATTCTTTTAATCTACACGATATTTAAGAAAATATTACCATTTGTATGAGGGTTCCAAAATAATACAAAGATTTCAAAGTTTCTAGCTTTTCTCTATTCTTGTCAATAAATTATTGAAATCTTCCCCAGATGCTCTTAAGCATAAAATGTTTGCTTTTCCTAGAAAGATACTCAAAGAGAAATCTTTCCAAAAAATCTGGGAGATTCTAAGAATGTGTAGACAGGGATAGTGACCAAATAGAGTCAGTTTGAAATTATATCATATAGCTATTCCCATCAAAGTGTTAGTATTTTAACCACTGTTTATTGGTTAAATCTGGGACCTTATTAAAATCATTCAGTAACAAATCATTAATATTTTAAATTTTTTCCTCTATTATTATCATTTTTAAAAATTAACAACCTAATAATTTTGGCGTTAGTTTCTTCTCTAGTCGACTCTTAATCTTAGAGAAAAACGGAAAGTACTGGACATATTTCTATTCTATTTCCTATTCCCGCAAAATCTTTACTTTTCTGTTAAGAACATGGCTGCCAATCAGAAGCCTCTGATGTGGAAACGAGAGAATCATACATACAATATGGCATGCTTTTATCTCATATGGGCAAGCATGCTCCATCCCTACTATCTAGGCGTAAATTTAATTGTCGTACAAGCTTCTTAAATTGATAACTGCTTTGCGTTACCAAACGAAACTGACGTTGTCAGGCGGATTTGTCGCTGTTTTCAGTTGACTAAGAAAATAAGCAGCTGTACAATAGAATATTACAATAACGAGCGACAAGTTGTTGCCTACTCGTCAATAATAGTTTCATTATGATGAGCTATTTGTTCTAAATTATCTGCTGTAGTTTCGATAAAACATTTTACTTGTCAGTAGACTCTATTGAGTCCACTTCACTAATGTACTTTGGTATGATTGGTATCTATTTATCTATTCATCTATCCATTCGTATCTCAAAGCTGAACATACTTATCTTCCTCAAACACACATGCACACACTCACATTCATTCTCCTTACACATATATGGTAAAAAAGGTGATTCCCCCACACATATATGAAAAAAAGATGATCGTGGTGTAATGGTTACTGTCGTAGGAAACAGACATCGTATCTGAACGAAGCAGTTTGTTTATATAGCGGTTATACAATTGGTAAATGTTTGTATCTTGCTTTTCGCGTTTCTTCTATGGAGTAAATCGTCGGGCAGACAGGGCTTTGTGGTATGGCCATCGGTTTAGGTAAAAAAAAATATCTGAAATTAAAACTGTTATATTTACTTAAAAACTGACTCAGTATCGGATTCTGCTCGAAGCGGAACGATTGGTAACTTTCATATTAACGAAAAAGACCTGTGAGCATGAGTTCAATACTTTGTGGAAATGCCTTTCGTGACTGCAGAGTCGTTGTTTAAAAATTGACTCGGTGATAAAATTTCAAATTCTGGACGAGGCTATTTACTCTTCCCTTTGCTCTAATGCTCTTGGAAAAGGTCTGCATACAATTTTTTTCCAAGAAGATAATATAATGGGACAGTTAGGGCTCTCTAGGCTTTCTAAGGACCACCATTCATAAAAAACGAAATACACTGAATTATCCTTATGAGAACTATTGTTCATAGAATGTGTGAAACACTTCTGCTTCTTATCGAAAAGTGTGTAGTTCATTCGGTTGAATCAATGGATATCCAAATGCCGAAAGGCGCCCATTTTTGATAACGTATGATATATATTAATTTTGATATATCTGTTATGCAATATTCTCCAACACCAACATACCTTAAAAGTTTAAAAGACTATTAGCACTGTGCCAAATGCAAAGAGTCTCGTCCAGGATTTGAATACGGTTAGGTTGTGTCCATTGTAACCATTACATTGTAACCATTACACCCCCAATATATATATATATATATATATATATATATATAGAGAGAGAGAGAGAGAGAGAGAGTGAGTAGGATGGAAATTTCTTTGGCTGACCAAAATACTTTCATGAAATGTGATCAAATGAGGTGTGTTTTTCAATAGTCCCTCTTGCGGCTCACATACTTCTTCAATAGTCGTTACAGTTCTTGGATTCCGTCGGTAAAATTATTCATCAACAACCGATATGACATCATCATGTGTACTTCTAACCTATGAACATAATGAATAAATGTATTAATACATAATTAGAAATACCATTAATTGATAAAATTCAGAACCGTCATAAAAGTTAACTTCATTTTATCTATTTATTTATTTGCAGGTCTTTCTGTCGAATTAATCGAAACCACTTCTTAACGACTTTGGTTTCCTCCCATTATGGTTAGCTCGAATCAAGCCTATTGTAAATCTCTGTGCAACAACAGAACGCTTGATGCATTTTTCTCATAAGAAATCAATGATATTGTGTAAAATCCTCTTTGACAAGGATAAAGTAGATTTACAATGATCAGAAATCTAATTGTGTTGTTGACCAATGCTGCTAAGTGTAGATCTAGAAGTTTCTAAACGCATTAATAGCGCTCTCCATTAAAAGAAGATGCCTTCAACCATAAAATTTATCTTTCTAATGCTGAAAATATTTTATTCCGAATGAAAATATAATAATGTTATGGTTAATAATTAGTTCATTCTAAACTAGTAAAACGCTCACCTTTTTGGAAAGTAAGTGATAATTCAACAACCTTTAGATTGTGGGATATTTGTTGTAACTCTCATTTGATTAACATTGACAATGTAAATGTCTTTATAAAACAGTTTTAAACAACTGAGTTGAGCCAAATGTTTTAGAATATTCTAGTACGTTGCCCGTTATTCAGGCGTGTATTACGGGAGCGATGCAGTTCAAGCAGTTATAAATAATCGCTGAGTTTAGTAGTATCTTGAAATTTGGTGTGCTGACATGTGGTGTATTGTGTGTTATTTTAAAGTGGTTTTCTGGGGGAATTTATGACTCTCTAGTTTGAACTGGGTCACTGAAGTAACTAAAATAAGTTATTGTTCATGAGATGAAGAAGACGCATTTGATCGTAGAATGTTGAAGAAATTTCCGTTAAGATTATCACGCTTAAAGCCGAGGAAACCGAGCACACACTTTAAGATATAAAGATAAATCCAGAGAGTAGCACTCGGTGAGTATCAGGTGAATTTATCATTTCACACTTCAGTGAGGTTCATCACCTTCATGACATCAGCAAAAATCTTCCCAGGTTGCAGAATATTGTCATACCTTACGAAAATATTGTAAAATTTTTAACTCTCTCGAGTATAAGACTTTTGCGGTGACTTCACAACACTTATAAAGGTAGCTGCTGTAAAAGGAAAGTGAAAGATTAGCTAGAAATAAGTGGACAATTACAAACTTTTAGAGTAAAATTTGAATTAGGTTTTAAGTGGTTTGGTCTGGTTTTTGTGTTCAATGACATATAAATATTTGTGTTATTTATGCCAAAGTCATACTTGTAGAATAACAGTTATGGTACTATTTAACACGTAAAGGAGAGAATGAGAAATTCCATACTTTTCCCGGGTCCAAAAGTGAACATTATAGCCCAACTGAATTTCTAACACACAACGATGTCATAGTCCAGAACGTTTGCCAGTACATCACATCGCCCAGTCGTCTGGGGCTGTACAATACACTGACTGCTTCTCTGCAGCGGGGTAAGATCCCCCTCAACGCTTGTCTTGTATATTACACTAAACAATCTGATGGTGAGGTTCCAGTAATGTTGGAGCTTTGGGGAATGCAGGGTACTCCTTTATTGCCATCGATCCTAGGTCTGCTCTGGCTTGTAGCGGTAGCACCTGATAGAGTCCTATCTATGGATCAAATAGAACTAAACTGTGTGCATATGCTAACTAATTTGTTTGAAATAGAACTGTTTTGACACTTAAACTGCGTACTTCTGCTAAACTGAATTGTTTGAAATATAACTGTTTTCACATTTAACTGTGTGTAAATAAATTACTGATGTTTAATGTCATTGTAAGAGGCACATAGCACCACTTGAAACCATTTAACTTTGTTTACTAAACTGAATAGGATGAAATAGAATTATTTTTTGACATTTAAAATGTGTACTTATATTGTAGAGCCATGACCACTGTACATACACATATACATGCAGAAACATATTCAACACAATAACGACGAGCGAAGACACAGTTCTTTAGAAAAATATACCTCTAACTTTATTTGAAAGGGTTCGAAAGGGTTACTAAAGGTTTTACTGTATGAGAGGTAATTTGGAGACTGAACAGAACTGCAACATATTGACCCCCACTCTTATGGCCATAACACTGTTTCTTTCCCGTTCTCCTGGGCTGCTTAACAGGGCGCCTGGGCGCCCAGCCTCTGTTGGGATATGCTTCTCATTCCATCATCTTCTCTCCAAATCATCTGAGGCTCTGAACTCCAACTGCTTAATCGGGGGTTCTGAGGGCCCTCTCTGCTGGGTGCTGGTTCTCTCTATAGCATCTTATCTCCAACTGACACGAACTTCCTGCGCATCGAGTTATATTATTGTTTTACGTCCACTCAATCTCTTCCCATAACTTGCCAACAGAATATGCAACCTCCGCCATCTTTCGAATGGCATGTTTGATCATCATCGAGCGGAAATAACTGTCATACAGTACAAAGGTCACCCTCTTTCGGTGCGTCAGTTTGTGACTGCACCGTTGGATTTTAACCTAGTCCCCTATTGTCAGCCAAGCTCGCCTACGCAATCTCTTCCAATAACTGGCCAACAGAATATGCAACTTCCGGCGTCTTTGGAATAGCATGCTAAGCAGGAGGGTTGAAATAGCACTTTTTATATGGATAAAAATGAATTTGGCATTGAATAACTGACAATTGTTGATATGCCACAAGACCAAACCAAACCAAACCATTTGATCATAGGAATTCCCTTTTCAAGAGGATATTGATTCGTTACCTCGTTTGTGTCATCTCCATCCTTGTTGGGTTATTTTATTACGGAATCTATTTTTTATCAGTTCTATCGTTTTAAGTAACTAATAATAATGTTTATTTTTAACCAATAATTGAGTCAAGTATGCATTTAATCAAACTACCTGCCACAAGTAAGATGCAATACAAAGGCGTTTTTTATGCTGAGATCAGTTTATTTGAATAGAGGTGTCCTTCTCCAAAACTTGTTGCTTTACAAAACTAAAACAAATGAGATAAGTGTTGGATTTATATTTTTACCAAATGCATTAGTGTAAAGTGAGTGAAATAGCCTCACCCAAGATTTTAATTCCGTTCGTCGATGACGTTTTCTATGACGATAATCGTTGCACTAACCGTGATTCCATGTACGTATTCATTATAATATAATTATACGGTTTAAAGAAGCTATTCCTATTCCCCATAGTTGTATAGTTTCAATAATAACATATTAATACTTATTATCATTAGCAAACAATCATATAATTCAAGTAACTGTTATTTATACGGAGATGGGGGTGTCCTCGTGGTGTAATGGTTAAAGCGATGGACTGCGGAATCGTAGTAAGAGAGTTCGAATTCCAGTCATGCTATTATGTTCACTTTCGGACAAATACTCTTGGGAAAGGTATGACCCCCTACCCTTCCAGGTATGGGTTAAATATTACGACTACTGTTCTTCTAGAAGGATAACTTTGGCATTAAATAACCTACAGAAGTTAATATGCCATTAAAAATGAAACCAAACCAACCAATTAAGAAGATCTGTTAAATAGTTAATAGGCTGACAAAGATGCTCTTATTTAATGTGACCAAATGAGATTTATTCTACAAACATAAACCCCCTTACTTTTCATACAATTCATTCATCGGTCCTGCAGGAATTTGATACCTTTGGTCAAAAAATTCATCAAGAGCATATATCATGTCCTCGATGAACTTTTCCGTCGATTAACTTTCAGCCTGTGCATAATATCTCCCATTCTTTATTTCATCGGGCGATTGGCCTTATGGGTAGAGTGTTCGACAATGGTCCGAGGAACCGGAATTCAATCCCGGGTCGAATCATACTAAAGACTCCAAAATGTTACTTGATTCTGCCTTGCGTAACACTCAACATCGTAAGGTAAGGATCAAGGGTAAAGAGGAGCAAACCAGGGGATGGAGTTGCGCCCTTCCCTACACCTCGTTGTTGTAGATATTGAAAAAGGAGCCTTCGGGTCACCCTCGACTAAGGTCGCCAAATTTAATTATTCGAAAGCTTATTTTAAACTGCTTTATGAAAGGTAACGTTTCTTTAGATCTTTTACCGTGCTGTCAGATTTCTCTTTTTGTAATACAATTTGAATCTGGGATGGCTAATGTGTTGACGAAGGTAAATTCTCTCACCATCCACTGACATCAGGGCCTACATGGTGATTAAGATAATATCGGCAATGTTCAGTTAATTCATTTGGAGTGGAAATGACTCTAAATTTGGTTACAAAGGGATCCCCAAGGAAAAAGACTGAGAATATATCAGCATTGTGGACAGTTATGTTGTTGGCTAGAACACTTGCTGCCATTTGCCCAGTTTGTTTAGTCAATAGAATATACCGACTGCATCTCTGCAGAGGGGTAAGACCTCCTCCAACGAATTTCCTGATATGACACAAAACAATATGATGGTGAGGTTCCAGTAATTATGGAGTTTGGGGGAATCGACATAGGGCTCAGGTCCACTCTGGCCTGCAGTAATATAGGATAGGATCTTATCTATACATCAAATAGAACTAAACATTATTCTTATGCTAAACTGAATTGGGTGAGATAGGACTGTTTTGACCATTACACTGCGTATTTATGCTAAACGGAATTGATTTAAATAGAACTGCTTTGGCATTTTAACCGCGTAATTATGTAAAACTGATTGTTTGAAATAGACGTATTTTTGTATGCTAAGCTGAATTTTTAAAAATAGAACTGTTTTGACATTTAACTGAGTGTAAACAAAATTAAATTGTTTGAAATATAACTATTCTAATGTTGAAAAAATGGATTTGGTATTAAATAACCTATAATGGGCGATATGCAATAAAACCAGACCAAACCAAACCAAACCAAACCTTTAATGCAGTTGTTTACATTTACAGATTGCCATGTGAAAACGTCTTGCAAAAACTCATCAAAATTTTCTTCCATAGAAAGTGTATATAACTGATTTTCCTTGCTAGCTTTTACAGTATTCAGGGGACACATTTTGTGAATGTTTTTTCCACCTTCAGTGAAAATAACAACGTTCAGAGGCCCTATTTTGCCTTTTTTTCCATATCAACATAACTACAACATAAATTTTGGGGGACCAAACACATCTACCAAATAACATGTCCCACAAAATGGTGACCTTACGACATGTGAGGGCACGCAAACACATATAAATCAAATTACATATGCTAACTACAAAATGGAGAGTTGTATATTCAACTACCAAAAGTACAGTCACCACTACACATGTTTCAGTACTGCTGAAGAGGATTACTAAGTATCTCTCGTTGACCACTTATTAATAAATGTGATCCTACGAGAATGTTATTTTCCTTGATTTGCTAAAAAGAAATAAATAGATATGGTCACGCTAATATCATCTCCTCAAGCTACAAAACAATCTTTAAAACTGTGTAGATTACATCCCTTAAAAAGTCTGTGTTCAAATACGTTTTACCGGCGATTTTTAATAACTCCCGTTTGTTCCTAGGTTGTTTTTGGCTTGGTCTCTTTTTTAATGAATTATGAACCATCGTGGTTTATTTAATACAATAACTAGAAGAACACCTAAAAGCGCGATTAAACTAACAACTTAGTCACTTCAATGCTGCAGTCTAGCACATTAAGCAATATTCTACCTGGAACTCTCCCACCTAGATGATGAAATAAAATATATAATTCTTTCAGTTCCGCATGTTATAGGACGTCAACCTCTCATTATGTTTTTTAGGGATCTCGGCCATCACTTTTGGTTGGAACTATATAAGACACGAATCATCTGTGCAAAAAAGTAGAAAAAAATTAAAAAAAAAAAGAAAAATGAATCTTAGAATCAACACGTATTATCTTTGTATTTACTCTTCGTGATGAGGTTTGGTGTCTGTGCGGTTTCGCTATATGGATTTGGATGGTGATCAGTTTTCTCTTCGCTCTGTCTAACATCAGCATATTACAAAAGGCTACCATTTCCCCCAACTGACTGCTTTTTCCTACTTTCGACTCAAAATCCCATTGCACTAACTCTTGAAGTCTCTTTGAATATATGATACCCTAACTAATGGAAAAAGAAAACCGTTTCCTGATGTTGTATCTCCCAAACAAAAGGAAAAATCTAAAAAAAAAAAATATTCTTGTCACTTAACATCTGACAGTACCAGCACCGATGTTTATTACGAACTTGAAAAATAAATCGTTCAACCTCATCCATAAATAATATATTTCTATTAGATTTTCAACTTACACTGTATACCGCGTTAACATATTTAGCGATCCTTTTGATACTACTATGCACACACATGGTTGAAAATAGTTGCATACATACATACATACATACATACATATACGCTACCTGTACATTTATGCACTTCTATGCGGAAGGATTATCTGTGACTAATAGACTAATACACAAACAATATTGACTATGATACCGTGCAACTGCTGTCGTGCTTTTACTTGGACTTTCTGAATTATACGATTGGTAATGGAACTAACTCAGTTATCCCCCCTATCTATGGTTTAAATATTATCACTATTGTCATCTTACAAGGATGGATAGCTTTGGCATTAAAAAACTACAACATTTTACGTACCATAAAACAAAGAAAGCAAACTAAACTGAACCATGCACCCACAAAGACATAAACACACCCATACACACACACACACACACACACACACACATATATATATATATATATATATATATATATATATATATATCGGAAAAAAACAAAATCGGTCACATTAGGATTATAAATTTATTTCCATCCTGTTATACGTTTTTTATATAATTAAAAAACGCGAAAAAAATTTAACAGGACTTCTTCAGATAAGGGTTATTTTATCCATAAGATCTGAAGAAGTACTGTTAAATTTTTTTCGTGTTTTTGATTTATATCAAAACATATAACAGGATGAAAATACATTTATAATCCTAATGTGACCGTTTTTGTTTTTTCTTAAAGAAATTATTGCTCTGTAATGTCAGTTACATTGAGCTCTTTACTAGGAAAATTTAAATGTTCACTGTTGAATTTTTTTTTTATTGTCCCGATGGAATAACTCCCAACTCCGGTTTAACGGGACCGAATAATACTTATATATATATATATATGTGTGTGTGTATATATATATGCTAAGCTTTCTCATGTAAACACACTCAAACCCACACAGACATGATCGCACCCCTATATATATATATATATATATATATATATATATATATATATATATATATAAGCTGTGCGTATACTCTTACCTACACATATAAACAAACTCGCACTCACATGAATATGCATTATTATACTTAAATAAATGAATCAAAGGGTGAAAAGCTTATACTTCACATAAGAACACCATTACGAGTATGTTTGCTTGAAGTCATCAATAATGTTTACCAGTACGAATTGATGGTAACAAGTTTACACTTTGCAGCTCGTGGTAGGCAATTTCAGAAAGAAAATCATACGCAGCTGGGACGTTTTACTGACCGACAGGCACTCTGAGATTCTTGCAAATTTTTTTTTTCATGTTCTAGAATATGTCTTGATTAAGACTTTCAACTGAAGATAATTTTACAACTGCATTGCTAAATATCTTCAGCGTATCTCACAAATCTGTAAATATAACGTCCATAGGTAACTTCCCCCTTGGAAGAAAAATTAGCAAATAAATTCCATCCTTATTGGTCACTCTAAATTTAACATAAGGGTTATATCCGTTATAAATTGAATCACTGACCCGATTTCTAATCGTGGACGAAGCTGTCTGCCTTCCACTGCGCACTAATGCGACTGGCAAAGATTAGAATTCAGCTAATCTCCCACATTTATTTGTAAATGGCTGGACAGTTTCATTTCCTTAACCAATAGTAAACAACCACTCAAAGAGAACAGAAGTTCTTAATTAAACACAAGTTTTACTCTTATAATTTACCTTGTACACATTCTGCTCATGCAGATAGGTTGGGTATATCTAAAGTTACATAAGATATTACAATTAATTTAGTTAGTAAGTAAGTAAGTGCGTAAAAAATGCGTTGTCAGGGCCAGAAATGAATAAAACAAAGAGATGTAAGTTTTACCGCAATGTCTATTTACGGGAATACAGACAGTAACGGTTACCGGTAACTGACTAGACTTGATTGACTCGTTTATCAAGGCAGTCACTATTTATAGTGTCGGTGGAGTGGGGGGGGTGTCATGCAGTGAAGTCATGGAGTATATCACCAGAACATAAAACTTTCATCCAAAACATCCATTTTATGAATTTACCACCCTCTCCAGACGGGAAGGATATGAAACAAAGTAAAATCTTAACCGGATTTTAACAGATTGTATTCAGAATTTCCCTTCTCCAAGACTGGTTGCCTAGCCAGCGGTAAAGAACCCAGTCTGCATTACAATTTACCCGTAGGTGCTTGGCGAATAATTACATTACATACCTTTCCCAAGTGTATTTGTGCTATATGAAATGCAATCAAGTTCATCCAGGATTTGAACTCGTGTCACCGTTTCCATTTCCTACGACGATAACAATAACACCATGCACACCCCTGAAACATACACTGTATACTGTTTGATAAATGTCAGTCATGTATTCCACAACATTAACGATAGGAACAAGGAGAGAAATAGAATTTTAAGAAACATTGCGTCAAATAACTCCGTTTCTAGACATCATAAGATGCATTTAAGAATCTAACTCTGTGTATATCACTATATCATATTATTATATAAGTAAGGCTGTTTGCTTTGACATATTCATAATGTATTGCAATTCAGTGGGTATGAGAATCACAAGAACTGACTCACAATCGTGTAGACCTTCACAGACATGAAAATGTTACAGTCTTTCGAAGCCTTATTCTAAACGTTTATTGTTTTGAAAAAATATTTGCATTACAGTGTCCCTATGTCGGAGAGAAACTACGCTTCAGCATGTATAGGGCTGCAACGGAAATGTTTATTCTGCAGGGAACAGACTGAAAAGTAGTACGAATATTTTCAATTGCATAAAAAAGTAAACAAACGTGATAGTTCAAATTAAGCTACTTAAGCAATGTTGCGATTAAATGCATTTTTAAAGGAAAATAATCGGGGTTTTCTCTCAGAAGAAATTAACCGAGAAGTGTTGAGAAAGTATAGAATAATTTCGTATTTTCGGGAGAAAATACTTATTTCTTCGCTTATTAAATGATTCAGGTGGTCTCGAAATTAGATTAAAACATTAGTGATATATGTATGATTCTAATTGACTAGAATATGTATTTTTAACAATCTGGGAGGGGAAAATATCTATTAAATTGTTTTTTTTTTTTATTCTTCAAATTTTTACATAAGGCAAATTTTGTTTTCTGCGAATTTTCAAAGGAATAGTAAAACGAGCGCGAAAACAATGATTGGTCAATGAATGCCAAAAATGCGGGCATTCTCTTATATATATATATATATATATATATATATATATATATATATATATATATATATATATATATATATATATATAATGGAATCCTGCTGAAGTACTGGACTGTTGCTTTGACCCAAACAAGTTCCAATTCTATTTGTACTTTGTACTATAACGTTCACTTTTAGACTTATACTCTTTGGAAATATATGCTGTTCGCCAAGGTTGGTTTTGGCATTAGATATATCAGGGAGCATGATTCACTGTTATACAAACAAACAAACAAACAAAATAAAGGAAAACATATATATATATATATATATATATATATATATATATATATATATATATATATATATATATATACATATATATATATATATATATATATATATATATATATATATATATATATATAAGACTGAGAAAGAGGGAGAGAGAGATAGTGAGATGAAGAGAGAGGTAGATAGAAAGACAGCTGGGCAGAAAGAATACTTTAGAAACAACCAAAAAGTCTACAAAGTACAAATAATGTATAAATGTTTGAGCAAAATATCTCTAATGACTTTGTAAATATATGTGAGGGTTATTTAAATAATTGAAACTATATTTAAAATTAAGGATTGTTTTTTTTTTTTCCCGAAATTTGAAATAATAGCAAAAATTATTTTTATCTCACAAAATATTTGTTTTGAGACTATTGACAACAGTTGCAATACAAACAGCAGTCCAAGCTTGAACCCTGGATTTAGTGGGGATATTGAAGTTATTGCAACGATGAGATGACTTCACACTGTCAAGACCTTCAAAATTGGAGTCACTGCACTGGATTCAGTGTAAATTTATAACCAGAAAAATGTTCGGCATTAAGAACAATTTGGTTTTGTTGTTTCCGTTCTTTATTTGCATATCATAGATGACAAATCCTCTGTATATATATATATATATATATATATATATATATATATATATATATATATATACTTGTGTGTGTGTGTGTGTGTGTGTGTGTGTGTGTGTGTGTGTGTGTGTGTGTGTGTGTGTGTGTGTTTGTGTGTGTGTGTGATTTATAAGGAAATAGTTTCAGGCTACACTATTTTAAACGACCCAGTTCTCATTTGTTTACAAACACATATTTTGCTTTAAGCATTACTATTTATTTGTACACAGTAAAATCGTTTCAAGAATTGTTAATTATTATTTGCACACTGTTAAATCATTTCACGTACTGCTATCGATCATTAATCGTTCTATCTACATGGTTTCAAGTTGCTACCATATACTAATAATCCAGTGCAATATTGATCATTTTTGTCCACAATTAAATGGTTTAAAGTATAGCAAACGATTAAATAGTTCTATTTGACCTATAGATGAGACCCTAACAGGTACTACCTCTTTAGCTTAGAGTGGTATTGTATGAAATGATAATGAAAGAGGACTTAACATACACCAAAGCTTCCATAGTTGAGTCTTACCATCAAATGTAGTTTATTGTCATATCTCGAACACTAGTTACATTTTACCTATAGATGGGGCCTTAAGAATTCTCTCCTCTCTTGGTCAGTGTTGATCTGGGAGTAATTGCAAAAAAAGAGTACTCTACATTCCACGAAGCACTGGGACTAGTGCCTCATCATCACATTATTTTGTGTCATATTCGTAGAACATTCGTTTGGAAGTCTTACCCCTCTGTTGATACCTAGTGAGCTAATTCTACCAGAGACTGGGCTCTTATATTAAAAATACTTATTTGAAAGTATAAATGTTTGTAAATTTTTGTCATCATTAGTCACTTGAAGCCATGTAACTGCTTACAAAACGCACATAAATTCTTCACTGAATACATCAATGAACGCGGATGTATCATAAAAGCTATCAACCAGCTAACCTATCTTGTAAATTGCGTAACGCCTTACTTTCAAAGTATTTAAAAAATATATAGACATATATCAACCACAATTTCATATGGCCTTGTGCCACATCTAAGCAAAAAGCTTAGTAAATTATCATATATCAACCACAATTTTCTATACATTTTCTGCGTATACATTAATATATATAGGTAGATATAAATATAATTTCAGACAAAGTCTCAATCAAAATGAGAATGTTTTTTATGAATTCTTCTGTTCTTGTTATTTATTTTCGTGATAATTAAAATGCGTAATTAATGTATAATGAATCGAGTTGAAGAAAGCATCATATATTCACCGCCAATGTTAACATAATATACGAGTAATTAGCATTGGTCGATTTCATATTTTATTAGTATTGATCCTAATTAAGATCAGGGATATTGAGAGGAAACGGTTATTTCTCAATAGAGACAGCAGGGGAAAATTAACTGCAGAAGATTTATAACTAGATTATTAATGTCTTATAGATGCTCTAATTTGGAAATAAAATTCGTAATTATCTCCCCTTCACAATAAAAACGAACTCATGACAGTCGTAAAAGATTGTGTGATTAGCTTGTTAGCCATTACTATACGCCTGGGCGCTCATGTTGCTGCTGTATGCGAGTGTTTAAGAACCGAGTTTCATATTATTTAAATTTCCATGAAGAATTTAATCATTCATTTATTTTCTTAAGACGACCAAATTAAATTAGCTATAGATTATTTCAAAGCAGTTTATTCTTATATTCTTATATAAGTTTCGATTAGAAAAGGAATTTCACTATAATTTTCCATTTATAAAATCGATAATCCAGAAGAGAAAGAGATTATTCATCCGTTGTTAATCCATGGTGATGAGTACAATTAAGGGCATGATATTTAAAAAAGTATTCTGATAATTTATATTTCTAGAAATAGGTAAAAAAATGATTTGGTTTCTTTGTTTAATGGCATATCAACTCTTTGTAGGTTATTTAATGCCAAAGCCATTCTCCTAGAAGAACACTAGTGGTACTATTTAACCCATAGCTGGGAGGATAAGGGGGTTCATACCTCTCCCATGAGTATTTGCCCGAAAGTGATCGTAATAGCGCGACTGGAGTACGAACTCGCAACTACGATTCCGCAGGCCATCGCTTTAACCATTACACCACGAGGACACCCCCGTAAAAAACTGAATAATAGCGATGTAATTTCCGAGAGTTATAATTCTTTTATAAAATACCTCAAAAATATTTGAAAATTTCAAACTTATCCAAAGTAGTTATCATAAGAAAATATCATAATATATCCATATATCATATTTCAATGTCTAATTACTTAAATCTTTTAAAATGTTGTGTTTCAAGTATTTGTAAAGTCATACTCTTTACTTGTCTCAAAACAAAAATCATTCAATTTCATTATCGTAAAAAATAGGTCACACTATCTGTGTTACATAGCCATACATGAATATGCGAAATGTACATAGAATTGTCACGTGGCCTACTACTGAGAGAAGAGAAATAAGGAATTTCTACTACCCTCCGTGTTTGAATTAGCAGGCTGTCAATGGCTCACCGCTTAAAAGAGAAATATATTAATGTAGGTCAACTTCGGCCGGCCTGTCGGAGAAAGTAAAGAATGTGAGTCAGGGTGAAAGCCAACAGATGTTTGCACTCTGTGACCGGATGGATAAAGAAGGGAGATACTGGACATATAGTAGTCCGAAGCAATGGTGTAATGGTTATTGTCGCAGGATATGGACACGGCGACACGAGTTCAAATCCTGGACCTGACTGATTGCATTTCACATAGCACTAATACCCTTGGGAAAGGTATGAATCCAAATATTCTCCCTCCAACTATGGGTAAATAGTAGGACAGACTGGGTTCTTCAGCCTTGGGGAGGCAACTAGTCTAGGAGAAGGAAAACTCTGAATTCAAACCTGCTAAACTCCGCTTAAAAAATTTACCTTGTGTCATATCCTGCCCTAGCGGAGGGGTTGGTAAATAGGATAGGGAAGAAGAGAGACGCAAAATGATTGGCTAGAATCCTAAAACGGAAGTAGCCCCCTTTCCGGCAGCGGAGATAGGGGTAAGGAAAATCAGTTTTGAAGAGAGATGTCGTCGTGAATAGATGGGACGAATCTCGCGCCAAACTGTTTCTCCCTACACCCAATTATATACTCTCTCTCTCTCTCTCAATTTAAAGAAAGACTAAAGAAAATGAAAAAAGGAAGAAAGACATTTACAGTTATATATTATCCGCTGATAATATAGCCGGCACGTCGAATATGTAGGTGCCCGTGTATATTAAAAAGATTGTTATATTTTAATGTCCCCCACGTGCTGAAGTTTGTTCATTTGTGTCGTCTACAATCAAATGGTCTATTTAATGTTTGTTTTCAGCTTCTTTCCTCTTATGTTATTCTCGCCTGAATTGTCCTATTCTTTACTCTAAAATTATTATATGGGAAACCGGAGTTATCGACTACTATAGTTAATATTATTATATCTAAACCTGGAGGTCCATATCTTCCATTATTCTAGGGGTAGGAAGAGCTAGTGGCCTGGTGGATGTGTGTGTTAACGTGAAGTTTGGAAACCCCTTGCCAGTGGCAGTCAGTCTACCCCAAATTAACCCCCACATAATATGCCAGTTCCTATATGCCCGAGAAAGGACTCAGAACAGCGACTTATTCTACGAGGGATCAAGTGCCAGACCACCCCGTCTTCACATGTGCGAAAAATAAATTCCCGTCTTGGGATTTTTATAATTTTGCCGTCACAGAATGTTCATAAATCATATATATAGGTAATATAGGAATCTCGAAACACAAAAACACACTTACGGCTTCTTAGTTCAGGCACGAAACTCTTTATTACCTTTGAGTTAAAAGGTTTTTCGACATAAGGAGAAAGATACACAATCTTTCTATGCTGACTTTTCCATCTGCCCCAAATCACGTGCGACACCCGCCGCAAGGCCTCGGCGAGCTCCGAAAGTCAACTGTCTTCTTTGGACGCTAAAACTCAACTCAACTCACTGACTTTTCCCCCCCAAACCTCCTCGCACGCTTCCGGTGCATGATGTCATTTACATCCCTGGTCACATTTCTCTCTGGGATTTTTATATTGACATCTGTGAACGACACATCCTACCTGCGCGCGCGTGAACACCTGCGCTCATGTTGCACCAAACTAACCTATGCGCTAAGCAAAAGGTTCTCAGCCTAACTAAACCGAAAGGCCACATATATAAAAATGAAATCCCTCAGCCATTATATTACATCTGTGGGGCATAGTAATCCATCTACTAAGAAATTAGTGAATTCTGTATGACGCTCAGCTGTATCTAATGATAAGACCCCAATTCTAGAGATATGTGGATTTGGCATTATTCCTTAATTGCCTTTACTTCCAGATACACTCTGAATTATTATGGTTACTTCTATGGGTTAAATTAATTCGTGGAAAATTGTTCGTTTTTCAATGAGTGAAAAAATCTACTAAGAGTAGACTTCACAAAATATATTGATGTAATGTTTTTTCCTAAACTTTTTGCATAAAATGACCCTAGATGCTTTGACATACCGTGAAGTCAATTCATAGATCTAGTTAATATAGATAACCAATACATCCACGAACCATATTCCAATCATAGCTGATTGTAATAATTAATGTATGTATTTTAAAGATATATGTGCAAACAAATACTTAATCTATTTTAATAGAAAAAATGATTAACTTCAATATTTAAAAAATAGAAAATACTCGTTCTTTTTAGTCAAAATATTATGGCTATTTCTAGGTAGTAAACAAACAATAGAATTTGTCACATATATCTACTAATAAAACTGGAAGAGATGATTTGCATGATTTATCAGAAGATAAATCCAGACTATAAACGTTAGAATTAACTAAAACTGATAAAAAATCGTTTGGAAAAGAAACCAAAACAAAAAAACAAACAAATGGACAGTATTTTAAACAATAATTAGCAAAACAAAATATTTGTCATTGTCTAGCCACTTGAAATTTTTTCAAGGATATGTTTCAAAGATTTTCTCGGGATTTGATAGGTAAACTTTATAAGATATTTGGAAACATCAAAAATCATTGATGGGCAGACGATAAAAGGCTCTACAAAATAAAACCTTATATCTTTGGAATAAATTTTGTCATATGTTTCTCATAATAGGGAAGAGAGGAATGACTTCCTTAATAATTGCCAAATAATATAATTTATGTTACTTCTGATAGTTAAAATCCTCCCCTTCGAGGTATGTTTGCTCGATTTGAATTAAACGATCTTTTTATAGGAAAGAGTAGCTGAGAACATTTTCCTATATCAAAACAGCTGTCCAAAAATTCCTTTTGCAGAACAAAGATAAGAAGAATGCTTTGCAGATTGCAAGACTCCATATATGAAAATATATAAAATTTTGCACATTTATCAACCCGTGTTTATTTGTTACAATGACGTCATCCACGAAGATCTCACATTGCATTGCTGTTAATATTCCTATGATAATCTTTTTAATTTTATACTTTGCTATACAAAATATTATTGTTTAGCTAAACAACTCAAAATGGAGGAGTCTTCGTGATTTTTTAATTAACCCGCAAGACTGTGATATCATAGTGTTGGAATTCAAACACCAGTAACTTACGGATTTGATAAAAAGAAGCACCCAACTTATTCTCCAGCAATGGGGTAAATAGAACCACCTCTGCTCTTCTTCTTGAATGGACTGATAATCAAGTATCACATGAAATTTGATGTGTTAATAAAAAAGATACTTAATCAGACAAAATCTCAAATAGTTAAGAATTTCAGGGAAAATTATTAACCTCGAGTAGAAAATAATGAAAAGGGCGGGAAAAAGAGGTATTAGCAGATACAGTTCACCAAGCGAAGAAATTATTATTTCAATCTTTTTGTGGGTCGTTATATTCTTTATCATTCGAAAGTGTATAGTTTTTATACAAGCTTCAAGAATTGGTTACAAAATATCTTAGAGAAAAACGGGTAAAATAATTTAGGCAGGTAAAGAAATAGGTAAGGAATAGCTGAATTGAAAAATAAATCTCAGTTAAGTGGTCAGAAGTTGCCTAAATGTCGTCAACCTCTCCACTCTATTTTATGAGGGTCAGATTTATTCGAGTTTAGTTGAGAGACAAGGCCACTTTGGCGTTGCTTTTACTCTTTTGTGTGTCTATCCGCTTTACAATGCAAAATAGCATGAATTTTCTATTTAAGAAAATACACTGATATTTATAATTATTTTTATTAAAATAAATATTATTGTTTAATAATCCATGACAGCTCTTTCATGTTCAGCATGATTATTCAAATGAATGTTTGATGTTCAATCCAATTATACAAATGGACTTTTTTTGTCTTTTACTTCCATCTTGTTTGTTTTTTGGGGTCTTTTTTGCAAAATTTAAACTAATATTATATTATTTTTTCCCATTTAAGTTTGTAACCCAAGTATCCTTTTGTAATAACGAGTCCATCGGTGTAATGGCCCAGGATTAAGAAAACAAAATTATACAGACGACCCTCAAAGACATGCCAACTTTGCCGAAAGTACAAATTCGGAATAAAATCATTTAAAGAAAAAGAAAATCCGTGAACAAAAGAAATGGATTTGTCAAAATTGAAATTGAAATTGAAAACAAATTTTAAATAAAAAAATATTTCAAAAAATAATTAAAAGAACAATAGGACAGAATCCTCTTAAAACATGACAATATAACATCAGATGATTTTCAATATTAAAAACAAATTGCCTGATTTAGGAGAAAAAGAAAAAATACAGAATGATTTCTCTTTAGGTTTGGTGGGTATTTTTTAATAGCATATTACTAGGGATAAGGGGTTCATACATTTCCCGAGGGTTTTTGTTCAAAAGTAAGCATAATATCACGACTATGATCTCATATCCTCTCATGTTAGCCACCAAACTGAAGAGACTCCTCTCATTTCTCATTAGATTGAATTGTGTCATAAACAGAAGAAAACATTAGTAAATGATAAAATTTGAAAAACGTCACTAGTGTAAATTACTGAATTCGTATAAAATCAAATTCAAAATATTTTCTGGGGTTTCAGATAAAAATGGGTCTAGCAATTCCGAGAAAAGGAGCATATTTAAAGTAAATTAACTAAAATAAAAAAAAAAACAATTGGTCGACTAGTTAAATTTGCCTTTCCAGTTGACAATGGACGGAAAGGAAACGAAAAGATAGACAAATACTTGTATCACGATAGAGATCTGCCAAAAAAAGTAACAAGAAAGTAACGGTAATATCATTTGAAGGTGATATCCTTAGAACTGTCCTGAAAGACCTTTAAAAGAATATCTACACAACAACACTTTCAAGATCTGCTACACTAATAATAAGCATGCTGGTGACCTGAAATGAATTGTTATCACTCTCACTTCAACGAAAACCACCACTGGTGGGAAAAACTCCAGGGAGTAGACTACTACTATTACAACAACTTCTACTAACATAAACTTTATATATATATATATATATATATATATATATATATATATATATATTAATTAACTTAAATTAACTTAAAGATAGTAGGTTAGTAAATATATATATATATATATATATATATATATATATGTTAATGTGCATTGCTATATGTATAACTAAATTATGGTCAGTATCGTTTATAGACCAAATATATCTAAATTAAAAGTTTAAAGACTAAGGCAACATAACTTGGTGAGACTCAGTTCTTTAGCAATGCTTCTATCAAACCAATATTATCTGAACTTATATATATTTATATATACATATATATATATATATATATAGAGAGAGAGAGAGAGAGAGAGAGAGAGAGAAAGAGAGAAAGAGAGAGAAAGGTCGTATAAGAGAATGTATAGAAATGCAAGAAAAATTATCTCTCTCTCCCTCTCTCTCTCTCTTTCTCTCTCCCTCTCTCTCTCTCTCTCTATATATATATATATATATAACTAATTTATTAAATCTATCCAACCAAAGATAAGCAAGTATATTTTAATATTAAATAAGGATAAAATCTTCAACCCAATGATAATATTGATTTTCTATCCAGAACAAAATTCCAGCATAACAGGAAATAACCACGGAATGCTTTTTTTGCAATTACTGTCTCAGAAATCATAAAAAGTGGTTTCAACAGGAAACGCAAGATATGCAATGGTCTAAAAATGATCGCAACATCACATCTGCTAAAAATGGTTAGATGTTATCATTGATAAAGTTACTATTGCCATTTGCCAATTTGTACTCAATGGGGACATTAGAAAATGTAGGAGATATTTTCACAGTTACCTGTACTACTATTCATAATCAGATCTTCTCTTGAAGCTTCCAGCGGCCGTTATTATTTTGGTGTTTCAGACTTCATAAAAAGAAGTGACAGCCAAGCCTAAAATACACGCTGAGAAATTATATGCTCTGAAAGACCTATAAAAGTTGGCGAACTGATGAAGTGGCTAAGTTTTCCATTGAAGTTTGTCCAATATTATTAAATGTTTCATGCGCATTTCAGATTTTGTTAGTGGCTGTCCTGTTATTGTAGAGAGATAAGCGATGAATAAACATAAGGAGAATCGCTACACTCATGAATATTCTGAGTTTATTTTTGTATCAGTTTTCTGTACGTACGATAATATTGATTGCTGCCCGAGACGTCAAACATCCTGCCCGGAAAAACGAACGACACGCTATTACTATGGCAATGCCTCAAACGGATGTTGTTATCTGTCTTCCCGCGTTTATGTTTGATTATAAAGATGGCGGTGAAAATAATGACGACATTCGAAGTAGATAATGATGATTATGGTCATCAGAAAAGAACGAATATAATGAAATTAAGGGAAGAGTGACTTTCCTTAATCGTGACATAAAATGAAAGAATAAACGGAAAAATGTATGGAAAGGCAATGGTGATATCTGTGTTGGTTATTGCACTTAATAGTTTGCAAATAACAAATCATACAAAAGGCGACGCATAAAAGGCACACAGTGACAATTGAACTCACTCACATTGTCTGCCAGTCAAACTCGTTTAAAATTACACAAAACGGGGCGCTCTGTATAAACGAAGCGCTGGTTAGATTTGGAGTAAATATACAAAATCGGGGAATTTTGGTTTAATAATTGATCAGCAAGAATATCCTAATAAACAATACACAATATCTTGTATTGCAGTTAGTGTGGAAAATGTGAGTCAATTAGTGCGTAGCCTGAGAGATATAAGTGGATCAAAAATGTCTCTTCTATAACGTTCAATCTTTAATATCTCCTGTATAATGTTCAATCCGAAGTATTAACTGTATATTGAGATCTTTAATGTCTTTAGTATTATGTTCTATCTGGAATTTCCCCGTATAATACTGGATCTAAAATTTTCAGCAAATAATGTCTGGTATGCCTCATTTATAAATTTCGATCTGAAATTTTCCTTGCGTAATATTGGATCTGAAATGTCCCTCTTTTGATCAGAATGTTTTTCTGTATAACGTTTAATTTACAATTTTCTATATATACTGTCCAATCTGTAATGTCTCCTGTTAAATGTTGGGTTTGAAATTTCCAATGTTTAATGTCCACTCTGAAATATCCTCCTTGTAATTTTCGATCTAAATTTTCACCGTTTAATCTTTGTATGCGAAGTATTCAATATATGTCTAATATTCACTTAATAATTAAAGTGAATTACGAGGAAGGAATAATGTTCCAGATTAGTTATTTATATGAACCTCGCTTATTCCGTCTAAACAAAGGGTTAAATTGTGCCATTAATGTTCTTTTACAAGGATAAATTTGTCATTAAATAACCCACGAATGTTGATAAGTCCTTAAACAATGAATCTAAATCAACCAAATAGTTCTTTATCAAAAAATGTTTCACCATTTGGCAATGAAACTTTGATATCAACTCATAGGTTCAATATATCTCATGCATTTCCGACAAACACACACACACACACACACATACACACACACATATATATATATATATATATATATATATATATATATATATAATCTGAGTAAAATCATCGGTATGTACTCTGATGAGGCCAGAAATATGTTCTTAATAAATTTAACAAAATATAAAAAAAATCATTTATAAACTTTGATATCAACTCATAGGTTCGATATATCTCATACATTTCTGACAAACTACAACCCTACCAATGTTAGTGAAGAAACTAAACTTGTCACCTTCTACGATGAGTTATCCTCATTAGTTCGTTGCATCCCGAAACACAACATGTTAGTCATTGGCGGAGACATGAATGCCCAAATCGGGAAAAACGGAAACAACAAATACAGCCTCCACATCACGTCAAATAGGAATGGGCAACATCTAACAGATTTCATGATAGAAAATAGATTAGCATGCCTCAATACAAACTACCAAAAAAGGGAGGGCAAACTATGGACATACACGTACGCGAACAATACTAAAGCTCAGATAGACTACGTCCTTATAAACAAGAAATGGAAAAATAGTGCAATGAATTGCGAGGCATACTCCTCTTTCGAGGGTGGGTCCACCGATCACCGAATAGGCACGGCGAAAATACGGCTAAGCCTACGAAAAAACGCCAAACGAACAGCGACCACCAAATACTATGACTTAGCCCTTTTGAACAACAGAGATATAAGAGATAAATACGTATTAGAATTAAGAAACAGATACGAAACACTACAAGAAAGGACGGAAAAAAGTACACCAAACGACAAATATGAAAATTTCGTCAATGCGCAACTCGAGAGAGCAGCGAAATGCATTCCAACAAAACTCAAAACTCAAAAAAACAAGGGAAACTTTTGCGGTGAGAGAAAAACGTGCACTAGTGAAAACAGCCTCCAAAAACTATCGAAAAAACCCAACAAACACAAATGCCTTAAAACTAAAAACGGCACAATATCAATTAGCAGGCATATATATAAAGGAACAGACAGAATACATTCAAAATCAGATAGATAAGATTAGAGACTCGGTGGAAGATAGACAATCTAGGATAGCCTGGCAAACAATAAACGAAGAGAGTAGAAGAGAGAACACAGCCAAAGTGAAACTGAAAGCAGCAAATCAACAAGAAAGAATAAAACTGTGGAAACAGCACTTCGAAAACCTACTAGGAAACCCACCGAAAATAAAACATGAACCAATCACCAGAATAATTAGTAAACAATTAGACATTAAACTAGGACAAGAAGAACTCGACTCGGTTCTCAGAAAAATTAAAAATAAGAAAGCTGCAGGGCTGGACGAGATTCCCCCAGACGTATGGAAGACCAGACAATTCGACGACATACTGCTCCGACACTGCAACGCAGTATACAATCAAAATGAAAGATAGAGGGATGAAGGGATGCATAATCCCCTTCCCTAAAAAGGGGGACCTCGGATTAGCCAAAAACTACCGAGGCATAGCACTTACATCCATAGCAGCCAAAATCTACAATGCCCTACTACGAAACCGCATAGAACCCAAAATCGACAATATACTTAGGAAAAACCAAAATGGCTTCCGAAAAAATAGATCCACGACCTCACAAATATTAACCATCCGTAGAATCCTTGAAGGTGTACGGGGAAAAAAACCTACAAGCGACAATAATATTTGTCGACTTTACCAAGGCCTTCGATTCCATTCACAGAGGAAAGATAGAACAAATCCTACTAGCGTACGGCATACATAAAGAAACCGTAGCAGCAATAACGATTCTCTATAGAAACACCAAAGTAAAAGTACGATCACCAGATGGAGACGCAGTCTACTTCGACATTGTAGCAGGCGTACTACAAGGGGACACGCTGGCTCCGTACCTCTTTATCATTTGTCTAGACTATGTACTTAGAACATCGATTGACAAAATCAGAGAGAATGGCTTCGAGCTCACGAAGAAAAGAAGCAGAAGGTACCCCGCAACAACAATTACCGACGCCGACTACGCCGATGACATAGCGATACTGGCAAATACACCTGACCAAGCCGAAACACTACTGCATAGTTTGGAACAAGCAGCCGCAGGAATAGGCCTCTATGTTAATGCACACAAAACGGAATATATGTGCTATAATCAAACGGGGGACATCTCCACTCTAGACGGAACCCCTCTTAAACTAGTAGACAAATTCACTTACCTAGGAAGCAGCGTCGAATCAACCGAAAAGGACATCGAAACGAGGTTAATGAAAGCATGGACAGCTATCAATAGGCTATCGATTATATGGAAATCAGACCTAACCGATAAAATGAAACGCAGTTTCTTCCAGGCAGCGGTCACATCGATAATGCTATATGGGTGCACTACATGGACGCTAACAAAACGGCTGAAGAAGCTAGACAGCAATTACACAAGAATGCTGCGTGCAAACTTGAAAAAGTCCTGGCGGCAACACCCCACAAGACACGAACTGTACGGCCACCTGCCTCCTATCATGAAAACTATTCAAGTTAGACGAACCAGACATGCAGGATACTGCTAGAGAAGCAGGGAGGAACTCATAAGAGATGTACTCTTATGGACCCCCACACATGGCCGTGCAAAAGCAGGACGACCAGCATGAACATACATTCAATAGCTATGTGAGGATACGGGATGTTGTCCTGAAGACCTGCCTAGGGCGATGAACGATAGGGAGGAGTGGTTAGAGAGTGTCAGGGGTATCCGTGCTACCAGCGCGACATGATGATGATGATGATGATGATGATGATGATGATATATATATATATTTTCGAGTAAAATCATCGGTATGTGCTCTGATGAGGCCAGAAATATATTCTAAATAAATCTTACAAAATATAAAAAGATCATTTATAAATCATTTATAAATAATCATATATATTAAGGAAATTATGTATAGATATTTTCAGAATCTTGCAAACAGAGATTTCGTTTTTTTAATAAGAGACAGTGAGAGTTAAGTTAAAGCCGAATGTAAAAAATGATATTAGCAAGAATAGCTTATCAATATAATACTATACCTGGCCGGAATCATGCAGTTAGCACACGGAGAATACGTTCACCTTTGTTGTATTATCTAGCAGGGAGAAATTTAAAAAAATCTTTTTTACTGATCAAATGATTGATTTTACGTCACGTCTATGGTTAGTTTATACCTAAAGTTTGTGGAATTTTATGTTAACAGTTTAGGGAATTTTATGCTTTGAGTTAAAAGAATCACAGATAAGACTCAAAATCCTTTTACTTTAATAGCTAAACATTCCGGCTTCAAAGTATATACCTGAAACGAATTAAATAATTGCTGTTTTAAGAGGAAGATGTTATAGAATAAACCAATGCTGAGTAAAAATATCATGGAATGATCTTGAAATTTGGATATCTAAAACAAATACTAGGGGATGTGTAGATATGCAAATCTACTGTTCTACCTCAATTTAAAAAAATCCATAAAACATAGCTGTCTGTTGAAACAATGAAAAATATCGTAAAACACATTTATGATGGTTATTCAGTCAAACATGACAAAATACTTTCTTTTTTTTTTAAGTTGGCTGTGTCTAAAACTTGGTGCATATATAAATGATATGGGTTATTTTTTTTTAAACATGTTATATTAGTTGTCCACAAACGCCACTGTAGCGTCAGGAAAGAAAGCTCAAATCAATGTTATAATTCCTAATATTTTGCCACTGGTAGTAAATATAACCGTAAAACGAGTTGTAAATGCTTACGGTCACATTAGGAAAAATGTTTTTAAAAATTTTAAATTATAACACATTTCTAATCGTCAGAGATGAGTAAATGCTAACCTATCGACATTTATAAATAAGGGCAGATGTGGGTTTTAAAGACTAAGCGAATACTAAGATTTCAAAGGCAAAGGCAAATAAGCTCCATCAAGAAGACTTGTGTAAAATAATTTTCCTCATCCGATTATTTAATAAGCTAAGCTAATTAAACATCAGGATAGATTCGATGTCAATTAGTCTAATGAGCAATAGTGGACATTAATAAGGATACAAATTTCAGCTTGGTAAGTAATTCGGTTGGATTAATATTCCTGTGATGCTGATAATATCAGCTTATATTAATTAATATCATAAAGAAATTGATGATTATTAGCTGAAAAAGCATTGATGAATGAGTTTTATCTATTGAGATATAACAGATGCCAACCCTCATAAACCTTGCCGGTTTCGATTTATTGGGCTTTATGAGATTTCAACTATTGTAGACTATTTAATGCCAAATTCTTTTAAAACATATTATATATGATATGTAAATGCACAATTTGAAGAAAACAAATTTAAACGAAGCATAGCTCATAGCATTACAAACAGTTTAATGGTTATACATATGGTTTTTGAGTCAATAGTTTCTTGGTAATAGTCTTAAATGAGTCAGAGCTATTTTATTTTCTCACAAGTATTACAATTTTTTGTACAAAGTTAAATGGTTCTTATTATTTTACAAATATACAGTTTTGTATTTTTCAGTCCCAGTCGACTGTGTTGGTAGTACCAGATGTTTGTCAAATATTATTTTAACTCTAAAAATACCACATAAACAAACATACATAAACACACACACACACACACACACACACACACATATATATATATATATATATATATATATATATATATATAAGTGGACTCTGTCGGTTTCCATTCATGAGAGTTAAACATCACAACAATCGTCAGTTAGTATTCTAGTGCCTTAAAAGTAATTTTAAACCAGCCACAGTCTTGTATGCTAGTTTGAAGATAAAGTCGGTGGTAAGACTGATCTTGCTTTCCTCTTCTTTCCAGATACTTTTAAAGACTGGTGATATTTTTAGTGGAAGTTATTGATGGCTTTGTAGTATTTTACCAACAGTCATATTCATGCATAACAAAAGGAACAGAGTGCAGTAAAAGACGTGAGACTTGGAGATGATTTTTTATGAACACTATCATATTCTTTAAAAAAATCTTTATAACTAAAATAAACTGTGGAAAATGAAAAAAATAAAAAAAGAAGAAAAAATTAATTATGATCGAAATTTGCATATTCAACCACGTTCCATTTATTCGGTAACAAGAGTTTATCTATCCTGAGAATTGATTGAAAAAAAAAGATGTATACATGGAATAAATCTCATGAAATATTTGTAAAGCAGTAAACCTTCTTCTCAGTCTATGTCCACCCCCCACACACACATACTCTGAACACATATACGTAAGTAGATTTTTTAAAATTCTTAAATTTTCTCGGCCGAACCAAGACGAGAATGATAATTAGCTATGTATGTTGAACATGAGGACAAACTTGTGCAATAGCATTCACTTTTTGATATTTTTAGTCCTCTAGTGTGTATGGATCTGAATGTTTGCATTTGTCTATATATTTGTATATAGACACACACACACACACACACACACACACACACACACACACACACACACACACACACACACATAGATATATTAAAATTACGATAGTGTAGACTCAGAATCAACAGAGCTTAGCAAATATCAGTGTCTTGACCAGATGAACGCCTAGGTGAAAACTATCAGTTTCAAAGCACCTTTGACTTTACTTTACCAACCTAAATAATAAATACGCTATTGCGTTGATATTGAATACTTTTAATTTATAAATATAACACTCTGCATGGTTAAAATAATACATATACACACATAGATATTGTTAAGAATATGAAAGCATTTAATATAATATATTTCATTTCGAGGTTGGATTATGCTAATCTCTTTCATATCATTATGATTTTTAAATAATAACTGTTGGCTACTAGTTATTTTAAATATCATAATGTTTTCTTTATATCAAGAGTCCTTAAGTTTTTGTTGATGCTTTTTTGCCAAACAAAATTTTAAAAATTGTATTTAAAACTCTTTATTACATAAAAATGCGTGATTTCGTATGTCTATTAAGAAGCGGTATCGTTCTTTTAAATCTTTATACGTCTGCAACTCGAAGTACGTCGTATACCAAGCGTTTATTTTCCCTGTGGAACATAATAATGATGGGGAGAGGGTCTACATTGGAATGTCCGCTAGTAATTGGAAACAAGGACTGTATAACCACATACATTCTTTTTCCAATCCGCGACTTAGAAACCAAACTGCTCGATCTAAATATTTTTGGAGCCGTAAGGATCAAGTATTAACTCCCCAAATAAAGTGGTAATAGTCAGGCAGTCTTCAACCGCGAATAGCTTCAGTGGTAGATGTAACTTGTGTATCGATTAAAAATTAGTATAATTAATTTTAAAGATCTCAGACTACTCTTAAATGAATGGAACGAGCTTGTGGTTAAATGCAGATATAAAAATAAATTTGAATTATCTCAAATGGGGCTCACTGAGACTCCTACTTGAGATATTGATGCTAGATGATTTTTATCAGAAATGATAACATTTATTTCTGAAGCTAATTGTATTATATAATAGGGAGATTAATGTAGAGGAGGATATTCGTGGAAATTTCGATATTAATTCAAAATTAGGGTCTTTAATTTCTGGAGCAGTTAATTCCCCTTGACCATTTTTGGGTTAATTAAAGGCACCTGGTGCTTGCCGATTCTTTATTTTTGTTTTCATTTTTATTCGATTTTATTTTTAAGGAGAAAGTCTAAGACCACATTAGCCGAGGGAATTGACATATGTATTAGAATTAAACGAAAACTATATGAAGGTAATTGTTTAGTTTACATGCTTACATTTTTCGGAAAGCTCCACCTGTTATGAAAAATCTTGCAAATGTTCAAATTAGGATGGGTTAATTTACAGTAATTCCCTTTTTCTGGTTTCCTAATTTTTCTAACACTTTATTGTTTTGGCCCCCTTTATTTTCGCCCAAGAATTTAAAATTTATATAGGCTTTTCTTTCTTTTCTTTCATACACATATAGACTGTAATTCATATTTGCTTTTTTTCAACCTCGAGTTGATCATGGGCAGTCACCTGATGAGACGAAGAGTATAATGATATTCTACGCCAAAATAGATCTATAATTACAATTTAACCAGGTTTCAGTTTCTTTCTAGTTTCCTTCTAATCGCTCTGTATATGAGTATTGTAATATAAACCTGGATAGAAAAATATATTACAACAGCCATACATCGAGCACTCCCGTAGATTTATATGAAATTCCTTATATATTCTACACGTGAATAGTCCACTGTCTTCAAATATATATATATTTCATTTTTTATACTCAGTCTACTTTTCTGTTTTTATGAAATAGAATAAATATGCATTTTATCTAAAATTCCAGATACATTTAATCAATTCCAATTCATTTAAGCAGTGTAAATGATATAGTATGCACTGAATGCATATTTTCTTCCACTGAAATGAATTTAGAGAAATGTAAGGAACATATTTTCACTTGATATATAACATTGAACGGAAGACATTTCTTTTAAAGATTGTTTTTGATTAACCGTATACTCATTCGAACAAATAAAGATAATTATATCAAGCCGGTAAAACGTAAACTTCTTGGTTATTAATCACTTCGAAACTTGATATCTTTGCTAAAATAGAATCATACATAAGCCGTGGTAGTACGATTTTATTGTTGCACCACTTAGACTTTAACAAAACGCCTGTTGAAAGAGCTAGCTGAAAAATACACATATATGTTGCGTGCTGTTCAGAACAATTACGGGAGCTCTACAAAAGATCAATTAGACGGCCACTTATGGTTCATTTCACGAACAATCCATATAAACTAATAAATCCTTCTAGTAGTGTCTACTAGAAGAATAAGGACGAACTCATGCGCCCCGTTTTCATATGAACTCCAACAAAGGACTCGACACTGTTCGCTGAAACAGATTCATTAGATCTGTGCAGGCATTGCATGTCATCTAGAGGACTTACCAATCGTGGTGCCAAATAGTGAGGGGTGGCAAGAGAGCTTCAAAAGAATTCGTGCTTTCGATATTATAATCTTGCTATGAAGCTGTTCTCGTTCTATAACCTCGGCTCATCAAAGTTCTGATTCCAAAGCAGCACCATTGGATCACTTAAAAAACATCATTCTCTACTGGAAGTAAACAAAAAAACTTTTTAATAGTTTTTTCATTAACACATCCTCAAAAATAGTATCTGGTCACGGAAAATTCAGCTTTCGTTTGATTAAGTTAAAAAAGAATCGATACCGATTTTAATATTGATTTTTACTTCAAGAATTAGAGTTGCACCATTACAATCTGTGACAATGCTACCAAACAACTTAAGTGGAATTTACACACTGAAAACAACCTGACAGCCATTAGCTATTTTTTAACAAAAAGAAAAAAAGTGGGGAAGGAATGGCAAAAAACCTAATGCAATTCAAATAAATCTACTATGTTTTCCACTCTAAATTGTAGAAACTATCTATTCTCACACGGAACTAATAAAAATGTTCTGTGGCTGGGAGAAAAAAAATTGGTTAGTTTCGGTGCATACATTTTGTCACAGTTATCAGATGATTTAAGTCAATTAGATATTTATAAGCTTGTACTGTTTTTTTTTTTTTTTAAATTTTGTCTCAGTGGAAGTTCAAATTTATTCACGCACCGTCTACATTTTATACAATTTTTCAAATAAATAGATTCTTTAATAAGTTTCACAGTAAAAGTCATTTATTAAGAAAGGAAAAGCAAAGGTTAGATTTTAAGGAAAAGGTTGATCGCATAATTTGATGGTAAATATGAAGATGATATACTAACAAAAGATTATAATAATATTATGAATACATTTCATATATATATATATATATATATATATATATATATATATATATATGAAAATGAACAAATATGAAAAACCAACGTCTTCAATTACATAGATAAACTTATGCAATATGGACATTTTTAAGGAAAAACTTTACATTTCTTTAGATAAATTTTCTAACCGTAAATACAGCATACAAATTTGAAAAAGAATACCACTAGCAGACAGATAAGGTTTACAACTATCTCATCTTTTCGTTTGATTAAAAAAATTCTTACTTTCTGATGAAGGTATAAAGCCTTAACGCGCACGCGCGCGCGTGTGTGTGTGTGTGTGTGTGTGTGTGTTCGTGTATGTGTGTGTGTGTGAGAGAGAGAGAGAGAGAGAGAGAGAGAGAGAGAGAGAGAGTGCGTGCGTGCGTGCGTGCGTGCGTGCGTGCGTGTGTGTGTGTGTGTGTGTGTGTGTGTGTGTGTGTGTGTGTGTGTGTGTGTTGAACAGATGAGGATGACCAGAACCTTTGAATAACTTTTGATGTATCAAAAAGTGTTCAAATACTGACCCGCAGAGCAAGGTAACACCTAAAATCAAATTAAACACTCTGTACTGATGACAAAAATGCTATTACTAAACATTTTATTTATGAATAAGTATAAAAGTTTGAAGCAATAATAAGGACTAACAATTACCAGCTAGGCAAGGATTAACTACATGGCGGAGAAGTGAACTACCAACAGAACGAAGTGCCAACAGAGAAACATGCTGTTATACTGAATACTCGTATTTTTATTTGTATTTCATTCGATAGAAAAAGTTGCAAATCATTTGCCATAGTAAAATTAAAAACACTTATACCAACCAACCATTCAAAATTGCTGCATTATATAAAATAGCAGCTAGCATGGATTGGTTGCTTGTCTGTTTGGATTTTATGGCATCTCAACATTTGTCGGTTATTTAACGCCAAATCCATTTTTATCCTAATTATCAGTTCTATTTCAAACAATTTAGTTTAGTTTGAGTATACAGTTTAACTGTTAAAAAATCGTATTTAAAGCTATTCAGTTGATTTGTTTGGTTTCTTTGTTCAATAGCATATCAACTCTTTTTAGGTTATTTAATGCGAAAGCCATTCTCCTAGAAGAACACTAGTGGTACTATTCAACTCAGAGCTTGGAGGATAAGGGGTTCATACCTTACCCAAGGGTATTTGCCCGAAAGTGAATGTAATAGCGCGACTGGAGTACGAACTCGCGTACTACGATTCCGCAGTCCATCGCTTTAACCATTACACCACGAGGACACCCCAGCTATTCAGTTGAGTCAAACAGTTCTAATTCAAACAATTGAGATTAGCCTAAGTACAGTTTCAAAGTAAAAAAAAATTATTCAGTTTATCATAAGTACACAGTTTAGTTCTATTTGATCCCTTGATAGGATCCTATCAAGTGCTACCACTCCACACTAGAGTGGACCTGGGAGTGATGGCAATGAAGAGGAACTCCGCATTCCCCAAATCTCCAGCATCACTGAAACTGCTCCATCAGATTGTTTTGGGTCATATCCGGGACACTTTTGGGGATGTCTAACCCCTCTTCAGTGGTGCATTCGGTGCATTCTACTGCCCCAGCCGATTGGGCAAATCTTGAATGGACTTCTAAAGACGTTAAAAGTAGGACGAATTTTCTTATGATGAGGAAAGGCGTATATGATTTGTTCCTTTATTTAATGACCTATCAAACTTCGTGGTTATCGTTCTAGAAGAACAGTTATGGTACTATTGAAAAATAGCTTGTGTGATAACAAAATTTATACTTTTCTTAAATGCTTTGTTTCGAAAATGAACGTAATAGCCCAATGAGAATTCGAAGTCACTTACTAGGGTTTCACAATCCAACACTTTAGTCATTAGGCTGCCTTGAATCACAGAACAAGAATGCTTCTGCATAAAAATCATATTTTATAATAGATTGAGCTCGAAGAAATAATTTATTTTGTGAAAAGAAAAATGCATTTTCATGCAGTGTGTGGAAAATATTTATTTATTCAGTATTTCAAAATTCAGTCATTTCTTTTCCAGATCTTATCTGCTCATTATATCTGAGTTTTTATATATATATATATATATATATATATATATATATATATATATATATATATATATATATATATATTCTTTTAGAAAAAAAAAAGACATTGTCTGTAATATTAATTACATTGAGCTCACTACCAGGGAAATTTAAATGTTCAGTTTTTGAATGATTTTCTTGTCCTGGAAGAATTACTCCCAACTCTGGTTTAACTGGACCGAATAATACACACACACACACACACACACACACGCACACACACACATACATATATATATATATATATATATATATATACATATATATATATATATATATAAATTCAGATATAATGAGTTTGCATATATATATATATATATATATATATATATATATATATATATATATATATATATATAATGCAATTCTGCTTTAGGTTAGTCTCTGAAATTAACGCCAGCTGGGTGAAAAACAAAACAAATCACCCTACATGGGAATAAACAAATACAGAAATCAATTTTATGAAAAAATTCCATTAAAAAAAAAACTAAACTAAAACATACGTATTGTCAGAAAAAAAATCAAAAAATATCGTATTCGAATATCGTATTTGAATATCTATTCAAAAGAAAAAAAATCTGAGAGAGGACTAAGTAAAAGAAAGTTTTCGATGCAATGTGGAACATATAAATTGAAGTACATTACAGCTCAGACAAAATCTACCTAGGTTTCTTGTTTCCGGATCATCAGGATGAAGCTGAACCTAAGTAGATTTCGTCTGACCCATTGGGGTACTTATATATATATATATATATATATATATATATATATATATATATATATATATATATATATATATATATATATATATATATATATATATATGAGTACTGTTTAAACACTGATCAAATTTGAACTTGTTAAGGAATTCATTGTTAAGTGTAATAGTGTAATTTATATCCAAGGTGGCTGTCCATATGACATTCTTAACCAATGCACATGAGCTTTTACTTTGTATGAATTTATATGTGTTTCCGCGTCATGGACTGTCTGATTGGTACAGTTTAGAAAAGGCAAATTCATGTTCAGTCGATTTGTCGTCCTTCTTGTTCTCAAACAATGTTTGACCGCACATTTACTGTAAAACTCACATTATCTGCACTACTTAGCTACCCAACATTTGATGACAGACCTCCATATAAACCTGGAGTACTCGGTTTATTTACTGTCATTTTGAATTGCCTCAAAATAAACATTTTCGTGAAATTAAACTATTTTTCTCTAAGCAATTTCAGACAATGAAGTGTCTACACATATAGAAAAAAATTCTCAAAAAATATTTTGCATTTAAAAAAAGATCACTTTATATTTGGTATCCTTTGTATTGTATGTACCTATATATATATATATATATATATATATATATATATATATATATATATATATATATATATATATATATATATATATATATATATATATATATATAAAGATTTTACAAAGCAAATTTTTCATGCATGATGATAACATTTATCATCGTGCTTTTAATCCGTAAAGAACGTCAGACCCAAAATCATTTCCTTCATCTTATATACCAGATGGATAGATAGAAAATCGGCAGCTCTAAATATTTATATCTCTGTTGTATCCATAAATAAGTTTAGAAAAGATATCAGCATGACAGCACATATTGCATGAAACAGCTGAGCAGTTGGTAACTGTTCCTTCAAACTGACAGTCTATCAAAGAGCGTATCTATACAGTAACATATTCGCCTCCACTCATTCAAATTCCCGGTTCGATCGATCATTTCCAATTACTTTTGGGATACGAACGCAGTTCTGTCAAACTAACTTACTTTAGACATCGACCTTCTGAAGTTACACACAAACACACAAACAACCCCCCCTCACACACACACATGGAAAGAATCTAAATGACTTCTACAACTCTGTGGCTAATCAGGTTATTTGCTTGCGTTCTTCGTTTATAAAGCGCAAACACAAACGTGACAAAGAAATAAAATGCAAAGAAATAAATATTTCGATGAGAGGAAACACATCGATATTAAAGAAGACAGAAAGAAAAGAGTTCAGGAAAGTACAATTAGAATCATGCATGTGTAAAATAGATGCAGCAAGGGAATATGCTGGATGGAGTATTCTTATACTGGTTTTGAAAATCGGGAGACAATGAGAAGTGGTCAGAAAACTGAGGGTGATAAAAACTCACACACGCACCCCCCATATATATATATATATATATATATTATATATATATATATATATATATATATATACGTATCAGTAATAGAGATTAATATAATTTTAAACAGTGACCAATATCAGTGATAGAGCATAAATATCTAAGTTAGTATAGCGTAGAGAGAAACTCAACCTGGCTTAGCGAATTTTAGTTCCATCATCTCGGTGATCATTAGACTAAATTGACAGTTACTAAGCTCTATTGATTCTATGTGTACACTATACCTACAAAGCGGACATATGTAAATATTTACATTAACAAACCGAAGATCTCATGCGTTAAATGTTGTAGTTTCTGTTGCCTTATTTTTGTTGATGTATCGAGTATTATAAGATCTATGAGTGAGTCACTGTGTATGAAATGAAGTATATTTATGTGCAATATATGTAAGCATACGTCGTTAGAATATTTATCAGTAGTGAAAGACTTATGATAATACGAATATCTTCTATTAAAGAACATTTTCATTCAATTTAGATAATAAAGTGTACTTGAAATTAAATGCATCTTCGAAGGAACAGAATGTAAGAAATATTGTCGAAATTTTTGCGTAGATTCATGGAATGGATCCATAAATCTACTAAATAAGTACGTATTTTATCGCTAATTTATAAGATGAATTTTGGTGGGCACCTTTAGTGATGTAATGGTTAGCAACCTTGACTAGCAAACCTACACGAGTGAGTTTGAGTCTCATTGGGTGCCTCATTCATTCGGCCTTGTGCCGCATCGAAGCAAAGAGCTTCGTAAATTACTATAAGATGAATATTGGCCGGAAATTAGAATATAAAAGTCAATGATTTTTTTCTACTATTCTATTTGGTTAAAATTTTTTTCTAAATAATCTTGGAGGGAAAAGAGTTCTAAAATTATTTTGGCGTTTGGTTCTTCAAATTCTTTTGCGACAAGTCAAATATTTTTGTCTGCTAATCTCAAAGAAATTTTAAAAGTATCCTAAGCACCGAATTGTCCATAAATGAAAAAAATAAGATATTCAGCTTCTAGAGCTAAATTTTGCACAATAATACTTAATTGAAACGAACCTTATGTTCTTATATATCTTGTGTAATCGTGTGATTACGCAAAATCAAGAGACGGTTGCTATGATATCAACGGCTGTAAGTAAATGCGTTTTTAAATCACAAACTGCACCAAAATGAAGATGAACGAACGTCCAGTGTAATGTCTGCTTTTAGTTGATCTGGTATATATATATATTTTTTTTTCTTTTAAATACCCTATCTGGTGGCAAAAGCTGCTTGGTAGCGCACGGAATGGCAGTACTGCCTAGAGCTACCGAAAATGTGTTATCAGCCCTGGTTGGAGGCTGATGAGGTTATGGTAACGCACGTGCTTTCACACGTTGTATGATGAAAAAAAATATCATTAATTATTCTGAATTCACTTGAATAGTTATAATATTCCCACTGTTTCTTGAAGTTTTTGTTTTGCCACAAGCAAAACTAATACCTTATATTCGTACTTTGAAGAATACGGGACATTGGCCGTATGCTTACAGTGTTCACCAATGGCTTTTTAGACCTGGGTTTAATCCCAGGTCGAGTCATACCAAAAACTAAAAAAATGTTAACTTATGCCTCCTTGCTTAACACTCAGCATAATAAGGTATAGATTAAGGGTAAAGTGGAGCAATCCTGTTAAGTTTGTGTATTGATGTAACAGTTTTCCTATACCTATTTTCATCATTTAGCTTTTTACGTATATTTTTATATAAGGGTCATTTGATAATTTTTTTAATAAATTTCTTCAGATTTTTTTCCTTAAATGAAAACAGTGTATGTTTTGAAAAAATAAATAACAAAAGTCATTAAGTCATAAAAATTGTTTGAAAGCGGCCAAAGAAACAGTGCTCCAGGTTTTCATCATTTTTTCTTTCTTTTTTTTTTTTGGTGGCTAAAAAGTGTGAAGCATGTGAAATTCGCAGAAGATTGTGTGATGTGCTTGGGAAAATGTTTTTTGCTTTATTGTTTATTTTTTTTTACAAAGGAACTAAACATAGGTTTGTTACAGGGAGGCTGTGACGAAAAGATAATTAATGTACACCGATAGTTCTGGATGCCCTTTTTATTAAAGTAGTTCACTCTGAATGCCTTCTGATGTAACATGCTATTTAGCTGGCGAAAATGAACTTAACAGATTCAATGCGGTCTCAAGATAACATTAACAAAGGACGGAACCCTAGTTCGCATAACCACGCGGTGGCGAGTTTAGCTTCCGGATCTAGACTGACTTCGTATTGCTGCGTTTTCCGGTATCATGGAGAGTGGTTGAGTCCATTAGTCGGTGATTCCACCAAAACAATAAGTTACACGATATCAGGTGGATGCTGGTATACTGCATACTTTCAGATTATTTAAAATCAATTTTTCAGGCTCTTTCTTTAAATATATGTATTATTTTAATATATGAATTATTTTGCTTTGAAATGAAATGGAATAAAATTCGATTTTGAGATTAAATAATACAAAAAAAAGCTGTCTACATGGATAAATAGATAAATAAAAAATAAATAACCCTATCAAGCGAGGCACGGTGGAAGAATCATCCGTGCGGGTAAACAAAGAAAATTGATAAATGAATAAATTATAGAAAGAGGGGCCTGCCAGGACAGAGATACAATAAAAGACAAGAAAACCTTGACCACTTGGCAACCATCCGTCATGAAGGCTTTTTGAAGTTTTTGTAAATGGTCTGGTTAAATTACGTCAAAAGGTTTTTAGGTTCAGTTCAGAGTATTGTTTGGTTGGTTTTCATGGCATATCAACAATTGTGGATTATTTAACACCAAATCCATTTTTATACAAATAAAGAATTTTTTTTTTGAGTTTAGTTTAAGTTTACAGTTAAATTGTCAAAATATTTTCTATTTCAAGCTATTCAGTTTAGTCAAATAGTTCTAATTCAAACAGTTCAGTTTAGTATAAGCATAGTTTTTATTTAAACACAGTTAAATGTCAAAACAGTCCCATTTCAAATAATTCCGTTTATCGTAAGTACAGTTTCAATGTCAAAAACACAATTTCAAACAGTTAAGCTATAAAACAGTTCTATTTCAAGCTATTCAATTTACTATCAGTACACACTTAAGATCTATTTAACCCACACATAGGACCCTATCAGGTGTTTCCACTTCGGGTCAGAGTGGACTTGGGAGCGATGGCAATGAAATGGTTCTCCGCATTCCACAAAGCTCCAACATTACTGGAACGTCAACATCTGATTGTTTAGTGTCATATCTAGGATACCCGTTGGGTGAGATTTAACTCTCTTCAGAGAAGCAGTCGGTGTATTCTACATCTCCACTCAACTGGGCAAGTAGTTCAGAGTAAGGAGATATCTCAAATCAAATTTTAGAAAAATAATATACTTAGATATCTAGAGAAAAAAAATCCGTATCAATTAGAATCCGGTACATGAGAATGAGATTGGCTGACAAATAAGGAGAAATATAGGGTACATAATGATTAGAGTGTTCGCCAATGGCCCGAGAGACCGGAGTTCAACCCAGGTCAAGTCATACCAAAGACTCAAAAAATGGTACTTGATGCCGCCTTGCTTAACACTCAGCATTAAAAGGTACGTATCAAGGGTAAAGTAGAGCAATCCATGGAAAGGAGTTGTGCTCCCCCCAACACTTCCATCTTGTAGTTATTGAAAAGGGAACCTTCAGATCACCTTCGACAACAGTCACCAACTTCAGAAGAAATCTATAACTTAATAGATCTTAATTTTGGCTAAATATATACTGGATCACTGCTCAACATAGATTAAGTCATGCAGCTACGGTCTGTTTAAGCGTAAAATCTGATCCCGCCAGTCGAAAAGTCAAATTATATTTCCAGGAACAAACGCTGAGAAAAAAATTAGTGGTTAGTTACACACACACGCGCGCTCTCCTCCTCCTCTCTCTCTTTCTCTCTCTCTCTCAATATATATATATATATATATATATATATATATATACATTTCCCACTCCTTCTTTTCCTCTCTTTTCCCTTACCCTATAGTCAATTGTATTTGACAATCAATCACAAACAATAAAATCGGAAATGAACTAAAATTCTTTGCGTTAGTATCAATTACTTTAACATGACAAGTTAGATAATTTTAAGCTCGAAAGGAATTTAAAACCAGCTCGCTTTTGAGGAAATTCCTCAATCCCAATACAGCAAAGAAGTCAGGTAGAGGCAACGAAAATCATAGACGTTCGTCCGTTATTGCTGATATCACTTCAGACATCTATTCGGCTAACCATCCAACACACATTCTCTAGGAGCCCGAGCAAACAATGCTGGTGACTTCACCGCGAACAATCATCGTGGGACATAAGTAGCTCTGTAACTTCGCTACATACATCGTATTAGCGCCCGCTACAACGGTGTCAACCCAATATAAATCCTCACATATATTGTTCAACTGGTGTAATGGTTATCGTTGTAGAAAATGAAATAATAGATTACTTTACTTTTCACATAGCGCTAATAACTTTGGGAAAGCTATGAATCCAACTATTCCCCTTCCAAATATAAGTAAAAAGTTGGGCAATCCGGGTTTTTAATATGGAAATCGGTCAGGTGGAACGGAAAACTTGGAATTCAAATCTGATAAACTCAGCTAAAAATAACTGTTTGTTGCATCCTGCTTGTGCTGAGGGGTTGGGTAAATACACATATCGTTTCAGTGTTTCTCACGTTTCCATGTTTTTCACGTTACATAAGCTATTTATTAACCAGTGATAACGGCACATATATAAGAGATATTTTTTTAAAGAAATGAAACAATCTTCGTTATTTCATGGGTACACGGATCTGACAAATAGCCACCGGCTTGAATCATAGCTATGGTACATCGAGCATATTAGTTCTGATTTACTAAATAACGTAAAGGTTTTCGTTTTTGCTTATTCAGAACGCAAATGACTGAATGGACTTGTAAAGTTAGTCTTATACAATATGTGTGTTAAAGTATTTTCTTTCCCCAATATCTGCGTTTTATCATTAACCTTTATTAAAAATACTTATGGTTTAATACCTCTGGCCAATAATGAACTAACACTTCTTTTGCGCATTTGTCTTTTTTATGTCAGGGTTTTATACACAAATGCCCGAGTATTCACTTTTATATTTAAGTCTAATTATTCTAAAAGCCTGCGAACTTATTCGGACATTAAATATACCTTCAGACTGAATATAATATTAATTAGGTTTAAATTAGAAATTAAACTGTCTGAGTAGGTTAAGTGTTTGAGTCATTGGTGATATTAGATCAATCGAGGACATCACACAAACCCTCTCTGAAAATGAAGAGATCGATGGCATTTAAATTAAAAGTCCGTCTGGAGTTTGAATGATTGTCTCTTCATCATTGGACCAGAGGTGAATATATATAATATCATTATAAATCTATAAGTGAATATCAAAGTAAATTAGTCGGTAAAAAGAACATTTCTGATGAACTGCCAATCGTTTTTATGTTTATATACAGATGTTTCAACTTCAACTCATCTTGGTAACTACTTTGCTTAGAGATATACAGAATGATCTCTTGGACAGATGATTGTATTTCATACTGGAATGCTGCTGTTGAAATAGGTTTATTGAGTTTACAAAAATATGTAGCTATTTTACAATACTAGAAGATATATCCAGCGTTGCCCTACGGCCAAATGTGGATAGACTTTTTTTCTTTAAAATTAAATGACTTAATTTATTGTAGGTTTTATTGATTTTCCTTTTCATATAATTGTATATAAATATATATTTTATTGCTAGTTAGAAATATCTTTGTATCTTAAATCTTTTATAAATCCGAAAATATTGAGAAAATTAAACAGTAAGAAATATTTTAGTAAATATCTCGCAAACCATGAAAGTGAGACGTTCAAGACATGCTGGACACTGATAGGGAAGTAAAGTCGAATTCATATGGGACGTTCTCTAATGAACTTTAATAAATGGACACACTACACGAGTGTTATCGGAACAGCGAAAACATATTTCGATAAGCTCTGTGCAAGCACTGAATGGCATCTCGAGGACTTATCCAAAGCGATGACTGATAGGGACGGATCATAAGATAGATAGATAGATAGATAGAGAGAGAGAGAGAGACAGAGAGAGAGAGAGAAGGGAATCTGTGCTGCCGCTGCTGCTTCGTTTGTTTTCGTTTTTTTTTAAATGGCATATCAACATTTGTAGGTTATTTAATGCCAAATCTATTCCCCTAGAAGAATAGTAGTGGTACTATTTAACCCATAGCTGGGAGTATAAGGGGGTTCATACCTTTCCCAAGGGTATCTATCTAAAAGTGAACGTAATAGCGCGACTGGAATACGAACTCGCTTACTACGATTCCGCAGTCCATCTTTTTAACCATTACACCACGAGGACACCTCTGCTGCTAATGCAGCGATTAAAAATATCAAAATATATTCAGCTGATATTTAGCTATCTGTTACAGAGCTATATGCGTATATGTATGGAAAAATAGTGACTATATGTCGATTCTCATTTGGATTTTCCAAACGCAGTGACAGAGATTCTTCGGTGAACTTTCCTCTCATCTGTTTCCCTATTCCTATTTCAGTTCTCTACAATTTATGAAGGAGTTATCCTTGTAGGAAACATTTCAAACTCTGATATCAGGGTCCCATGTCTATACTGAAGCAGAGATGTAGTAATGGTTAAAATCTCATCTATGAATGAAATTGTTGTGTTTTGGTGAGTTGGTTGATTGATGTATCTGCTTAACGGCATATCACCCCCATATAAGTTATTTAAGGCCAAAATTTGATTCATTTATATATATTTTTATATTTATTATATGTTCAGGTATCTATGCTTAATATAAATGTTTTGCACACATTCAGGAGACATCAAGTATTCACATTTAATACAAACAGAATTCTTTGACCCATAGATCGGAACTTAGTAGATACTACCACTCCAGGCAAGAGGTGCCCGTGGTGTAGTCAGTATCGCCGTAGGAAATGAACACGTCGATACGAGTTCAAATCCTGAACGAGACTGATTGCATTTCACATTGCACTAATACCCTTGGGAAAGGTATGAATCCAATTATTCTCCCTCCAACTATGGGTAAATAGTAGGACAGACTAGGTTCTTCAGCCTTGGTTAGGCAACTAGTCTAGGAGAAAAAAAAACTCTGAATTCAAACTTGTTAAACACCGCTTAAAAATTGACCTTGTGTCATATCCTGCCCGAGCGGAGGGGTTGGTAAATAGTACCACTCCAGGCAAGAATGAACCTGGAAATCATAACAATGATGGATTGACTCCATATTCTTCAGAGCTCTATAACTGAAACATCTCCCTTGTTTGATTGTGATCGAAACTATTTTTTCAAAGTAACAGAATTTTTTTGAATTGCTTTTTGTGTCTATTATCATATTTCTACATAGTTACATGATATCATATATTCTTATCGAATATACCTTATTATAAGTATTCCTTCCAAATTTTACTCCACTATATGTTTCAAATATTCTTATCTAATAATAATTTTTAATGGATCATTATTTCGTATCAAGTGCTCATATTTAATACTCTTAATGAAGAATTATGTTTTATAGTATCTATTCCAGTTTGATGATAATCATTGTTAAAAATTCCGATCTAACTCTTCAAATCGGGTCAGTAACATTTCCAACAGAACAATGCCCCATTTCACAACTCCATCCTTGTATAGACTATTTGACAAAGATGGGCATCAAGACAGTACCTTAGCCTCCCTATAGTCCAGACCTTGGTCCCTGTGACTTTTGGTTATTCCCTAAGCTCAGAGGCTGTCGTTATGTGACAACTGAGGATATGAAAGAGGCTGTGACGAAGGTCATTGACACGTTCACACAAGAGGACTTCCATGAGGTCTTCTAGAAGTTGTTGGAACGGTACAACAAGTGCATTGCAGCCGGAGGAGATTACTTCAAAGGTGATTAGAGTTTCATGTGTGTACCATCAATAAAACTGCCCATGAGAAAAGATGTCTGGAAACTTTTTTAATGATCCTCGTATCTATTCTTGACACAAATGTTTTGCAGACACTCATGTGACATCTGGTATTTATGTTTGATACTAATAATTTTCAAACAGAATTATTTGACTCATAGATAGGAACTTAGCAGATACTGCCACTCCAGGCAAGAATAAACCTGCAAATTATAACAATAATGGATTGACTCCATATTCTTCAGAGCTCCAGAACTGGAACCGCTCCACCAGATGAAGTTTAGTCTTATACCCAGGACACCACATTTTTCGAGAGGGGCCTTATCCCACTGTAGAGGGTTCAGTCCGGTAATTTTTACCCCCTCCGGCAAGGCTACATATAGATATAATAGAAAACTATAAGTAGCAAAACAGGTCCATTTGTAACCATATGGCTGTATAAAGAAATGATTATTATTATTAAATAGGAAAAAATTATATGAAATAGTAAAAATGTGTATTGAACCACAATGGGTCTCAAATAGAAGGTTGTAAAGTTACTGCAATAAATAGGGTATTGTACTTTTACACATCAAATATATGGTAGTAGCCTTGCGTGGGAAAAGGTGATGAACACACAAAACGCTGTCTTGGTTCACTAACACAAAAGTTTATACGTTCCATTAAATGTAGTCGTCGGGTGAAAGAAATAAAGTATGAAAACTGAGTCCCCTGCATTAGCTGGACAAAGACCAATAACATATCATGAGGAGAGAGAGAGAGAGAGAGAGAGAGAGAGAGAGAGAGAGAGAGAGAGAGAGAGAGAGAGAGAGAGCAAACACAGACTCTGAATTTTCTTTCCTGTTTTCTGTTGCAGTTCTTACGTGTTTATTCACTAGTTTCGTCTCCACAGCTATGCACCAGGTGTGAAAACCCTTTCCGAAGCTCACTTAAAGATGGGAGCCGTAACCCTCGGCCGTCTTCACATTGCCGTATCTTGTTTTCGATAAACTGTATTTACCTCATCGCGCCCTGCAGCCTCATAACTTCCAAACCTAAGTCGCCCTATTACTTCCATCTGGTGTTGGCGGGAGAAACAGATCCGCTTCTGCTGTTTCCACAACCGAGCAGAAAATTTGTGACCTACGGATTTTTTAAGTCATCTTTATTTATCATTGTCATTCCCCCGTGACTTGCTGAACTACAACGAGTCCTTCGGCCTGACTCCATAGAGGTCAGCTAGCCGTTCTGTAGACTCTCTGTCTGCTTCTCTTCTCTTTCTCTGCTTCTCTTCTCTTTCTCCTTCCACGGAAATCAGCTTTCCGTTCTTTTTATAACTTGGAGCTATCATAAGACATTTAATCACGAAACAGTATTCCTAAAAAGATATAGGAATATTTGCAATCATATAACTGGGTTCAAGTTATGAAGATGGCAATAATAACCCGTAAATATTGTCATACATACATTCAAATGACTATTATCAGTTTTATTATGTAAACTGTTTGCAGCCATCTTCATAGTGGATGGTTTACAAGCTATAGTCACTGAAATATTGCTCGTAATATTTATTTTCACAGGGAAACCTCTTCGTGCGACCTTGTTTGAAACCTAAGCTAGACTTATTTTTGAAGGACAACTCGTGTGATATAACGATTAGGAGTGAATTCAATTCTCACTCGGCGCTCCTCATTTCTGGCCTTGGTCACCAGCTCGACAATGCTTTGAAAACAAGCATACGTAAACTGTTAAAAAAGCCCTCAATATGAGAAAGCAGTATTAAAGCTAAGTTTATCAAATATGGCACGTATTTTAATTGTAATACATTATTAGTTGTGAAAAATATCTTTAAATAATTGTTTCTAATTTGCTTGTAAAAAAAAACAGCAGCGATTAAAATGCAAAGATTAGAGAACGCTTACTATTTTGAGAACATTTATTTACATTTAAAAATATTCGGATAACAAAACAGCTTATTTTTGTTATTCAAAGGATGGCTTGACCAATACATTTTCTCACCTGCTCAAGAGGAACGATGTACGTCTTCAAATTGTTGACAAGTATGTCTGGGTTTCATTTCCCTCTTATGCTCTTGGAAAAGGTATAGATTCATCAGTACTCTCCTAGGTATGGGTAATTAGTTGTACAGACTAAGTACTTTCGTCTTGATTAGATAATTAGTCTAGAAAACAATAAAAACACTTTGAATACAAACCAGTTCTAATCCGCTTAAAATCAGTCATAGATCGCATCGTGTCTCTCACGGACGGTTTTGGTAAATACGTACTTTAGTCTCTTCTTGAGTTGGACAAAGCAAAATTGATATCAAATAGAATTTTTCCACGATGAATCTGGCTCAGATTTCTTGACAAGATTAATTTTAGCGTCACTGAAAGACAATTATTTGGATTAATTGCCAGTCTCGTTCATGTATTTAACTGATATCATAATGCGTGTTGCTTTTTTTTCTCTCTTACGCATTCCTGGTGTTTGATTTGATCTTCATTCAACAGAGGGCAGTGTTCGACTTTTTCTCGCAATGTGTCCGCCATACTTGACTTCTCATTTAAGCTTTTCGTAACGCCTGGTTCATTCCCCATGAGTCAGACTTTGAAATGATGACACATTTTATCTTTAATGTTATTCCCATCTTCAGAACGGATATTATCACTGTGGTTATTCTCAAGTCTACATATCAAATTGCAAATCAGAGAACTATTTTCATATATAAGATTGTTATAGATTTACTTTGAAGACCATTAATGAATTCAAGTAAACCAAGACTAGAATTGATTTTATATTTTTTTTAATAAATGCCAAATAAAAAGTAGAACAGAACATAATTTAAATTGAATATTGATTAGTAAGCTAAACTCTATACACAAAGATACTCATCAAAAAGCAATAAAATGATATATTCATGAAAACCAACAGTAGATATCGACTCTGAGAGTCGGAATAAATCGTGTGAGATTGAAATGTCTATAATGTTTTTATTAAATCCCTTAAAATAGACAGACCGCCAAAAATATGATTATCTTTTAATGAGATACAAATACGGGAGACTAATGCGAGAATAATAATGACAATATTCATTAAATATTTTATGGAGAATATTTATTTAATCACTTTGGTATGTGGAAGTCGCTTTCGAAGTTTATCTTAATAGGTGATTGACATTAAGCTTAAATATAATAACAGCAAATGCGGTGCAAGATAATAAAGAAAGATATATAGTAATAATTGAGAAAACAGATATGTAGTCTGCTCTCTATAGATAAACAGTTTTATGAAGGGCTACCAAATCTGGTATTCCTATTTATTTCTTTGCGTGTTAAGCGGTTTAAAGCTGGTTTGAATTCGGATTTTTCCTTCACTTAAACTGGTTCTCTCACCAAGGCTAAAGAACCCAGCCTACCATTCTATTTACCCGTGAATGGAGGAAGGAAACAAGTAAATCCATACATTTCCCGGGATATCAGTGTGAAGTGCAACGTAATCGGTTTTGTTCAGAAGTTGTTGATTCCATTTTGTACTACGATTGCAGTTACACATAATGTGCATCCATCAATAATAACCACTGTAAATTGATTCCATTTTAATGCTCCTTTTACAGAAATAACAATACACCTTGCCTAAGTTTTATTTCTAAAATCGCATAATTTTAAGCTTCTTAATTGTTCCTTTGATGATTTTCTCCTATCAATCTCAAGCAGTTCTTCAATTTATAGGTTAGTCATCGATGACTGCTACGTCGGGCAGGGCTAATCATCATATGGGTAAAAAAAGAAACACACACACACACACACACACACACACACACATTTTTCGACAAGAATTGGGATATCTTTTGCTTTATTATCATCCCTCACTCTGTAAGACCTCAGTTGTTGGTGGCATAAGTAATTGTTACAAAGTACGAGGTAATTTATTAGTTCAAATTAGAACTGATTCATTTTTGGTTCTCTTTGTTAGTTCTCCGTGCACGCATATATTCGTCTCCTCGTACACAGCAATTTAGAAAAAGAGCCAATTAAAATATCCCATCGTCTTTTATTGGGGTTTATATAATACCCAACTTCTATTTTTTCCTCGAGTGCATGACATATTTCAACCAGTCCTTGTAACAAATTGAATAGTCACGCAGTCGTGGTCTCAACAAGACTGAGTAAACTGCTGTTTTCGGTCTAAGGTGCTAGTTCAAGCGTATTGGACGAGATATTGAACTTTGACAACACGTCTTTCTTCCAGCAACTGCTTTTAATGACTTATCTCTACGCACCCCTGTTCCATGCCCTTACATTGTAAGACATTGTTTAAATTCCCTATCCTAAGTTTCATAATATCTTTATTATTTAATCTATGTTTATGTTCACCAGAAAGACAAACACGAACAGGTGAAGAAAAAAACGTAACTCCTAAATCTAAAAGCCAGCAATCATTATTTCAGTGTTTTAGAATGTATTTAAGATAGGACATCTATGTTAACTGTTTACCGCTTAAAGGAATATTCAGCATCAATGACGAGAACTATTCTTTTACACAATTCATGTCATATTTAGTTGCAAATAAAAACATAAATAAATGTATTCAAATAATCTGGAACGCTATGTTGTCTAAATTTTGTTCCTAGATGATAAGGGTTATTTGTTAATTTTTCATGTGATAAAAGTATAGGAAATCGTCTTTATTCCTTTAAAAGTACATTTTGGGTCCGGTATAATCAGATTTAGAAATTAACCTATTTTCTAAAAATAAAAGAAATGGCTACTTTTCACATGGTCATAAGGTCTTAATCGAAAATAAAATGAATCAAAATGGTCATGTATTTACTTAAAAGTTATACAAGAATTAACAAAAAACGTTTCCAAGTAAGTATTTTTTCGAGATCTTTCTGTTTAATATGAACTAAATTTAGGTATATATATATATATATATATATATATATATATATATATATGTGTGTGTGTGTGTGTGTGTGTGTGTGTGTGTGTGTGTGTGTGCATAAAATGTTCAGCTTTGATTTGGCACCGGTATGAGACACGTGTTGACGATCGGGCTCTCCATCAACCATCTAATATTTGATTATTTTCGAAAATTGTCAGGAGTAAAGTTCTTCCGGTGAGAATTGAAAACAGTAGTAACTTTCTTCTCGTCAACCTAAAGCCAAAAAAAAAAAAAAAAAAAAAAAAGAAAAGCAAAGCTTTGCTTAAATTTGGTACCAGGTCAGAAAGCATAGGGAAATCGTTTAGTAGTGCTTAGTATTGAAGATATTCTTTCTAACGAGTACACTCTGCTGATATACCCACCCTCAGGTGAATCTATTTCATAGATATTTACAAAACTTTAAATTATTGATATTTAGAAAACACTTTTGCTTTATTGAATTTTCTAAGCTGAAGGCAAAATTTCGCGAAAATTAAGGTGTGAAATTGCATTAAAATTGGAATTTGATAAAAAATGATTTCCTTATTTTATGAGGGAGTGATTTCGAGGGGTATGTAAAATATCCAGCTCGGCATTTGAAACACGGGAAATTCGATAAGTGAAAAATTAATCAATCTTTTCAAATTAATTTTTCGTTGCACTCTGTGATCTATTTAGTTAGTTTGTTTTTTCTTTGTTTTTGTTTCGATTAATTCCATTTATCTCATTTCGCATCACAGGTTTTATGTCTTTAATTTTCAATGTGTTATATTAATTTATTATTAAAATGCCGATCCTACAATACAAAGGATTGAACTTCGTTAAATAAGAGTTTAAAGAGTACATGCATAATTAAGTAGATTTTTGTGATATTTGACCCCAACCATTGATCAAAAACATGTCAGCAGGGCTTCAAATATTGTTATGGGGACTTAGCTCGCTCGGGGAAGACAACTTCTCGTTTCTTACGAGACATTTGACAGACGGACTGCAAGCCGAGCACGGCTAGTACTTCCCTTGTATGACTTCCTTTTTCTGCTAATACAATAACGTTTACCTATCACCCGTTGTTTGAGTTGTTCTTCCACCGGTCTTATCTGAAGACCACAACAAATATGTTAATTGTGTCTTCTTCAGAGGAGTAGTATTACCCAAAATTGGGTGTCCACTAGACTGTATCTGGTCGTAAGTTTTGTAGAGTATGTTATTCCCACTGCCCTCAGTTGCACACGAATCACGAGTATGTGATACCTGAAAAATTCCAATAAATAGGTCAAGTAGAACACATAAAGAACTTTTTGTGCCATAAAGGAGTATTTGCTTTTAAATTATAGCAATTTATTTGAATTAAGAATAGTAATTTGAAGCTATAATCGTTTACTAAGGATTGATATGAGTCAAATGTGACCATTCTTCTCTATAGAAATACATAGAATGATTTACTCGAACCCAGGGGATTATTAGTGTTACGTTCTGGTTAGTGAACGCTTGTAATATTAAATAAAGGACAAACCACGATATGAGAGGAAATAGAGATATATTCTCAGGAAAAAGTATATACAATAGAGAGACTATTAGTAGATAAGAACATAGGATTAATGAATACAGAATAAAGATATAGTCCAACGATAGTATTGGCTTCCGTTATTACGATAGCAAGTAAGGTGATCTAGCGCGATTTTCAGTCTCCAACGCTCTAATACTATTCCTTATAAGAAGCTGCCCTTCACCTTCTAGTCTGCCCTGGTATTATTAGCTACTGCTATATGTGGCAGACAGACTAGTTCATTGAGTGGAAAAAGGTGGGTGATATCCAACAATTAGTCTTAGACAAGAATAGTTGAAACCATACAACTGCTTGAAAATAATTTGTATCAGATAGGAAAACTTGATATCATATAACTGCGTCGAAAATCAAAATTATCTTGAGAAACAGCAAAAAATATACTCAATTCCTAAACATTTAAGCTTGAAATAACCCCTAACGAGTTGACATTACATTCTAATCAATCAATCAATCATTTGATCCTTTGATTAAAAGCCTTTACATAACAATACAAGAGAAAACCGATTTTAAAACCATGTTATTCTTCTTTGGTTATTATAAAACAAATATTTGGTTTTTTAGTAAAGCAACGTATACTACGTGAATTAATTCTGATAAAAGAAAGAAAAAAGATGAGTGAAAACAATGTTTCTCCCGTTTCTGGACGTACGTCAGACGAAATAAAAATAAGAGCAATAACTGGCTAGCAGGAGGAATATCACAATTTCGAATAATGTTCTGGATGAAATCACAGCTCTGAGACCGAACGAAAATCGCAAACGTGACAATAAAAAAACAGTATGAGAAATTCCAATATTGCTGCCGCTCGATAGAAATCATTTTTATGCCACTGTGACTTTGTGAACTGACTGTTTTATTTCGGATGGACGCACAGGCAATGCCAGAGATAATTGGAAGCATAAAGAACTGGGCGACTATGTGGCTCAATAGAGTCAATTGTTTAGGTAAATCGATCAATATGTGTATGAATTCGCGTGTATTTTCATTAACTTCCTCAGATGTTTCGGTAGACAGAGACAAACACACATATATACACACACAAACACAGACAGATAGATAGATAGATGGAGGAGAGAGAGAGAGAGAGAGAGAGAGAGAGAGAGAGAGAGAGAGAGAGAGAGAGAGAGAGAGAGAGAGAGTCATATATATGAATTTCCGTGTATTTACATACACAGATATACAGAACTACCCCCATGAAACACAGACACGCGTGCGCGCGCGCACACACACACACATACACACACACATAGTTTAGATATGTATATTTATGAATTTGTGTGCAGTTACCTACACACAATTACTCTCCGCACTCCTTCCATACGAACACACACACATATATATGTATATATATGCAAATGAATATATACATATATATATATATATATATATATATATATATGAAAACATATCAATGTATTTGTTGGATTTAATTATACTTAGTTACCCCTATATATATATATATATATATAAAGATATACGAGGATCATTAAATACGTTTCCAGACTTTTTTCATATAGGCACTTTTCTTATAGTATACACATAAAACACTAGTCCCCCCTCGAAGTAATCTCCTCCGGTTGCAATGCACTTGTTGTACCGTTCCAACAACTTCTGGAAGGCCCCAAGGAAATCCTCTTGTGTGAGCGTGTCAATGACTTTCGTCACAGCCTCTTTCATCTCATCAATTGTCTCATAACGACAGCCTCTAAGCTTAGGGACTAACCAAAAGTTACAGGGACCAAGGTCTAAACTATAGGGAGGCCGAGGAACTGTATTGATGCCCATCTTGGTCAAAGAGACTGTGACAACGATGGAGTTGTGGACTGGTGTATTGTCCTGGTGGAAATGCCACTGACTCGATTTGAAGAGTGCTGGCCTATTCTGACCGAATGTCTTCCTGAACTCCTTTAAAACCTCAACATAGTAACCCAAACCCTAAACGTTTGGCCAATCAACTCTGGTGTATTGACTTCCTTACTCCTCCCACACCTCTCATCATCCCTCACAGACTCCTACCTCTCTTGCATCTCACATGCATCTCAAAAACTGATGCTCGATTCATGCAAGATGGTCGAAAAACAGTCTGAAGCATTCCATACGTTTCTGTAGCATTTTTCCAAGTTTAAAACATATTTTATTGCATATAGTTCTTCCTCACGTCCAGATGTATCGCAATAATATACTGAATTTTCAAGAGTCTACGACAATTTTAAATACCCGGACAAAAAAGTCTTGAAACTTATTAAAGGCACCACGTATCTATATATGTATAAAGAGAAAGGTATACACAATCTTATATATATATATATATACGTGTGTCTGTGTGTTTATGGTTTGTAAATTCGAACACAAAAAACCATGAACAAAACGTCCAGACATAGATATTCTCATCTATATTCTTATAATTATTTACTTTACAAAAGGCCAGCATATGGGGCACCACGTGAACATCGAACTCACTAAAAATGATCCGTTAATGTATCTTGCTTATCCTTGTAACACGTATTGTATCTAAATACGTGCTGACAAACAAACACACACAAACAAATCCATATATACATATATGTGTGTGTGTGTGTGTGTGTGTGTGTATGTGTGTGAATCGATAGATTCACTTACATCTATACACACAGACAAACACATATATATTTAAAAATTTTTGTGTGTATGTATGTATGAGTGAGTGTGTGAACGAGTGTGTATAAATTTACACATACATAAAGAATTACATACATACATGCATATAAATGCCACAGTTTCTTTATATACGTGTCTAAGTGAATTTTTTCACATAAATAAATTCACACTCACAAATATATATATATATATATATATATATATATATATATATATATATATATATATATATATATGTGTGTGTGTGTGTGTGTGTGTGTGTGTGTGTGTGTGTGTGAGAGAGAGAGAGAGAGAGAGAGAGATTTTAAATGCAGTCTATATTTCTTTAAATATATTTTTGCATATTAATTGGTTAATATTACAGCTATCTGGAGTGTAGATTTATCGTCCTGGCAATAGTCCGTCTATACTATGACCGCTTGTATGTTTTCCATTTACTAATATTTTAAAATGATACAAAACGCCGATAATATTAAATGGAGCAGACGGGACGAAAGAAGTCATTATAAGATAATCAATGCTTTAGGAAATAAAAATCAATGTTCCCGTCGACTTATATAATGTAATATCTCGTTGTTTTGTATTTATTCTTTTGTTTATGGTGATGCACATATTGGGGTTGTTGTTAAGAGTGATGATGCTGGTTTTCTTTTCCCTATGATCAAAATATAACCCGGTTATCTCTTGTAGGCAAAGCAACGAAATATACATATACTTATTGATATTTTTATGCCTTTTATAGAAAGCTGAACTTATAAATTATTGCTCAATAATAATAATAATAATAATAGACAGTGATACCAAATATAAATGGAGGGTTCGGTTTAGTGACCAAATGATTGGTAAAGGGAGTGGAAAACTTGGAAATAAGAGGACAAGTGGAGACTATCCAACTCACAGCATTATTAAGATCGGCCAGATTACAGAGAAGAGTTCTTGAGACTTGAGGAGACTTGCTGTAACTCACCCTCCAGTGGATGACCACGAGCTAACGCTGGTGTGAAATATTCTCAAAGGAGTGCAGGCAGCAGCGTTACAGAGATCAAAATCCTCATAACATTCCGAAGACGTGATGTGATGATGTGACAACAACTACTACGACTAATAAAAATGATAATAATACTGAACACTCGGATGAAAGAAAGATTACAAATACATAAAATATAGGAAGCAGGTACCATGAAAGAAGTAGAGATAAAATCATCATCATCATCATGTCGTGCCGCAAGCACGGATATCCCTAGTCCTCTCTCGCCACTTCTCCCTATCGTTCATCGCCTCTGGCAGGTCTTCAGGGCTACATCCCGTATCCTCACACAACTGCTGTATGTATGTTCCAGCTGGTCGTTCTGATTTTTGCCCGGCCATATGTGGGGGTCCATAGGAGTACATCACTTATGAGCTCGTCCCTGCTTCTCCAGCAGTGTCCTGCGTGTCTGGTTCGTCTAACTTGGATTGTTTTACGGCGATTACCCAAGAATGTTTTTTGCAATATTGAACAAGAGATGAAATTAAAAAAATAGAAAAAAAGATTATCTCAGGAAAAAAGAAATCTTACTCGAAACCAAACTATATTGCAAAAAACTTAGTAATGGTATAATCACCTGGGCTGTCTCTTTTGTATGTTCCTTGTCACCATTATTGGAAGAGGACGAGGAAGAACTTCAACAAAAGGATCAGAGAACAAGAAAACAAATGGCGTTTGAAAGAAGACATACACAGATTATATGTGTCAAGAAAAAAGAGGAACAGCATTGAATATAGCGTCGATGCATCAAAGATATAAAAAAAGAACAGAGGAAAACTTATAACAGCGATCAGAAAGAACACAAACAACACAGTGATTTACAGAACAACAATAACTCGGAAACAGAAATGGAAAAAAAAAAAAAAAAAAAAAACTTTATTGATATTTCAAGAGACAACCAAGCGAAATTCACATGAGTATGCTGGTTATGTCTAAGAAAAGGAAACCGTAAGAGAGAAACTGAAACTCTTCTAATAGCAATTATAGGGATCAACTATATTAAAGCAAACAGAGAAGCCACAACAAAATAGCAAATATAGATTATGAGGTGAAAGAGACTAAAAGATCAATCCCATAAGCACATCCAGCATATTAATGCACAAAGAGTATAATACCAGACTCGAATGGAAGAGAAGGTGACTCAGTGGAGATTGTGCAAAAAGTTTAAATTTGACCACATGAACATAAGTATAAGCGCAAAGCAGAAACTGTCCAGGAGAATGAGACTCAAAGACTTATCTAGGATTTTAAGATAGAGATGGATCACCTGATCTCGGCCAGACCACCAGACGTAGTGATAGTAAAAAAGAAAAGAACCCAAACAGAAGAATCTGCCGAATAGTGAACTTTGCCTTTCGGGCGGACCACAGAGTAAAACTGAAAGAAAGGGAAAAGAGAAATAAGACCTTGCAAAAGAACAAAAATCTATGAAACATGAAGGTGAAGGCGATGTCAATTGTAATTGGTGCACTCGGAACAATTCCCTGTGAATTGGTAAAGAGACTGTGTAGGATTGGAAATAAGAGGAAAATCAGAGACCATCCAGAATACAGCATCATTAAAATCGACCAGAATATTGAGAATATTCCTTGGTACAGGAAGAGACTTGCACTCATTCAAACTCTAGTTAAAAACCATCAGATAATGCTGATGTGAAAAACCCACAATGGGGTTTAATAATAATAATAATAATAATAATAATAGTCAAAAATTGATGTTCCCCTAAAGTACACGAACGGAAGCTGAAAACCTGGATCGGAAAATCGTCTGGAAACGCAGATAAGAAATCTACGACAACAATCAAAATGATAAAACAGAGGAAAAACGCTGGAACAAGTTTGGGCAAGAAAGAAAAAGTAATACTATCAAAACAGACAATATGACTAGAGAAAATATACCCGAAGATAATGGCGAAAGAAGGAAGGAAACATATCGAGACAGGATAAAACAACATAGACAAATCAGGATTTTCAAAACAACGAAAAAACATTCTACCAGCACGTAGAGGAGAATGCATGAAGATATACTAACAACCGGATATCAAGGAAACAAAACAGTTTTGAACAAAACGTGGCAACCAAAAGTACGTAATTGAAAAGCCAAATGGATAAGTAATATGGGAAAAGAGATAGTACACGAAGAAGAGCCTAAGGTAAAAAAAATACACCTCGATTCACTCAGAGCAACATTCAAAGAAGTACCAAATAAAAAAACGCCAGGCCACGATGGCATATATTTATCCTAGTTTGAAACATTCACTTCCCCCCATGACAGACTGGCTATCGAAATGAATAGTTGCTTACGAAAAAGAGAATACCCAAGTGGATGAAAAAAGACTACCCTGATCAAAAAAGGCCCCAAAAGGGTACCACCCCAAAGGACTGCAGACTCATAACGTGCTCACCATTTATTTGGAAATTACAAACGGCACAAATAAGTGAGAGGATTAACGATTCGGTAATTATCCGCCGAATGTTCACAAAGGAACAGAAACTATGCCACAAATAGACCAGGAAACCAGGAGAGTTACTATATATTGATCAACACATCCTTAAGGACAGGAAAACTATTTGAAAAACCTAGCAGCGGCGTGGATTGATACTGAAAGTCATATGATATAGTCTTGTAATGCTAAATTAGAGATTGTTTCAAAATGTACAAGACATCCGACGAAGTCACAAAGTTTATTGAAAATACCATGAAAAACTTGTCATACTGACTGCAGTAGCAATAGTCCTAGCTGTGGTAAAGATAGAGAGAGGTATTTTTCCAGGAGATACACTACCACCATTAATATTTGTGATAGCAATGATGCCACGCAAGAACATACTAAGGAAATGCATTGGTAGATAAAAACTCCAATTATCGCAAAAAAAAATCAACCACTAACATAGACGACTTCAAACAACCTCCAAATCCAAATAAAGGCAGTGAAGATTTATGGATGAAAATTGCCATGGAAAACTGTGCTATCCTATGATGAAAACGAAAAACTGTAAATGACGGAAGGAATTGAACTACCAATTCAAGAAAAAAATCAGAATGCTCGGAGAAATGAAAACCTACCAGAACTTGGTAGTATTGGAAGTGGACACCACCAAATATCCAGAAATGAAAGAAAAAATTTAAAAAAAAAAAATCTCACTCAGGAAAATACCCCCCCAAAAAAAAACTATATAGCAGAAATCTATTCAAAATAATAATTTTATGGGTTCTCCTCTTGTAAGATACTTGGAACCATTCTTAATGAAAAAGAGTGAATTTCAACAAATGGGCAAGATAATAAGAAGACTCATGACGATGCATAAAGCCTTACATTCCAGGGATGACATAGACTCTATGTGTCAAGAAAAGTTGGAACAAGAGGACACACCGGCATTCAAAAGAGCGTAGATCTATATACTATGGCTAAAAGACTACAAAAATCTTATGACAGGGACTAGAAACAATGGAGACAACGGAAGCATCAACGGAATAAAAATAACCAGAAAACAAAAATGGTAATATTAACAACGGTATGGTCACTTCAAGCGACAAGCAAGTGAAATCTCACACGAGTAGACTTGAAAATGGCTAAGGAAGGTGACCCATAAATAAAGAAACTAAATCTCTTCCAATATCAACACAAAACAACACCATAAAAACTAATCATGCCGAAGCAAAAATAGACAAGTCGCAACAACGTAGACTATGTGCAGATATACTTGCAATGATTAATTACACAATAAACAAATGTAATGAATTAATGCAAAGAGAATACTAGAGTAGACACGAATGAATGGGCAAGGTTATCTACCAGGAATCGTGCAACAAGTCTTAATTTCTCCATACGAACAAATACGATATGCATTATACAAATATAATTCTGTGGGCTTTTGAGAAATTTGGTTAGTTGATTGGTTGGTTTTTATGGGATACAAATCCCATTATTCAACGTCAAATCCATTTTTTATGCAAATATTCAATTCTATTTCAAACAATTCAGTCTAGCATGAGTACATAGTTTAATTGTCAAAAAACATTTATATTTTAAGCTATTCCGTTTTGTTGGTTTTTTGGTTAGTCGGGTTTTATGGCATATCAAACTTTGTTGGTTATTTAACACCAAATTCATTTTATACAAATTGACAATTCCATTTCAAAAGATTCAGTTGAATACACTTTTAATTGTCAAAAACAATTCTATTTCAAATTATTAAGTTTAGTCAAACAATTCTAATTCGTACAATTCAGTTTAGTATAAGTATACATTTTCTCCACACATGGTTAAATGTCAAAAAAGTTTCAATAGTAAGAACAGTTCAATTTAAAGTAGTTCAGTTTAGCATAAGTACACAGTTTAATTGTCAAAATGTTTTTATTTCAAGCTATTCAGTTAAGTCAAATAATTATAATTCAAACAATTCAATTTAATTTAAGAATAGATTTTGTTTACACACAGTTAAATTTCAAAACAGTTTTATATTAAACAATTCACTTTAGCGTAAGTACAGTTTCATTTCAAACAATTCAGTTTAGCATGAGTACACAGTTAAAATGTAAGTACACAATTTGATAGTCAAAAACATTTCTATTTCAAGCTATTCAGTTTAGTCTAATAGTTCTAATTCAAACGATTCAGTTTAGCAAAGTGTGTAATTTAGTTCTATTCAACCTATAGATACGGCCCTATCAGTTACTACCATTCAGGGCCGGAGTGGACCGGGGAACAATGGCAATGAAGAGGTACTCCGTATTCACCAAAACTCCAGCATAACTGGAGACTCACTATCAGATTGTTTCGTGTCATATTGATTCTACAGCTGATAGGGCTAAGATACAAACGGATCAACTAATCTCATCCTGACGACTAGACCTTGTAATAGTCAACAAAAAAGAGAACTTGCTGTTCCGGCTGATCACATGGTAAAGCTGAAGGAAAACTAAACAAATACCTAGATCTTGCTAGAAAACTCAAAAAACTATGGAGTATGAAAGAGACTGTTATGCTAATTGTAAACGTTGCACTCAGTACAGTTAACAAGGATTGGCACAGAGATTCGAGGACTTAGAAATAAGAGGATGAGTGGAGAACATCTAAACTACAGCATTGTTGAGATCGGCCAGAATACTTAGAAGAGTCCGGGAGACTTGAGGGGACTTGCTGTCACTCAAACTCCAGTGGAAAACCATCAGCTAACCCTGGTGTGAAAACTCCCTAATTAGTAAAATAATAATAAACATAAAAATAAACGGAGGACTAATATAGATTATCCAGACTAAAACATTGTTAAGATTGGCTAGAATACTCAGAAGAGCCCGTTAGGCATATTAAGAATGTTGACTGTTCTTATCTAAGCAACACAAAGACGATGAATCTGAGAATAGTTAAAGAAAAAATATATGAGAGACAATAAAAATGTAATCTACTGTTATTGTCATAGCAACCCTACATAAAGAAGATATAGAAAACTGATGATGGAGATCCTCACATAATCCACTATATTTAAGATAAGTCAAACACTTGCTAACATAGCAGGGTTTATTTTTCAAAAAGGTTGTTTTTCTTACCTTGAAATATTTGGAATGTGTTGACAGGTAAATCAGGAAGAATATACATAAAGATACTCCACTACCTTAATGAGTCGGACCATTAAATATTTAACGGCAAACCAACACAGAACCCAGCACCACAACATCAATCTTTACACTAGAAACTTGAAAAAAATGTAGAACTAATACAAAAAAAGATGATGTGTGGAAAGAAGACATTTCCATCGTTAAAGAATCAAGATTGAAAACTTCAGGGTAGATATTGAAAAAGTAGATAAATTATCAAAATATATCTCAACGGACAACATTATAGAACTGAACAAGATAATCTATGAGAAAGAAATCTATTCCGAGATAAAATAACATCGTTCAAAGAAATAAGAATACAAAACCAGAATTTGAAATGAGGATAGAAGGACAAAAAAAGAAGCTGCTACAACAAGCGAATCTTCTGAGGAAGATAAAACGTACTGGAACCCATAGAAATAAAAACATCCCAAACGATATCCGCAGCCTGGTTTAACAACACGCCAAAAATAAATCAAAAGATCATGTTGAATGAATGGAGGCTTTAAAGATACCGGCACAGGAGCAAACAATACAAAAAAAAGGTTTAAAATACATCGTGTTGTATAAACCAATATAAAGAGAAAATGAAACAGGACATTTCACAATAACGAAAAAAGATTTTTACCGACTGGTTCGTGGCAAGGAAACAGATGTAAATCAACCACCAGATATAAAAGAAGCAAAACAATTCTGGAGTCAAGTATGGAAACGGAAAGACCATAACAGAAATGCTTAATTGATAAATAGCTTAAAAAGAATTAAAAGAACTTGAACAAGGCCCAGAGGGGAATATAAACCTGGACTTGCCAAGAGCAACATTCAAGAAAATACCAGGCCACGATAGCGTATATTAATTTTGATTTAAAATATTGACGTCCATCCCCGAGAGACTCACCCTGCAAAGGGGTAAATAGTTACATGAAAGCAAACATATTCGAATGAATGACCAAGGAGAAAACGACGAAGATTCTGAATGACCCCACAACATGTACTATACTCTGCAACTATAGAGCAATAACGTGTTTAAATATGACGAGGAAAATCTTGACCACACAGATAGGAGAAAATGATGACTCACTTATATGCCAAGGACTTTTCCAGAGGAACAATTAAGATGCCATCTTTGAGCAAGAGAAACAAATGACCTACTATATATTGACGAGAACATCCTCAAAGAAAACATAACGAAGCGGAAAAACGTAGCTATGGCATTTTATGACTACAGAAAAGTCAATGCTATATTCCTAAGTAACTGCATAATAGACTGTAAAAAAATGTACAAAATATCCCATAAAATCATAAACTTTTATCTTGAATGCCATGGAAAACTGGGATTGGAATTAACAGCGGTCGAACAAACTCTAGCAGAGAGAAAAATCTAAATATGCAATTTCCAAAGAGACCTTTTTTCCACTGTTATTTATAATAGGTGTGGTGCCACTCAATAAAGTATAAAGGTAACACAATGAGATGCTATTTATTAATGCAATCAGAAGAAAAGTTAATTAACTTATGTATATGGATGATAGAAACGTATTTAGGACTGCATTGATGCGTCAACACGAAGACTCAGTGACTACGTCAAAAGATCAAAGAAATATTTATTCAGCATTTAATAACACAATAAACACAAAATAAACTCAAAATATTTATTCAGCATTTAATAACACCATAAACACAATATATACACTCAAAATAACATGAATATAAATAGGAAACGGAAATTATCAGGAAAATAACTGTATGAATATTTCAGGTAGCAAACTGCAAAATCTCACATGAGAAGACCTGAAAAGTCAAAAAGTGAAAATCAAAAAGACGAAATTGAATCACAACTGGAGATTATTTGGAAAAAATGAAACAATCACAAAAATAATAAGTGAATGCAGTAAACTAGTACAAGGTTCGATCTGATAGGAAAGGTGATCCACTAGGAATTGTACGAAAGACACATGTTTGATAAGAGTGCGCTAAAACTAGAATCAGTCGAAGGGAATGAGACACTTAAGATTAAGTTATGTTAATCAAGACAAAAAAAAACGAGAATTTTCCATCTATTGGATTTTGCAAGAGAACTTAAAAACGGTGAGGAAAAATAGGTTACAATGATACCAATTGGAATTATTACGCTTCGAACGGTCCCGAAAGGCTTAGAAAAAGACTAAAATAACCGAAAGTTAAAGGAAGAGTAGAAATACATAGTTGAGAACGTTCATAATATTTAGATAAGTCCTAGAGATATGAAGGGACTTGTTGTCACCCGGACTCTACTGAAAGACTACGAGCCAACGCTGGAGTGAAAAACTCACGTGCAATGCAATAATAATAATAATTATAATTATAATAATAATAATAAAACTGAAAGAATGAGAAAAGAGAGATAAGTACCTCGACCTTGATAGAGAATTGAAAAAACCAAGGAACATGATGCTGACAATTATACCAACTGTGATAGGTGCTTTTGGCACGGCAACTAAAGGATTATTAAAGGGCCTGGATGATTGGAAGTTGGCGGCCGAGTGGAGACCATCCAAACAACAGCATTATTGAAGACTGCCAGAATACTGGGAAGAGTCCTGGAGACTTGAGGAGACTTGCTGTCACTCAATCTCCAGTGAAATACCATCGGCGATCGCTGATGTGACAGTCACTAATGAGTAAATACTACTACAACTACTACTACTAATAATAATAATACTGCTACTACTAATAATAATAAATTGTGAAATCTCAATTGCTAAAAATGTATAAACGAAAAAAACAAAACAAACTACAATCTAATTCCAGAGTCATAGAAAACATGAAAAATCGGGAGGTAAAAAAAAGGTAGAAACTCTAAAATATAATAGAACCCGATATGATCAAAAACAGAAATGAAGGACTATTTAATCAAAGGAATAGGTTTCCCGGTTTACGTATTCCGGGCCTTTCTACCACGGAATCAAAAAGGAGGTCAAAAACAAAACGACACATTGATGACAGTTTATTAGGTTCTTGCGAGATAATGGGGACAACCTTTTCGTTACAATAAATGGAAAGGAAAGAGGACACACTACAAATGAAAATTGTATGATTCCAAAAACTCAGGCACGTGAGGTATATACATCAAGATCAAAGAAATATTAATCAGATCGGTTAATAACAGGAACAACTAAAATAACCTGAAGACAAAGAAGAAAACGGAAATTATTAAATCTACAAAACAAACTGGGAAGAAAATCAATATTATAGACACTTAAGAAAACCAACTATGGAAAATGCTCTCAGAATGACCTGGATAAATATCGGCAGATGAAAGCCAAAGGGAACCTGGATAATTATTAATAGCAGCCTCAAACAAAGCCATAAGTACTCTGTGAAAGCTTGAATGGATAAGACTCATAAAAATAGCAAATCTAGGCTATAGAGACAAAGAAATAGAGAAAGAGAAATATATATATATATATATATATATATATATATATATATATGCATGGGAGAGAGATGGGGATTATTAGTACAGTAAACTACATAATAAGCATATGCAGTAAACTAGAACAGAAGGAATACACGTGCATTTCCTTCTGGCTTGTGATATCAATTCACAAGGAATGTGAAAAAGACAAATATTTAACCATCCTAAAAAGTGGTATATGAAGAGACAAAAACTACGCTGTCAAAAGAAACAAAGAGAACTCTTTTCGATTTTCCTATGCAAACAGATCCCCCATTCTATCCAAAAAAGCAGATCTGGATTATTCAATGAATATTTGAGAGAATCTTTGAGAGCTATGAATCAATACCTCAGCAATCATACCTCAGTAAAAATCGCTAGTCAGAAAAGTGTAAAAAGATCTAACAACATCTGAAATAACTGATAAATATAAACCCAGCATTTTTTTTCAGTTCATGAAATTTATAGAACTAAAAATAAAAGAAATAAACATTTTTTTATTGTCATCGGTTGTATATGCAGAGATCAAAGGGTATCAAGGTTCAAGCTTGTTTTTAATCTAAACCCTAGAGGTGCAGCAACTTATAAAATATCCTGATGATAATTCAACGTCCAGACAGAAGTTGAGAAAACAATCAATAGCTATGAGTAATATCAAGATGAGTCAGTGACAATTTCAAAGAGGTTTATGTATTCAGGCACGTTACATTTTGAATAAAATATGATTTGTGGAACATAGAATTGGGTAAGTGAAGCGCCCCCTATCCTAACCAGAACTATTTTTGTATGAGTTTTTCTTCTCACCGAAAGAAAAGTTCAATTTGTGCTAATGAAGGACATCAAGAGAATAAATCAACTCAGCTTCCCCTATCAATAAAGAACAAGGTAAATTGGAATTGAACAATCATAAATAAATTGACATAATGGTTTACTTTAACTTACTCCCCCTATATATATATATATATATATATATATATATATATATATATATATATATATTATAATACTATATATATATATATATATATATATATATATTATAATACTATATGGTCGTTACTATCTCATTTAGTGGGTTAGTTGCATACCAAATGCGGTATAATTTGGAGAGTGCTCAATATCTATGATAGCACTATAACATAATATAGAAATAAATGGTTATATATTAGTTTTCATTATGATTAACGGTAAAGAGAATATTGGACCAATAGACGCAGATAAGCATTCATGCTTGTTAAACATATATAAGAAATAATAAATATATATATATATGTATATATATTGTCTCGTGGTGTCCCATTGAGATTAAGGAAGTAAGATTTAATGTCCCTTCCACGTCGGTCTTTGAACTAACTGCCCTGCGACTGACCGCTGAGGCAGGTGGAAATCGAGGTCAAGCTAACTGCACTCCATAAACCCAACCGGTTTGATAGAGAAGGGGACATAGAAGTCATGATATTAGCCCGAGTGAATCGCATGACAGGGTGTTAAGTTACTATTTATTTGGCCTGCACGTATTAAAAACCTTGTTATTTTTTAAATGTCTCCTCGTGTCGAAATTTATTCGTTGTATTGTTTACCTATCGAGTTGCGTTCTTTTGCATATTCCTTTTCCGCTTCATTCGCTTTAATTTATTCTCGCTAAATGTCCTATTCGCCTTTGAAAACATTACACGGTAAATTGAAATTGTCGACTACGATAAATAGTACTTTTATATCTAAACCTAGAGGTCTATGTCTTCCGTTATCCAAGCGGGTAGGAAGATGAAATGGCCTAATGGGGGTGCGTAACTTGAAATTTGGAAACCCCTTGCCAGCGGCGGTCAGTCTAGCCCCAAATTAACCCCCACATTATCTGCCAGTTCCCATGTGCCCCAAGAAGGAATCTTAATTGGGAATTATTTTGCGAGGGATCAAGTGCCAGACTGCCCCGACCTCACACGTGCGAAAAATAAACTCCCGTCCTGGTATAAATATTGTAAGCACCGTCACAATATATATATATATATATATATATATATATATATATATATATATCAATTATAAAAAATATAAGGTAGAGTAATAACTGTTGATTCTGTGTTTGATGCCTCCTATTGTCACACATGTGGGTTACCTACTTACCCGAGGATCGAAGTCGTGAAACTCTGAATCGTAAGCTTTACATTTTTTATAATCCCTAATATATTGTGAAATTCCCCTGAATTTTTTTCGATTGAAGATATTATGAATTAGAGGGACATTTAGCGTAATCATTTCACCGTAAAGATCTAATAAAATGAAATTAGTTTGCATTTAAAAGAATCAAGGAAAACAAGGATATCTCGCAGAAACTATCATAATGGTTTACGCAGACGATAGAGCTTCACGCAAGTATACGGACTTAAGCAGATTCCCAGCTGCATAGACTCGAGTTAGGAGTTGGAGGCATTGGCTTCTTCAGGGAAGTAAATAAAACAGTATTGATGTGTTTTGCACACACACACACACAGACACACACAGACACACACACACACACACACACACACATATATATATATATATATATATATATATATATATATTAGGGTGTTCGGATAGTAAATATGTATTACCAACGAAACGATAAAAAAAGATATAGGTTAAGTTTATTCAGATACTATATGTATGTATATACTTACCTTTGACTGAAGCCCAATGAGAAGGCAAAATCTCGATTAAACGTTTAAAAATAATCTGGTGTTTTCACCGAAAAATCCTTGAAAGACGGTTTTCAGTGTTCCTCGTTTCTAAAAATTCTGTCACTTATGAAATGTTTGATAGATCAAAGCAAATGGAACTCAGAAAAAACTGAAATTTGGTGTGTATAAAGGATGGGGAAAATGTCCAATTCTGACAAGCTTGTCTTTTTTGTTCTTGTTGTCTATGGTCATTGGGTGGGAAGAAAGTACAGTCGTCCAAAATGAGCGAGATTACATTTGTGATAACATTCAAATAAATCTAATTTTCATTTGTTCTTAGATCTATTTGGGAAAATTGTCATTACTTTAAAAAAAAAATCAATATATAAACATATATACACACATAAACATATATGTGTGTGTATGCTTGTAAAATTCTCTCTCTCTCTATATATATATATATACAAACACACACACAGACAAACACTTATATATATATATATATATATGTACTTCCTATAGAATTTGAATAATTTCCCTATAAAGAAATGATATATTTTTTAGAAAATTCTATAAACGAAATCCTTTTACTTTTTCTATATGTGCGTGAAAGTGTTTCCTTTGTTAGACCCAACATTTCGTTTTACTTGCAATTATTTCTGACTACTGCCAATATCAAGACAACCGCAGTGGAGCGTATGTTTCAATCCGGGAATAGGATATTCTTACGGTAGAGGCGACTGCATTGTCAATTCACATCATTTTCTGGTAGTCCTAATAATCCCTCTCCTCCGGTAACCTCTCTCTCTCTCTCTCTCTCTCTCTGACATTAAGAGTCAACAGGAAATGTCTTTATCAATCGATCTCCTTTTTCCTTGCTCTTTTCCTTCACCGAGCTTCATTCGAATCGGGAGCTAATATGAGTGAAGCTCTCAAAATAAACTCGACGGAGAATGGAGTGGAAAATTGGAAGACAGCTTTGGTGGGTGTAGGAACTAATTTTGTTTGTAAATCGCTCTCTGAATGGAATGGATAGTTTGGGGCGGATTCTGGACCAAGATCGATAACTGTTTTCGGAATAGCGAAAACATTGATTTCAGTGACGTTAACCAAGCTAATAATAATCAGGGTGGAAGAAGAAGAAGAAGAAGAAGAAGAAGAAGAAGAAGAAGAAGAAGAAGAAGAAGAAGAAGAAGAAATATTAGATAATAAAAAGAAGTTAGATAAAAAGGCTAATCAAAAGCAAAAAAAAAAAAGAGAAAAAATGGTAGAGATATGTTTGTATTTGCAAAGATAATTTTTGGAAGCAGGGAGTGATAAGAAACGGAGATATGTGACAAGAAGCAAACGGAAAGAGGACAAAAATGATACTACTACTGCTGCTGCTAATAATAGTAATAAAGAAGAAGAAGAAGAAGAAGAAGAAGAAGAAGAAGAAGAAGAAGAAGAAGAAGAAGAAGAAGAAGAAGAAGAAATAAGGTTGACTCAAAAGTCATTAAGACAGGATGAAAAAATTCTAGTTAGAAAGGACATTCAAAATAATTCTTGAAACCAAGCAGCAGAAAACTCAACAAGAGAATAAATACACGTGTAGTTCCCTTTAAAGATACTCTGGATGTTTCTTAAAATGGACTAATGTGGAACATATACACATGAACCAAATAAAAACGAAATTGTTGACGATGCCAAAAGCCTTACACAAGAAGGAAGGCATAGAGAGACAGTGAGGGACAGAAGGACTCGACTGCATTGATAATTTCATTGATATAATATAAATGCAAGAAGAATACACTGAAAAAGAAAATAAAGGCTATTTGCAGCAGCCAATAATTGCACCATCAATAGAAAAAACCTATAAACAACAAGAAAATACAATCTAGAAGGCATAAAATGAGTATATAGATATTTCAAGTGCAAAAGTAAAGAGGGATGACATGGTCATGGCGAAGAAGTGAAATCCTCGGCATAGAACCAATCCATTCGACTGCAGCTGTAGAAGACGCCGGCTTTGTTTCTGCAGATGGGTGAGAACATTCAGAACGATTGTGCTATTTATAACAATAAATAATCTGGTCCAAGATATTTGGGGAGTGTGGAGTACTCTTTCATTGCAATTGTTCAAAGTTTCACTCTTACTCTTAGTGGGAGCTACTGATAGGGTCCTGTCTAGTGGCCGAATAAAACTTTTTGATAATTTAAACTGTGTGCAAACAAATTACCTATGTTAAATCAAATCATTAGAAATATAAATGTTTAACCCTTTAACTGTGAGTAAAAAATCACCGATGTTTAAATGAATTTTTACTGATACATAGTAATATTTGAAACTATTTACCTGTGTGTAAAAATTGGATTATTGGTTTGTATAGCAAAACTTGGAACAATTTAACTGTGTGCAAACGAATGAGTAATGTTGAATAGAATTATTTGTGTAAAAAGCAATACTTTAACAATTTCACTGTCTGTATTCGATAGAAATATTCTAAACCAATTAAATGTACGCAAAAAAGAGCACAGGTTCAGGTTCGTTTAAAAATGAAAAACAACAAAATGTGTTTACAAATCATATATATAAAATATATATGTACAAAAACGAATTGGCATACAATGGTTGATATGCCATAACACCCAACCAAACCATACCAAACAAATCACTACAGAGAATATGAATCTGTTTTGATAGCAGAACAACATAATACCATAAAAACAATTTATACAAAGTTATAATTAATGATACGAAGAAGAATATACTGTGTAAGTTATGAGGTGATAGTTCTTGTGAGTAGGACTTGAAGAGTATCGAGCAAGCTTGACATCTCACTGTTCAATTTTATTCATCACCTTTACGACATCAGTAAAATCATTCGGAACTGTGAAATTATCCATTGGGTTACCAAAATTATTCAAAACATATTATATATAACTATCTGGTAAGATGATACACGCTAGACTTTAATTTATTTTATCTCTCAACTTCGCTTAACTTGTGTAAATGAAGAGTTGTTGTCTAAACACAAAATACGTGATGTTTTGTGTATTCTCAATTCATATTCTGTTGATGATAATTTTTGTTAGCTTTTTATAAGACGTGCGATTTCAAGTTTTTGGTTAAATATTTATTTCCAAAATACGTTAACAAAATAAGCCAAAGCTCTTTGTTTTACAAAATATGAATTAGGTTATTATTTATCTTGCGCAACACAGGGTACTTCTGCTAGTATAATAATATTTGATTGGGACATGGGTCAGTAAGCTTGATCTCCTGACATTATTTACAACTCTTACAAAATACTAGCCTTGTCGGCAGAGTTTAGAATATGCTGGCTGTATCTTCTGTACCAGGGCAATACCCTACCAAAAAGCGTGCCTTAGTTATGATATTAAACTGACTTTGATGGTATGTCGTTTGTTCTGGTTACCATTATTTTCGGTGTTCTCTGACCCAGAGTGTTATGACCGACTAGGGTTTCATCTACCGCCTAAAAACATTCATATTTGATAGAAAAAAAATCTTTAAAACAAAAATATGAACATTCAATAAACGTAATTCCCTAAACTCTAGACATAAATATAAACTTAGACAGGTTGGCATGCCATTAAAATCAGTCTTTCATCATATTAAAGACCGAGCTTATGAGTTTAACGTATACATAACTCATTATAATTTAGCATTGATTATATCTATATCCTAAAAATGTGTCTGGATTCCTTCGTGTACAGAAAAGCTTTTGTTCCGGTTCCCCTTCCTGGCAGTGCAAGGAGATGACAAAATTATAAGCTTAGGTTAATGAATGAGTGATGTAAATTAAGTAGTATTGTAGAGAAGAAAAAATACACATAATAGGAAGAAAAACGAACTAAAAGAATAACCGAACATAGATTAGATGTTTAATAAGACGTTTATCCTTCAGAATGGATGATACTATCTCCTAAAAGTAAGCAAATATCTAGTTGGCTACCTGGGCACCTTAGACGACCAGTTGTTTTTCCTTATCTTAATCATGAATATGTTATATAAAATGTAAATAATCAGAGCTTATATATTCTCTCGTTCGATAGTTAATAAAACTATGAGAGAATAAAAAAATGAAATATTCCACTTTTTGGTAACCCTCTAATTTATGGTGTTAGTTTTATCTTTTAATTTCCTGTAATTAATGTGGTTGGTTTCAGGAGTATTTAGGATAATTTCCCAAAGTTCCCACGAAAATTATGGCATCTTAAAAGTAGTTTCGAACAAAAGGTGTTTACTAATTAGAGACCATAAACCAGGCAAAATTAACGTTTTTCTGGAAGTATTTAATAGAATTTCATCTCATTGAATATAATCCTGGAAATGAAATTGAACAATAATTCGTGAGGAAGACCCTCTTCTGAAGGTGTGGAAAGTGTGGAGTCTCCCCTTAATAGCGATTATTACCAGTTCCTCTGAAAGGTAAAAGAAGTTAAGATCAAATCTCTGAGTCAAAATAAGCTGATGCTTAAAATGACTTTGAAAAAACATTAACGTATTTGCTCTTAAAGCATAAATAGAGGAATTAAGTATCGAGTATTTATTGTTTTCAAGAAGTGTAAAATATATTTAATTTCTTGCAAATTCTTAATAGTGGATAGGAATAATTTGAACTCCATAACTGCAGAATTTTGTTGTCTGAATTTATAAGACGAAGCTTGATGATTTTTATCATTCAGGCTTTTCGGACTATATTCTTTATCTTTATTGTGATAGTCACAACGTTTCGGGTGATGTGCCCTCCGGCCTTTCTTCTTGTCGAACTCGGGAGCGTACATGGAACATCGAACCACATCCTTTATTTAATCTGTGGGGGTCACTGGGTCGTATTCCGTTAACGTTGGATATGTATAATAATAAAGGTGAAGAATATAATTCAGAAAAACTGTGCACAAATTATTTTGTACAATTCCTCAAACCCATATAATAACTTATGAATTACAACATTTTAATAGAAATTGTTAACAAGTTTGATGAGAAAATCATAATTAATATTAAATTATAATAGTGACTTAAAAGCCTATAACTGTATGCAGATTATCTTTTATTACGAATTGTTACTTAAAGATATAAAAGTCTGCAAATTTTTTTTTTAGTTTATAAGAACAGTTACTTGAGATTATATAAATACTGGCAGAAAAAAGTCAACCTAAAAAAATATTTCGACATTATTAACAAAGGGATTGTTAATATTCACTAAAATCAACCCATAACCCAAGCTAATGATATTTCGTATTCACTTTGCTAATTCAGTTTCTTGATTTACAAACATTGCATCTTTAAGCTTTTTATAAATGAAAGGAAAATAAAACAATGAAGAAGATTTGAATTAGATACATTCAAGGAATAATCACCTGTTTAACGTTTTGTTACAGGATTAAGAATTCGATAAATATCATTTTCCTGAAAACTTAAAAACAAGCCAATAAAATGGTAAATACTGGCTTTATGGAAACAAGGATAAGACGGCAGTCTACAAAATAAGGAAAAACAGCAATCTAGGCCAGAAGAAAAACTAATGACTTAGATATATATATATATATATATATATATATATATATATATATATATAGAGAGAGAGAGAGAGAGAGAGAAAAGAAGTGTCTAACAGGAGCTTTGCAAATGATTTGATTTGGCTGCATAAAGAAAAAAGTATTAACGTAAATAGAGGACATTATTAGAAATCAACTGCTCTAGAACATCAGATCAACCATGACGAATCCGTTGTCTCGATCTGTGTGAATTTGTTCGTTTAACTAAGGAAAATATGATGGCTTTTGGTAAAGTCACACTGAACGTTTCTCTTTCTGCCAGATCACGATAGTCCTGTGGCGATAAGCCTGCTAAGCACTTAAGAGACTTCTAAGTAAAAGCAAGTTTCGTATGTCCTGCATCGGTGTTCGCGCTTTTGGCATTTGCTGGTGATTGTGAGCGTGCAAACGACGGAGTACTCCGCTTTAGTGATTCTGGATAATGTTTGCTTTTTTTGTTTGTTTGTTTGTCTCAGTAGAGGAATGTCTCAACTTAGATGGATAATTCTTTCCAGGAGAGGCATCTCAAGTCGAAAACGACTTACATCATCATCATCATCATCCTGCCAATACGGATCTCCCTGACCCTCTCTTGCCACCTGTCTCTATCGTCCATCGCCCCCGAGAGGTCTCCAAGGCTATACCCTGTATCGGGAGAGACCTGTTGTATATAGGTTCTTTGTCGTCTTGTCTTTGCTCGTCTATGTTAAGGGGTCCACATGAATTCATAAATTCATCCTTACTTCTCCAGCAATGTACCTCGTGTTTGGTTCCTCTAAATGGCATAGGTATGTGATGGGTAGTAGGTAGCTGTACAGTTACTAATTGTGGGGTGCTGCCTCCAGGACTTGCTCAATATTACTCGCAACATTCTGTGTAATTGCTGTCAAGCTTTTTCTCTATACGTTTAGTTAGTGTCCGTGTAGTGCATTGAAATAGCAGTATCGACATGATCACTAGATTGAAAAACTGCGTTTTACTTAATCGGTAAGGTCTGTCATCCAAATGACTTATAGCCTATCCATAGCTGTCCATGCCTTTGCAAGTCACGTGTTGATGTCTGTCTAGGTTGATGAGAACCTGATTTCTGGGTAGGTGAACTTGTCCACAAGTTTCAAAGGCGCACAGTTTATTGAGGTGGTGACACCACTTTGATTAAAGCACACCAATTTCGTCTTGTTTACGTCGACATAGTGGCCTATGCCAACTGCTCTTCGTTCTAGAATATGCAGTCGGGATTCTGCTTAGGCGGGTGTATTTGCCAGGAGCGCTATGTCATTGGCGTAGTCTGCATCCATAATTGTGCGGGGTAAATTATAATTCTTTCCTGTGCTAGTTGGAAACCATTTTCTTTCATTAAATTAATAGACATTATGAGCTCGTAATCAAGGCATATAATAAACAGGTATGGTGCTAATGTGTGTCCATTTACCACACCTGCTACAATGTCGACGTAATCTGTGTCCCAATCCAGTGAGCAGACTTTTTCTTTTGTCTTTTTATATTGCATCATTACGGTTTTGACGGTTTTTTGTGGAGGCTGGAGGCGAGAAGTATTTGCTCCGTCATGCCTCTGTGTATGGAGATAAAGGCCTTGGAGGAATCGATAAATAATATTGTTGCTTCAAGGATTTTTGCACAAACATTTTCTAGAATCCAACCTCTTGTCAAAATTTGAGATGTCGTGTATCGATTTCTCCGAAAGCCATTATGGTTTTTCCTTAGTATTTTCTCAATTTTGGGTTCTATGCGGTTGCGTAGTAGAGCATATTTGATCTTGGCCGCAATGAATGTAAGGGTTATCCCTCAGAAGTTCTTGGCTATTCCGAGGTCACCCTTCTTAGGGAAAGTGAAGATGCATCCCTTTATCCATCTGTCTATTGTATTTTAGTTTTATACTGCATTACAGTGTCGGAGTGGTATGTAGTCAAATTTTCTTGTCTTCCATACTTCTGGGGTATTTCATCAAGCCCTGCGGCTTTCTTTTTTTTTTAAAATTTTCTTATTAATAAGTATAGTTTTTTCTTGCGTATACTATCCTAGTTTGATGTCTAAATGATTTTAGAGATTGGGTCATGCGTAACTTTCGGAGGTTTACTGAGTAAAGTCTTGAAATGGTATTTCCACTGGTGTATTCGTTTTTCGTGGCTGGTAGCTTTCAATTTAGCTTTCGCAGTGCTCTTTCTGCTCACTTCGTTTACCGTCTGTTATGCTATCCTAGATTCAACCGAATATCTAATCTTATTAATATGATTTTGTATGTATTCTTTTTGTTCTTTTAGATTAATCCATTTTGTGCTTTCTTAATTTTCTTAGCATTGATACTGGTTGGGTCCCTCCTAATGCATTTGGGACCCCCCCCCTTTTTTTTACGTCTGTACGTTTTTTAAACCGGTAATGTCTCTCATGGGACCCTAGATTTACCTCTTTATTTAGATGGTATTCATTCTGCAGCCGCTTTTCTGTGGGCATTGACAAAGTTCTCATATTCGTCATTCCCCTCATACAACAGAGAATGGAAGGACACTCATAAAATGAAGAAGGCAGTCTAAAGCAAAGCAATTCCTTTCTACCTTTGGCAGTAGTCAAGTCACGGTTAGATATTTTTTTTTTGTTTTTACTATAATGTCATTTTAAAATGCATGAAATATTTTTTTTGTAAAATCACTGCTGTATATTATCTGTCCTTCATATGCGAAAAAAAAAAAAATTACCGTAATTCCAAATTGTTGTTGAACCATGGAAAAGGAGGTAAAAGATGCAAATACTTTTGGAACTTATAACAGTTTGAAAACCAATTTAGTTGAATTTAATTGTGTTGGGATTAACTTGTCACTACGCTAAACCAAAAATAACCCTTCCCAGTTCTGTATTTTATTTATAGATGCATTTTTAATAATATATGGTCTGTAAGAATCAATTTTAAGTTTAAAAACAAATACATTTTAGTTTTTAATATAGTACTGAAAAAAGTTATCCAAATTTACGAATACATTTTCGTACATACTTGGAGATATCAATGTTTACAATTTGGCGATCTTCAAAGTAGATCACATACTCTTTATTTCTGAATATGGTTCGTCCTAAGACATTATAAAGGTATTTTGTTTGGTTGAATAATAAATACAGTTATTTAAATTATTTTGGGATAATAGAAAATCAACTAATTTATGTTAAATTTAAAAAAAGTACATTCATTTTATTTATTTACATCACGGACGTAAATATACGTATTTCAATATGATTTTATAAACTTTTATACTAATTTATTATTATTATTATTTACTCATAAAAGTTTTTTTTTACATCAGCGTCACCTGATGGTCTTTCACTGGAGTTTGAGTGATAACAAGTCTTCTCAAGTCTCCAGGACTCTTCTCAGTATTCTGGCCGTTCTCAATAGTGCAGCAGTTTGGATGGTCTCCACTCCTCCGCTAACTTTCAAGTCCTCCAGTCTCTTTAGTAATCCTTTATTATTATTCACTCATAAGAGGTTTTCACATCAGCGTTAGCCGATGGTTTTTCACTAGAGTCTGAGTGACAGCAATTCTCCTTAAGTCTCAAGGACTCTTCTGAGTATTCTGGCTGTTCTCAATAATGCTCTCGTTTGGATGGTCTCCACTCGTTCGCTAACTTCCAAGTCCTCCAGTCCCTTTAGTAATCCTTTAGTTACTGTTCCAAACGCACCAATTACAATTGGTATAATTGTCACCTGCATGTTCCACAGTTTTTCAATTCCCTAGCAAGGTCGAGGTACTTATCCTTCTTGACGCTTCCGTGGCGGACGGACATAAGTCGAATAAAAGGACGTAAACTTAATTTTTATTTTTCCAAATATTTTATGACGAACGACGTATAATTCTGAATGACTCAACTCGAAACGATATAACATGAGGTATATCTGTATTCTATTTTAAAGATGATTTCCTGCAAATACTGGGCGTCACTTTGATGCTCAGTTGCGCTTGCTTTGTTCTTGCCTCTGATATTTGCCTCTTCGATTTCAGGTCGAATAACATTTTACAGTTCGATTTTGTCTGCGTCGTACGCGTAAAGACATAAACATTCAGGTATCCCCAAAGGAAATAATGATAACGTAATAAGTCTGCAGAGTGAGTAGACTGTAGCTATGAAATGATAGCCTACATTTAAAAGAAAATCATTTTCAAACGCATGATGTTGACCATTTCCTGGCATGATCATGATAAAAATGGCATAGCTGCTGCTACTCCTACTCAAGATCATAATTCCAATCAGATTACAGTCATTAGCTCCGACGTCACAGTGAATTGAAATAATAATGATCATTCTCTCCATCTTTGTATTGTATTTATGACAACACGAAAAAATTTTGATGGCGGTGTCCACGTGGTGTAATGGTTATAGCCATGGACTGCGGAATCGTAGTACGCGAGTTCGTACTCCAATCGCACTATTACGTTAACTTTCGGGCAAATAACCTTGGGAAAGGTATGAGACCCCTTATCCTCCCAGCTATGGGTTAAATAGTACCACTACTATTCTTCTAAGAGAATGGCTTTAACATTAAATAACCTCCAAAGGTTGATATGCCATTAAAAAATCAAACCCAAACCAAACCGAAAATATTTTAGTAAAAGTCTAATGATATCACGTTTTCTATAAGGAATTGATAAAGTTTACCGTATTCCTATCAAGGTAAGGTGTATTTATATGGAAAGAACGTGTCTGTTTAGGTAATGCTAATTAAGATATTGTGAGTAATAATGTAATTTTTGTATTATACTAGTAATAATATTTTTTTTCTAAGATAAGCAGCTTTTCAATTTAGCAAAAATTTACCCAAATATCAATATGTCTATTGGCCATCATGTGACACAACATGCAGTTGTGTTTGCTTTCAGCACAAATGCAATGTCGTATTGCTGGTAGAGAGATCGCCGTACATAATGATCTTTATTTGATAAAAGATAGGAAAATAGACAATGCTGACATTCGTTTTTAAATATTTGCTTACATTAAAACACACACACACACACACACACACACACATATATATATATATATATATATATATATATATATATACATGCACACGCTCACATGTATGTGTGAAGATGTGAAAACATGTTTTAACAAGCTGGTGGTCTTTTCATATAAGGAAGAATTGTATACATGAAATCATTTTTTACACAGGCACAAATGTCAATGTACCTACTTCAAGGTAAATATTAATCAAATAGATCAAACATTATTCACTGAATCTCACAGGCCAAGATCTAGCCAATAACTTCGTAACAGGCAACGTATTTCTAGATATATCCACCAACACACACACACATACACGCACGCACGCACGCACACGCATACACACATGTGAAAAAACACTAATGTAGACAGACAATACAGACAACAAAAGTACACATATATGCTTAAATAATGTTTTAATAATGACAATTTGAAAAGAGGATGTGTTTGCTTTTAGTATCTACAGAAAGAAGATTTAATTGAAAACAAAGAAAGGGTTATATTGATTCTGATTACAAATGTATTCGAGGACAAATATAGTCAAATTTTACTACGCATTTACCGAACACATCCGCCACGGGTAGGATGCAATACATGGATATAACTGCTTTGAAATCAGACTGTTCCTTCAAAGAAAATCATCTCTTACCATGGCTGAAGAGCCCAATCTGCCCGACTATTTCCACATAGCTAAAGAGAGAATAAATAAAACTATGACTTTCACGAAGGAATTAAGGCGTCTAGGATATGAACTAGGCATACCAAATAATCTACTTTGTATTTGTCTCCCAGAAGAAATTACATCTTGAAAACAACATCGTTAATTCCATACAATCCCATTTAAGATCAATCAAATATACAGTGAAATACATATCGACTTAATTGCTCTAAGATTTGTAAGATATTACATGTAAATAGATTTTAGAGGCAAGGCAGTGAGTGAAAATGTATCACGTAAGGGACAGTTAATCGTGTGGTCAGATTTATGGAAAACGAAGTGAAAGAGTCGGCGTTTTCTGGGATAAAAAGCCATGACCTAAAATGGCACCAGCGTTATCTTATCCCAACACACATTTGTCGTTTTGAATAAATGTCTGAGATAATTTTTTGCTCTAACAAACAATAATTGGAGTCCATTATTCATATTGAGTATAATTGCTAGTCTTTGAATATATATATATATATATATATATATATATATATATATATATAATATATATATATATGCAAATTTCATTAAACATAATAGACATTTTATGCCTACATATTTTCTTTTGGATCCGTTCGAATTTCCGTATTACTTTTATCGTATTCGGGGGGAATTGATTTAGGTATTGTCCATAGTTGTATGTATCCCTAGTACTTTCTGCTCGACTTTGGGCCATCATCAGGGGAGAATCTGTTACAAAAGTGATGTAACTTTTGTTTTAGCAAATTACTACTGTGTAAGGACGTCTTTGCTGTTGGAGATTATGGCGCTTGCTTTTAAATGTAAGTAATGTTAGCGACCATAGTCGAGGGTGACCCGAAGGCTCCCTTTTCGATAGCTACTACACCAAGGTGTAGGGGAGGGCGCTACTCCATTCCCAGGATTGCTCCACTTTACCCTTGAACCGTACCTTATAATGCTGAGTGTTAAGCAAGGTGGTATCAAGTTCCATTTTTAAAGTCTTTGGTATGACTCGACCTGGGATTGAACCCAGGTCACCCGGGCCATTGGCGAACACCCTAACGCTGGGCCAATGTCCCGATTCTGTAAATTTTGCTAAAACAAAAGTTACATCACTTTTGTAACAGATTCTCCCCTGATGATGGCCCAAAGTCGGGCAGAAAGTACTAGGGATACATACAACTATGGACAATACCTAAATCAATTCCCCCCAAATACGATAAAAGTAATACAGGAATTCGAACGGATCCAAAAGAAAATATGTAGGCATAAAATATCTATTATGTTTAATGAAATTTGCATTAACGAAGAAATGCTGCCTAAATATACATATATATATATATATATATATATATAATGAATAAACATATATTAGATTTATATATTCATATTTTTTTTTGCCATGAAATTTACACAGTGACCCTAGGTTTTATGGAGTTTTTTACAAAACAACAATCATCAGGCAGTTAACAAAATGATTTTGTTAACTGCCTGCTGATTGTTGTTTTGTAAAGAAAAAACTCCATGAAACCTAGGGTTGCAGTGTAAATTCCATGGCATGAAAAATATGAATATATAAATCTAATATATATTTTATTATTATTTTTACTATTATTATTATAATTATATAATAGCTCTATCGTAGATATTGAGCATTATCCATATTATATTGCACTTGGTTCGTCACACAAGGATTTGGTGACAACCAACACTGTTATATATATATACATATATAGTATCAAGACGGTGTAATAGAATATATATTTAGCGGTGATCGTGGTCTAAACAGAAGACCTCGTGATGTATTGGTTAGCGACTTAGGAAAAGATACGGTGACCCAAGATCAAATCGTGGATGAGCCATTGATATTTCACCTTGCTCTGATATCTTTGGTATAAATCCAATTGTTCTCGTTCAAGGTATGTTTAAATAGTAGGGCAGACTGGGTTCTTTACCTTGTATATGAAAATCAGTCGGGAATAATAAATACTTTTTATTCAGATCTGAAATATTGAACATATCTTACATCATGCT
>OY757910.1:47349092-47391592 GCA_963585895.1 Sepioteuthis lessoniana | reverse complement strand
CTCGTCATTTTAGGAAAATTAACACTATCTAATTAACGATTGATTATTGTGTAAAATCAGTAATGTGTAAAATCAGTAATGTGTAATGTGTAAAATCAGTAATGTGTAATGAGTAAAATCAGGGTACACTATGTACCCTGATTTTACACATTGTATTAGCAGAAACTATAATTACTCTCAAAGGAGTGACTTTTTCTTTAGTTTTATTTGGTTTCTTTGTTTCATGGTATATCTGAATTCACTGGTTATTTAATACCAAAGTCTTCCTTGTAGAAATGTTTGTGTTGATTCTGAGGCGATAAGTGGGTATGTACTTTTTCCAAAGGTATTAGTCCTAAAGGATAAATAAAGGGTGAACTGGAGTTCAAATTATTTAACTTGCATGTCACACCAGCAAGTTAGCCATTACATCAGCAGAACAAATTCAAGTCCTATTGTAAGATTCTACTTTGGGCTTTGTCCAAGGGGTTTTGACTCCGAAAGTATACCAGACCATAGAGTCATTAGATTACACTTTTTGGCCCTTGTCTTTTTTTAAGCAGTTTGTGCATTCAAAAATCACTTCTGTGTGCCCCATTAACTAAACCTAGTGCCATATATGTTATCTGATGAAAGCAACAAGCTGAAAACGTACAGGTATGCAAGAACTAAATATATAAATTCTAAATATACAAATCTCTTCATGGACGAAGTAGTTTTCATATGTATATATATATATATATATATGTATATATATATATATATATATATATATATATATAGAGAGAGAGAGAGAGAGAGAAAGAGAGAGAGACGCGCGCGCGCGTGTGTGTGTGTGTAGGTTTGCTTATACCTACGAAGTGATGATTTAATGTAGTTCACCGGAGACATTAAAGACCTGGTTTCTTAAAATACTAATTTTATCATATATATATATATATATATATATATATATATATCACTGTTCACAAAATTTCACAAAGCTCTTCTCAAATTTCGATATGCGCACCCCCCACACACATATACATACACACACATATCTATTTGTGTAGTTAGGCAGCAGTCTTTCTTTTAAGCATGTTTGATTAAATAATACAGACACATTTTTTTCTATATAATTTTATCATGAGCCTTGCAAGTTTCCTGATAAGTGGCTTGGTTTCAGGTTGGAATTGGTGTATGAATTTACCAAAATTGTCCCGAGCGCGTTCGGACCTTTCATAGGCCATCATCAGGGGTTGCTTGCATGTGTAAACTGTGTTTTTAAAGAGTTTTGAAAGGTTTCATGTTTTTTATAACATAACAAAATTACGTAAACGCAAAGTTGGATAAAACTGAGATGCTCATGAATTTAAAAACGGAAAGCGTGTCATCAACCGAAAAAGACATCGACACACGGCTAACGAAGGCATGGACAGCTATCGATAGGCTTTCGATCATATGGAAATCAAACCTGACAGATAAAATGAAACGCAGTTTCTTCCACGCTGTGGTCGTGTCGATACTGCTATATGGATGTACTACTTGGACGTTGACTAAACGGTTGGAGAAGAAGCTAGACGGCAATTATACAAGAATGTTTCGAGCAATATTGAACAAGTCCTGGAAGCAACACCCCACGAGGCGCCAACTGTACGGTCACCTACCACCTATCACGAAAACTATACAAGCTAGACGAACCAGACATGCCGGATACTGCTGGAGAAGCAAGGACGAGATCGTAAGTGATGTACTCCTGTGGACCCCCGCATATGGCCAATTAAAAGCAGGACGACCAGATCGAACATTCATACAACAGCTATGTGATGATACGGGATGTAACCCTGAAGACCTGCCAGAGGCGATGAATGATAGGGAGACGTGGAGAAAGAGGGTCTGGGATATCCGTGCTAGCGGCACGACATGATGATGATGATGATGATATTGATGGAATATTAAAAAAAATTTAAAAATTATAAAGGAATTTCAGAGGCATTCATAGGGAGAACATTTTCAAGATATGTGCGAGTAATACATACATAAAAGTACAGTATAAGAGATAAGAAGAGATCAGACGCTGATATAATTCATTCAGGTATATAATCAGTTAAAATGTTCTCTGCGTAACTTTACCTATATAGTCTTTGTCAAAAACACAGAATTTAGAATATCAATTAGCAATAAATCCCCAACATTAAAAGGAATATCAAATACTGCGCTAGTACTTAATTAAATCAGATAAGCCATTAAGAACCTAGTAAATATGTTTTAACAGTCACAACGGCCTGTCTTTGGGCTTAGTGTATACTATCTTTATCCTGCATGGTAATACCTTTTAACCACAAAAGTGTTGTCGAGTAAACGATAGTAAAGTTTTGAGACTCCATTTCTAGAGATCTTAGGGAGTTTGAAGTTACCTTTCTTTGCTATAATCAAAGTTCCACTCTGACCTGGAGTGATAGTATATTTTATGGCTCCAGCTATATGTCTTAAACATATGTCTAAAATTATCTGGATAAGATAGGACCGGTGTCAAAAAACTCTTAAGAGAAAATTGCAAAAACATGTAATTATGAATGCATACCGAAGGCGGTTCTCTAAATAATAGATATAAAATAACCTTGGCGTGTAGTCAAATAAATCAGTCAACTGTCGGATTACCTGCAATTTAAATCTATTTTTGAATATAATGCTATGCAACTTTTTTCAAAAATATTTCTTTGCGTATTTGAATTATAATAAATATTGTTAAAAATATTCCAACGAAGTGATTATCTCTGAAGATACTAAAATATAATACAACCGAACAGTATTTTGATGGATAATGTGCACTGTTCGATATGAAATTATATATTTATCTATTCTTTAATAATTTTACTGAATAGATAAGATCGATTCTTGATATTGAAATATTTCATGGAAATAACAGATGACATATTCCATAAATATCTCATGAGATATTTTTTCGTGAAACCACTTTTTAATAACTTTATTTCATGAAACCATTTTATTTTTATGCCAACTTGCTTTATAAAATTCGTTGGTGTATTTAAATTAAGATATACAGAATAGCAATTCGGGAAAAATGTTCTTTTTTTTTCTCGCGTGAAAATCATAATTTTTCGATTCAAGATAACAATTGTAAATAAGATCTATTTTAAAGTACATTTATCCTGGAGTAAGTTTACTTCTTTTAACTTAAAATTCGTGCTACATTTACACCATTCATAGATTTATATGTGTCTCAGATGATGGAGAATAATTGAACGTTCACAACTGGTGCACTTGATTTCTATACGCAGATTTACGACCATTTAATAAAATAAGAAAAAAAAAATGCTTCTAAAAGATTCTTCATTCATTTTCAAAACGCCTTATGATTGGATATGACACACGAAAACCATGTTTTTAACGTTTGCATATTAGAAGACGGAATATAAAATGATGATCTTTTTTCTTTTGGTTCAATTTCAATTTCAGGAAGCACTTCATTAAATTTCATATACTTTCTATTTCGAAACAAAACAAAAATAAACAGAAAAAAAAGAACAAGAAAACAAAAAAAGGAAAATTGAAAAAAAGAAATAAACGAAAAAGAAAAGTTGAAAGAAAAAAAGAAAAAGAAACGGGAAATGGACAGGGAAAGTTTTTTTTTTTGTTCAATATCTGGAAATCCTTTTTTTTTTTTGTCATTATTCACAATCTGGTTATCATATTTTTTCATGAAATTATTCAGGATTCTATTGCAAGTATCGAAAAATCATTTCTTTATATTGATTCTATTATTTCCATACCTCTGTAGATTAAACACACTTTCCAGGTGACTAATATTAAAACTGCGCAGATTGAATTCATATTCTCATTCGCCTGCTACACTGCTCAGTTGGCTGGGGATGTAGAATACGCCGACTGCATCTCTGCTGATAAGTAAGAAATCCTTCAACGAGCGCCCAGTATATTACCCTAAACCATCTGATAGTGAGGCTCCAGTACTACAGCTTTAAGAATGTGAAATGCCACAAGTCCCATGTCCATTCTGACAGGATTGATAGTGATTGTTAGGGTACAATCTCTCGGTCAAATAGATCTATTTATTCATTTACTATACATTAAAGCATTTAACTGTGCGTAAAAAATTGACTATTATATTGAATCATTAGAATTTCCTGCGACACATGAAACCACTAAACAGTGTGCAAAAAATGGCTATTATTAGATTATAAAGGAATACTTGATAGACAGAATTACTAATGATAAATAAGTAAAGTTGGTGACCTTAGTGGAGGGTGACCCTAACGCTCCCTTTTGAATAGCTACTACACCGAGGTGTAAGGGAGGGATCTACTCCATTCCCTAGATTACTCCACTTTACTCTTGATCCTCACCTTACAGTGCTGAAAGCTAATCAAAGCGGCATCAAGTACCATTTTTTGAGTCTTTGGTATGACTCGATCAGAGATTGCACCCCTGTCTCCCGCACCATTGGCGAACACTCTACTCATTAGGCTAACTAATGATAATATAGCAATATTTGAAGACTTTTCCTGGTGTGCTACAAGAACAGTTATTTTTTATCACAATAGTTCAAATCACTTAACTCTATGCAAAAAATTTATTAATATCATATAAAGTTATTAATATTAAATATCAATATTTGAAAGTACTTTTCAGAGAGCAAACAAATTATCAATATTAAAAAGACTTATTATTGTTAAATGACAATGCTTGAAATTATTTAACAGTGCTCAAATAAATGATTAATATTTAAAAGAATTATTCCTGCTAAATAACAATAATTGAAATCATTGAACATTTGAGCAAAAAAGGGTTAATAATAAATATAATTTTTACAATTAAAAAGCAATACTTAAGACCATTTATCTGTGGACAAACAAGTCGATTTTGGTTCTTTTAAAGATAATGTTACTTATATAATATTACCTAACAAATAATATACAATATATATGAATAAACATGATTTGGCATTAAACAACTCACAATGGTCGATATGACATAAAATATAACGAAATCAGATGCTGCTAATCCAGAACGGTTTTGCTATGTAGCTATCTGAAAAATCTGATCTTTCAAAATCGTAAACATATCTAAAATGTTACAAATGGTTCTAATTGCTTTCTAAGTTACTTGCTAATTGTCATAGTCCTTATATGAGATAATTTGCTAACTTGTGCCGACTGTGGCAGAATATTCCGTGAGTTATTCGGTTTCACTGTTTAAAGACCATCAATCTCACGTTATGACTACTTTTAATAAAAGATCAGTTGGTTTCAGGTTTTCGTTGAAACAGTTTAAGCCATGGATCAGTTACACAAAGGAAAAAATAAATAAAACGAATTCCAGAATACACATATTATTATTTTTATTCCCTCTTCTAATTCATCCAAGTAGAGGGTGAGAATTGGGACACTTCATTCGTCAAAAGAGTCGAAATATTTGGACGGTCATCAGTTTTCTGCACCATTCTGTCTAGAGGAAAATTCCTAATTCTGTTATCTATTGAATTGCAAGCACCCGTAGTGGCTCACCATTAATATCCTGGGACTCGATTCCCCACTCTTGTGCTGAACGACGTAGTTTTCAGTCCTCAGTTATTCTTGAGCCCAGGTGATGGATACGCTATTTATCTAAAGAATTATGCACTGCTATATGGATGCACTACATGGACGCTAACAAAACGACTGGAGAAGAAGCTAGATGGCAATTACACAAGAATGCTGCGTGCAATCCTGAACAAGTCCTGGCAGCAACACCCCACAAGACACCAACTGTACGGCCACCTGTCCCCTATCACGAAAACTATTCAAGTTAGACGAACCAGACATGCAGGACACTGCTGGAGAAGCAGAGATGAACTCATAAGAGATGTACTCTTATGGATCCCCACACATGGCCGCGCAAAAGCAGGATGACCAGCACGAACGTACATTCAGCAGCTATGTGAGGATACAGGATGTCGTCCTGAAGACCTACCTAAGGCGATGAACGATAGGGAGGAGTGGCGAGAGAGGGTCAGGGATATCCGTGCTACCAGCGCGATATGATGATGATGATATCTATCCATCTCTCTATGAGTGTAAGAGTCATAAATCTCATACTCTCCTATTCACTCTGAGGAACATGTATATTTCTCCTGTACATACATAAGTCGGCCAGATTTTTCCTATGAGTAATTAAATCACTTTGTCTAAACATTACATTCATAGCAACCAAGATCCACAATGCTTTACTACGCAACTAAATAAAATCGAAAAATGGGAAAATACTTAGGAAAAACCAAAATGGCTTTCGGAGAAATCGATCCACAACATCACAAATTTTGACTATCCGTCGAATTCTAGAAGGTGTCCGTGCAAAAAAAAACCTTGAGGCAACAATCTTTTTCGTCAAATTCTCCTAGGAATATGAGTCCATATACAGAGGAAAGATGGAGCAAACACTTGTCGCCTCCGCACCCCACCAAGAAATCATCGCAGCCACAATGATGCTTTATAAGACACAAAAGTTAAGTCCGCTTATCGGATGGAGACACAGACTACTTCGACATTGTGGCAGGTGTGCTGCAAGAAGACACGTTAGCCCCATACTTGTTTCCTATCTGCAAAGATTACGCGCTTAGAACGCCTAATGATTTAATGAAAGAAACCGGTTTCAAGCTGGCAGAGGAAATTAACAGAAATTACCCCGCACTAACAATTACATACGTAGACTACGCTGATGACATAGCGCTTCTAGCGAATGCACTCGCGCAAGCCGAATCCCTGCTACATATTCTGGAACGATCAGCATTTGGCAGAGGCCTCAATGTCAACGCAAACAAGACGGAATACACGTGCTTTATCAAAGTGGCAGCATCTCCACACTAAAAGGTGTCCTTTGAAACTAGTGGAAAATTTCACTTACCGACGAATCTGTGTCTCATCAACCGAGAAAGACATCAACACGTGACTAGCAAAAGCAAAGACAGCTATCAATAGACTATCAGTCATATGGAAGTCAGACCATTCCGATAAAATCAAACGCAGTTTTTTCCAAACAGCATTCGTATCTATACTGCTATATGGATGCACCACATGGACCCTAACTAAACATTTGGAGAAAAAGCTTGACAGCAATTACACAAGAATGCTGCAAGCAATGTTTTTAAAAAAAATCCAAAAGGCTACGCCTCTACAAAGCAGCAGCTGTATGGTCATCTACCACCCATCACGAAAACTATACAAGTTAGACGAACCAAATATGCGGGACACAGCTGCAGAAGTAAGGACGAACTCATAAGCGATATTCTCCGGTGGGCCTCTTCATATTGACAAGCCAAGGTAGGACGACCAGCTAAGAACCTATATACAACAGCCCTGTGCAGGTGTAACCTGGAAGAACAACAGCCCTGTGCAGGTGTAACCTGAAAGAATCCCAAGGAGCAATGGACAATAGAGACGGTTGGAGAGAGAGGGTCAGGGAGATCCGTGCTAACAGCGCGACATGATGGTGGTGAAATTAAGTATTTATAAGTAATCTGTTCCCTGACAAGAATATTGGGAATCTTCTTTGTTTTGTTCGTAATAATTGATAATATGGGCATATTTTGATGTGTGTTCTAACAACTCTATTTTTACACATCTTAATAAATTCGATCCCAGTTTGAAGCATCTCAGGTGTCTAAACATAATGAAAAGTTGTGATCCAACTAAACTGTGTCTGTGGATGACAATTTATACACTCCCCCAGTGGGTTGAGCACGTGAGTTAGGCATTGCTGGCTGCCATCATTGCGTAATCGTAAAGCACTTCTCATAAATTGAGCATTCTGGTAGCCGATAGTACATATATGAATATATCCCTAAAAATCCCTTCGATTACGCTGAGATTGACGATAGCTCAGGGGTAAGATATTCAACTAACGTAAAGTGAGGTGGGTTTCGAACCCTGCTTGAAGCATCTCGCGTTTCGAGTCACACTGAAGAGTTCTGATACAACTAAATAGTCTCTCTGTGGATTACAATATATATATATATATATATATATATATATATATATATATATATGTGTGTGTGTGTGTGTGTGTGTGTTGAAAGGTTTAATCAAAACTAGTACAATATATATATATATATATATATATATATATATATATATATATATATATATATATACTCATCTATCCTGAGATACAAATGTATGCCAAGTTTTCAGCGGCTGGATGAAATAAAATTGCTTTGTTTATTCCAAATGTAGTTTTCTTTCCTAAGATTGAAAGACTGTTTAGTACGGGTATTCTGCTTGGTTTTGTTTCTTTGTTTAATGGCAAATCAATATTTACAGATTATGTAATGCCAACGTTATCTTTGTTGAAAGACAGTCGTGCTATAATTCAACTCATAGCTTGGAGATAAGGGTTTTTATATCTTTCCCAAAGTCTGTTAATCCGAAAGTGCACGTAATAGCGTGACTTGAGTTCGAACTCCCTAACTATGATGGCGTTCTCTAGTACTTAAGATATTGCGTTAAGAAGATTGTACAGCTATCTATAGGCATACCTATGGCAAGCTTCCACGGAAATAAAGCAAAGTATGTCTTGTAGATTAGCATGTATTCCATAACATATCAACCTTTCACCGGCTCACGTTTAGGTCTCGCTGAAAGTTAAGGTATCTTTTTACTATTTCTATTTCATCTTACATTTTATTTCTCAATTCAGTACTTTCTTCATTCATTTATTCATCTCTTCATTCATTCATTTTTTTTCTTTCTTTCTTTCCTGTCGATATTTTTTTTTTCTGATTCTGATATTACCGTTTTTATTTCGTATGTAATTTTATTTCTAAACACATTCCGTTTTTTTGTATACATTCATTCCTCTATTCATTCTTTCTATTATTCTCCATCTTTTTTTACATATCACCTTCTATTTCTATGTACCTTTTTTTTTGTTTCATACATTCATTCATTCATTCCTTTATCTAATTATTAATTTCTCCTTCTTTTCTTTTATATATTATTTTCTCATTCTGAATTTACAAACATTATGTTATTTATCTTTCTAGTTCTTTGTGGAATGGATATAATGATAGATATCAGTAACTAATGTCAGCATACACTTCAATAAAACATGTTACTCTGCAAAACGGTAAATCATGTCTACATACGAGTTGATAAAACATGTCAACATACACAACGGTAAAACATATCTGTATACGCATCAGTACAGCGTGACAAAATACGCATGAGTATAACATGTCAACGTATGCATCGGTAAAACATATCAACATACACCTTGGTAAAACATTTTAGTATACGCATTAATATGGCATGACACAATACACATGAGTAAAACATGTCAATATAAGCATCGTAAAAGCGTAGACTGCAATTGTCAAGTTATTTAACATATGGAAATTTGGTATTTCTTGTAAAATAAAACGGTAAATTTCTCCAAGCTGTAATTGTGTCAGTCTTTATTCCTTAGAATCATTAAAATTAAACAAAAATAGTTAATTTCTTCTCATGTTGTTCCTTCCACTATTGGAAGCATTAAGCATAAAAATCTGTAAAGCATGTCAACAGGCTTTAAAATACAGGGTGATCCCCCCCCAAAAAAGAACAAACATATTTCTGACTGAAATTCATAAATTAAATTCTAGCCTTTTCTTTTTTTCAGGATATTCTGGAGAGACCATAACTTTTGTGCAAAGCATCCAAGATTACTGAAACTTTTGGGCATATTTTTGTAGAAGTAATAAAACAGTTTATGGGTTCTGTTTTTTTTCTTTTTTGGTCACCCTGTACTTATTAAAAAAAGTTCATGGATTCTGTTATTTTGGGTTTTTTTTTACCCTGTACTTATATGGAAAACATAAAGAATGTACTTATATTTAAAGCATAAAGAATGTTAAAACATACTTTACGGAGTTATGTAAAACATGTCAATTTAATATTAATGTAATGAGAACATTTGGTGTGTGATATCTGTGTGGGTGTATGAGTGTGTTCCCGATGCGTTTCAGAAATATACTTGAGCCTTTTGTCATTCAATGAAATTCTTGGTAACAGAGCTTCTATACATATGGAGTTAAATTTATGATAATAGTTCAAACAGTCTCCACCCGATCAGCTTCTCTGTCAGCACATTCTTGAATTCTTCCAAATGTAATTCAAATAGTTTTTAATAGCATAATATATATATATATATATATATATATATATATATATATATATATATATATATATATATATATATATATATATATATATATATTAAAAAAGCTGAGATAATATTCAGTCACTTACTGAAATTAGTTTATTTTATCTCGTGGTCAAAAATCCGCAACACACAGTGAGAACGGACTCAGTAACAAAGTTATGATCGCCTAGCTTTTCAAACTTTACATCATTCCAAATCATCAAATTATTGTCATTAATCAAGTTTTCTTTGCCTGCTACAAATTCTTCAGGTTGTATATAATTCGTGCTGTTCCTAAATAGTTAGTCATTTAAGTACTGAATAAGATCAGCATTGCTTAATGTTGACGTTCTGGCGGGAGCAGGTGCTTCATCGTGACTGACACTCAGTGATATTGCGTATTTTGCATCTCATTTTAATCATTTTTATCTCATCATTCTTAATTCTATTTCACTTTGTGCTTTTTATTGTAAGCTTTACCTTTTCACAGCTTTTTAGCTTTAATTCTCTCTCTCTCTCTCTCTCTCTTTCTCTCTCTCTCTCTCTCTCTGTGTCTGTGTCTCTCTCTCTCACTTTATTTTACCCTCAATCTTATTTCTGGTTATCATATTCGTGGCACTCCTCCCAATCGATTTCTATTAGACTTGTGAAATGCACAGGTGTCAGTTATATTTATTTCATGCGGATCCAGTTACAAGGGAGCGGTTATTAAAGATATTAAGTTCAGTATCCCCAAGAAATAGCTTTAAATACTAGAGATAAAGGAAATATTTCCAAATTTAATATATCTTTGAAAAGTAAAGTTTTATTTTCATTTTTATTTTTAATAGAAATACATTGGCGAGTATGTGTAAATGAGTGCGTTCAGTGTATAAAGTATGTGTGTGTGTGTGTGTGTGTGTGTGTGTGTGTGTGTGTGTGTGTGTGTGTGTGTGTGTGTGTGTGTGTGTGTGTGTGTGTGTGTTTGATTGTGAGTGTGCCTGTGTGTGTTTGAGTGTGTGAGAGTGATACGATTCTGAAATATACTCGTGGCTTACAGTTATCCAATAATATTTTCGTTACAGAGTTTCTATTCATTTGGGATTACATTTATGATAAGATTTCAGTCTCTACTCGTTCACCATCACTGTCAGCACATTCTTGGAATCTTCTAAAAGTAATTCAAATAGTGATAATAACACTATGTAAAAACGCTTAAGACCCAAAGGAAGATTGGAAAAAAATTGAAGATAATGCTGAACAGGGGAGACTCTTTGTAATTACAAACAACTCCAATAAATGTGAGGATAATTTTAATAATTGTCAGTATCAATGTCTGTCCTCTCAGTATATCTACTTGTCTGTATGCCCATATATATACATATATATATATATATATTATTTATCGGCCGACCGTAGTCAAGGGCTACCTGAAGGTCTCTTTTCCTATAACTACTACACTATGGTGTACTGGCTATAGCATGGAGGGTGCATTTCCTTTCCCTGGATTGAACCACCTACATTTGGTTCACACCTTAAATGTTGAGTATTAAGCAAAGAGTCTCCCAGACCATTCTACCCACTATGCCAATGGATGTTGGAATAAAAAGCATCCTTCACTTTCTCTCTCAAAATATTTATGCTCTGACTAATATTATCTTTTCTTACACAAACATGCTTTGTACTTCTGTTTTTCGTCAAATCTTCCCTCATTTTATAGAAATACAAATCTATTAATTTGCAGATATCTATATCTATTCAATCCCAAACACCTTCTTGTGTGTGTGTGTGTGTGTGTGTGTGTGTGTGTGTGTGTGTTGTGTGTGTGTGTGTGTGTGTTTGATTGTGAATGTGCCTGTTTGTGTTTGAGTGTGTGAGAGTGATACGATTCTGAAATATACTGGTGGCTTACAGTTATCCAATAATATTCAAATATATATATGTGTGTGTGTGTGTGTGTGTGTGTATGTGAGGCAAGTTTGGCAAAATGTACTTCTAACAGGACCACAAAACCATAACAGACATCGCCACAAAAATAGACTATAATATAAGTGGTAATTAAAAAAAAAGGAAAAGCCACAATTTCAAGTTTTATTGGTACCATCGTCAAGTGATCTGGTAATATACTCATCAGATGATCCACGTCGTCAATTTCGGATTCATTAGGTTTTATCGTGCTATATATTTATATATATATATATTAACAGAGACATCATTGGTAATGAAAGAGTGGGGGGGGACTATAATAAAAAATAAAATGAATGAGGGCCCTTTCGTCCGGCGCTTTTCAAGTTTTATACACCGGAAATCAGATAAAAACGGGGGTATATAATATATAGTTTGGATTGCAGGGACGAAAAAAAAAACCTATGTCACCCCATTTTTTTTTCTTCTTCACATCGTCCCTGCAATCCAAACTATATATTCTAAAGCGCCGGACGAAAGTGCCCTCGTTCCTTTTCCTTTTTTATTATAGTCCCCCCTCTTTCATTACCAATGATGCCTCTGCTAATCTGTTTATATAAATTTTCTTGTACCATAAATCTAATATATATATATATATATATATATATATATATGTATCATGTCGTCCTGCTAGCATGGATTTCCCTAACTCTCTCTCATCATCCGTCTCTATCATCCCGCGCTTCCGACAGGTCTTCCACGCTACATCCTCTGTGCGTACAGATCTGAAAAGTTTTAGCTGGTCGTCATACACTTGCATATCCGTTTGAAGTTATCCATAGAAGAACGTCGCACATGAGTTCATACTTGCTCCTCCAGCAGTGTAACGCATGTCTTGTTCGTCTAATTTTGATGGTCTTCGAGAGGAACGAAGGAACAAATTCGTCTACCAGCGGTCTACCCAGGGAGACTGTCGCAGCCAGAATGATGCTCTATAAAAACGTGAAAGTAAATGTTTGCTCACAGGATGGAAACACAGACTTCTTTGACATTATCGCAAGTGGTCTGCAAGGGCACACATTAGCACCATACCTGTTCATAATTTGATGTCGATAGAATTAGTGAAAGAAAATAGCTTCTCACTGGAAGCAGAAAGAAGCAGAAAGAAGCAGAAAGAAGCCCGCACGAACTATTACAGACGCTGACGAGGCTTTAGACATTGCGCTTTTGGTAAATACATCCACCTAAGCAAAATCCCTGCTGCGTAATCTGTAGCTAGCTGCAGGTGGCATAAGTTTCTATGTGAACGCAGACAAAACGAAGTACTTGAGCTTTAATCAAAGAGGCGACCTCTCTACTCTAAATGGTGGTTCTCGGAAACTAGTGGAAAAGTTCACCTACCTCGGACGCAGGGTCTCATCTACGGAAAATTACATCAATACGTGACTAGCGAAGTCATGGACAGCTATCAATAAGTTATCGGTCATTCGTAAGTCAGACCTAGTCGATAAAACAAAACTCAATTTTTCCAAACTGCAGACGTCTTCAGACTACTGTATGGATGTACTACTTGGACCCTGACTGAGCATATAGAGAAAAATCTTGACGACAATTGTACAAGGATGCTACGAGCTATATTAAACAAATCATGGAAGAAACTTTCTACAAAACAGCAACTCTACAGCCACTTACAACCCATCTTATAGACCATCCAAATTAGACTAATTAGATTAGTGTGTGCGTATTATATATATATATATATATATATATATATATATATATATATATATATATGTGTGTGTGTAGTAAGAAAGAAGAAACAAATCCGACACTATGAAAATAGATAGGGATAAAAAACACGAGAGCTTCAGAGAATTATTTTATTCGTAGAAATATTTGCCATCCTTGAACGTCAGACCTTCTTTGCGACGTCTAAGTTATTAAATAAAACGAAAAAGATGAGTGAGTTTTAAAACAATATATTTCCTTTGGAACATTATTGTTCAAATCTGTGTTATGTAATTAGCGTTCTAAAATTTACTAAAAAATCCGTATCACATCTATCTATCTACCTATCTATCATTAGATGTTTATATCATTTAGCTTAGATCTATCCATCATAACATTCCATAGAATATCAATTCGTTTTTTCAGTGTTAACCATTTTTCTCAATCCGTTTAATTATATAATCTGTTTATTTATCAATCTTTTTTAATGTATGTTCTAATGATAAAGCCGAATTTTTCTAAATAAGGGATTTTGTAACTTTTCAGCACCCATATGACCATATAAGGAGACAAACTGAAAAAAAAAAATCCTGAAATTTGTTTATAAGTTTTTGGAATTTAATAATTACATTAGTTAATATCCATCATTAAAAAACGCAAGTAATCGTTCTATCACATATTTTTTTCAAACCATAATGCTATCGGAAACCGGGTTTTTCGTTTTGTCTTCTTATTTAGGGAGGTAGGAGAGGAAATGTTTTCCAAGATAGATATTAAAAACATAATTGAACCATACAGACAGAGATAGAAGTTAACACAGATAGACTGTTTAAATTGGTAATTATGAAGTAAATAATATACATGTGAACATAGATAGATAGATAGATAGATAGATTAAGAAGAGAAGGAAGAAGAAAAGAACACATCTTGGAGGATTGCGTTGATGCATCAATACAAGGACTCGAAGAATACATTAAAATAGCAAGGAGGGTCTAATTAGAGCAGCCAGTAACAGAAATAATAGAATAAGGACAACTAGAAAAACAATAATCAGAAAATAAAACGAGGAAGAAAAACAACAGTATTGATACTTCAAGCGGAAAACTGGTGAGATTGCATACAAGACATGAACATAGCTAAAAAAGTGAAACCTCGTGAGAAAAACTGAATCACTCCTTGTAACAGTACAAAACACCGCGATAAGAACCAATTATTTGAAAGATAAAATTGATACTACACAACAGAATAGCAAGTGTAGATTATGAAACAATAAATCACATAGTAAGTGAATGTAGCAAAATAACATAAAAACAAGGTCTAAATTTGGCATGGATAGGTGGGAAATGTTATCAAATGGGAATTGTGCCAGAGAATGAAATTGCACCGTACTATCAAATGTCATACATGAAACTAAATTCGCCCAAAAGAATAAGACGCATATAATTCTCAGAGATGTTTATATACAAAGGTAATTCTGGCTAGAATATCAGTCCTAATGTTAATTAACAAGAGAACTTAGCATCTTGTCGGAATTCATCTTTACGGCGGAAACGGTCGGCAAAAGACTTAGAAAACAAAAGCTGGATTAATTGGAAAAAAGAGAAAGTATCCAGAACATGCTAATCACAGTACTGTTAAGAATAGTTAGAATACTCAGAAAAGTCCTGGAAACCTGAATAAAGTTGTATTCATGCAGCCTCCGGAGAAAAGCCACCAGTTAACGTTGATATGAAAGACTGGCAAGGAAGGAAATGATGATATTTATGAAGTTGGATTTTTTTTCATATAAAGCAGAATAATCAATGAACTATGTATAGTGATATTGGGCTGTGGTTGTATGCAATTTACGTAGGAAGGTATACACTGTATATATGGAGAAAATGAGGAGATACAAATGAAGGTAACTGAACATTAGACTGAAATAATAATTTACTTGGTAATATCATAACAGCTTGTTTGTATATTTCACCATCGACAACGAGTAATGACAGTACGGACTGACTTCTCTCTCTCTCTCTCTCTCTCTCTCTCTCTCTCTCTCTCTCTCTCTCTCTCTCTCTCTCTCTCTCTAGCGCGCGCCACCTGTCTTTATCAGCCGTCGCTTTTGGTATGTTATCTAGATGACATCCAGTGTTCACACGAAGGTTGATATGCCATTGAACAAAGGAATAAAACCAAACCATTACAGCAGTGAAAGCACTTGGCCCTCTTTTCTTCTGCATATGAAATAAAATATCTCGTAAAAATCTACAAACAGGACAATACTTAAAGAAAAAAGGTATATGAGAGTGCAAAAATGGTTGAAAGGGAGAAGTGAAAGCGGAAGAAGAAACGGAAGAATAAGTTACTTATTATCTCAGGTAACAAGTCCCGTATAATTTCCAATCAGTTAGCGAGTTATATATATATATATATATATATATATATATATATATATATATATATATATATATATATATGTATATATATATTGGTACAGAAGTAAAACTAGGAATATTCTAGTATAATAACAAACAATTTTAACATAATTCAAGATTAATTTTAATTTAAAAAAATAAACAACAAAATAGGAAGATAGATACAAAATAGAACATTTACTCAATGTGACCACCATTTTCTCAATTATGTTGTCAACTCGCCTTCGAAAGGATTTTCATGCCTTCAAAATAAATTCTTCAGACATTTCATCTCATTCCTCTTTAATAGTAGTCTTAAGCGAACCAATATTTGGACGGGAAATTTCATTAATTTTTTTTTCAAAAACGCCCTATATACCGTGATTAAGAGGGTTAAGGTCTGGGCTAGATGGCGGCCATAGAGAACTTCCAATAATTTCGGATTTTTTTTTTGGCAGGGTTGGTGTCGGCGTTAAGCAAATCATATATTATTTGTCGTTTCTTTTCTTGCTCACTCATATTGGGATAAATTTTAATGAAAAATGCTTGAATAATAAAGCTAATCATGAAAATTGTGATTTATTGCATTTTTTCTTTTTTAATTCGACGAATCAGACAAAAAAGTTTTTTAAAAACTATTCCACCCTGCAAAACATGAATCAGAGTGTTAACGTGAGCAACTATTAATCAAATAATACACTGAAATACAGTGGGCATATGAATTTAGGTAGGCACAAATTTAGTGTAGTAAAAGATGTTGAATTGCCAATACGTATACTATCAAAAACTAATTGTACTTACTTTTTCATCACTATTTTCTTTTAAATAAAAATGAGTTTTATAGCTTATGTTTTCATATGTCGAGATTGTCTGCTGATACCCATTAAAGCAGGAACACTGGTCTACTCGAAAAAAAAAAAAAACAACAAATAAACAAAAAGACATTTACATAAAATGTAGTCACCTTAATACGCAAGGATTTTTCTAAGTGAATATTTCATTTACGAACCAAGACGAACGCAGTTTCATAGACTCTAAATTAGATTAGCTCCGGAAATCTGATTCTTTTATTCTTCAATTTCCAAAGGGAAGAAAAATATAAGAAAATCAATCTATTCATGCAGAAACAAAACAAAAAATCGTTCATGTGTCGCAAAAGAAGAATAATCTCGCTGGTGATATTTTCCAGATGTAGTTTACAGACATCATCTTATCAAGGGACAAAATGATATTAAAAGAAAAAGAAAAATTATATAGGATTTCTGTGTATCTGTTTATCGAGTAGCCTCAAAATATGGAAAGGAATAAAAACGTGTGAATCAAAAATGAGGAGTACACACAATAAAGTTAAGATAAATTATTTCAGTGTTGAGAAGGTCGGTTTGATATTAACCATATCTCTTTTCTGCATGAATAAAGAAACACATCATGCTGACCACGGTTTGGTAATAATCATTAAAATATATGTATATATCATATAGATTCTATTAAAAATATAATTGTAAACACTGATTTGTATTGTCCTTGTACTCACTTTAACTTATTTAAATGGCATGTCAACCCGTTTGTATGTGTAACGTAAAGGCCAAGGGATTTCGGTTTATGCCTTTGAGTTTAGTTAGGCTGAGAACCTTTCAGTTCAGCACATGGGTTAGTTAGGTGCAACATTGAGGCAGGTGTTAACGTGGGCGCGCGCAGGCGGATGGAGGTGTCACTCAGATGTCACAATAGTCCGAGACGAAACGGGTGACGAAGTGCGAGTGACGTCACGCACCGGAAGCTCGCAGAGGTTTGTGGAGAATTGAAAGAAAGTCAGAGAGTTGAGTCCTAGACGCCAAACGAGGAGAATCGACTTTTGGAACTCACAGACGCGAGGCGAACGTGCGCCCTATGGGGCCGCTCGAGATGGGGGCTAAATGAATAAGACAGCGTAGATGATTGTGCCTCTCCTCCTTATGTCGAAACCTTTAACTCAAAAGTAATAAAAAGGTTTCGTACCTGAACCAACAAGTCGTTACGTGTTTTCGAATTTCGAGATTCCTATGTTCTTTATATGTTCTATCGTTATGAACATTATATGTCCATTTCGCACATGGCGTTAATTGTGGCTATGGAACATATGTATTTTGTGCAGAGATGTTGGTTAATTGAGTATATTTTACGTCTATGTTTACATTTTTTGTGCAGATTATAAAGTTTTTCTCTACATGGCTATAAAATATAAAATATTTCTTTTAAATAAAGATAAGTGGAAAACATATTTTTTTACCTTTTCTTGGGACAGTAACATATACTACCACTACAGGCCAGAATGGAGGTGGGACTAATGGCAATGAAGTCATGCACCACAGTAACGAGAAAACCTAAACTACGGTCATATCAGCAGATACTTTTTTTCCTAAGCAGCACCGAGAGGGCGATATTCAACCGTTTTATTTCAATGCTTGGCTTTACGAGCCCTTCCCTTCTGACGCCTCGTCTCCAAATTTCTGCTGCGCTAATAATGACATTGCCCATGATATTGCTGCTATCTTTAAGTTTGTCTGCTGCCAGCAGTCAACGTTTATAGGCTTGAGCATCCAGGTGTCCTAAAAGGAAAACATCACAAGGGGATGGATCCCTAAAGAACTGGTATGTCATCATGTGAAGTGATCTTGAAGAAATTCTCTCAGAACTTCTATTCTATTCTATTCTATTCTGCGCTTTGGTTGGGGTAAAACCATTCATTTCTATGTTCATATCCCACTCTATTATTGCAGAAAAAATGGCATGAATTCTGCTACATTAAGACATACAAACCACTTGATCGTGTTACTAGTGCCTGTGCCATGGCAATTGCAAATCTGGAAGAAGTTCTCTTTGTGGGCATGTTCATATGTGATCCTATTTACCAACCCCTCCGCTCGGGCAGGATATGACACAAGGTCAATTTTTAAGCATGTTTATATGTGATGAAACTTGCCATCGTTTTGTAAAAGCTAAAATGCCTGAATTTGTATTCTATAATTACACATACACGAAAATGAACTAAATGTCAAGAAGACAAAACACACTGTCACACATATTCTGGTAAATATTTTATTTAAGAAGATATTACTTGCTTCTTCATACTAATTAACTAACAAAAAGAGAATAGTGAGTCTATTTATCCATCCCTCTGCCAAAAGTGGGTTTTGATACAAGGTCAATTTTTATGATCTGTATTGATGGTTTGAATTAAGATATTTCCTTTTCCTAGAGTTGTTGACAAACCAAAGAACACAGTCTAACCTAAAATTAGATCGTAGTGAACTAAAACTCACTCGTCCAGAGTTTGAAATCGTGTCTCCAATTCCAATTCCTACAACGATAACTGTTACTCTTTGGGAGAGAGTAGAGCAAATGATTGATATCATAAATATATATAAAAACAAAGTTGATATCATCAATACAACTATGGGTATACGTAAGAAAAATAAAATTACCGAGCCTAGCTATTGAGTAAGAGTTGAGAATGAGTTTTAAATTAAGATTTGAATTTCAGGTAACCACTTTAAAAAAATAGAAAACCTGAATCATATGTTGTATTTCCTTCTCTTTCAAAACATCACAGAAGATTCCAGGGAATGAAAAAAAATATATAATTGTCATTTCATTTTGTTTCATAAGAAAAAAATCCTTCAGAAAGGTTTCGCTTCTTTTATTCATGTTTTTTTTTTCTTCTTTCATCTTTTCCTAAAATACAATTTGATTTTCGAACAATTTAATTCTTTTCAAAAATTCATTTCCTATTATCATCATTTTTTCCAAAAAAATTGGAATGTAGTTTTTGATATTTCAAATATCTTATCTACCTATCCCGAATCTACCTGTTTCTCATATAAATGAATTTGCTTTGTCAAAAAGAAACGTGTTTTCCTCCGTAGAAAGCAACATTCTATAGGAGGACGTTAAAAGATTCTCAACCCTACCAAAATGGGAATAAATTTGAGCTATAAAAAATGCTTTTCCTCATATTCATAAACATTTAAACACATTATACAATTAGAAAGACGCCTTTAAAAAACCGGATGGTAACGGCTAACCCACCCAATAAAGTTCAAAATATTTATATTACTTATTATACTAATAGAAAATATGCTGAAAAATCATCATTGATTGGAGATAAGATTTAAAATTTAACCGTCTGATATATCTGGAAATGAAATGGTTTTGTACGTTGGAATCTGTGACGCCCACAACCGCATTTAAAGTGTTATTCTACTCCCGGCAATAAGTAAATTGTCTAAATTACGCAGAAATGAAAATGAAACTAACATATCACTTTATTAGATATATCTATGAAAAATTACCACAATCAACTTGAAATACTGTTGTTCAAATCTGTTCAAAGAAATAGAAAATAAATTCAAACAGGCCCTCCAGACTAATTCGGATTTTCCTGCAAGCCTTTCCGACGGTCTCCTTATATAAATTGTTAAATGATGCCATTATCATTGCCATCAGTTAATCTTAGACGCCGTGGAAAATTTTCTTGGTCTTTTGCTCAACCGTGCCCCACATATCTTAATCAAAGATGTTGCAATCTTGGCAGTTCGGTGGCCTGGTTTTAAGGGTGATGTGAACACAAAATTATTGTTCACTGCTAAGAATGAACTCTTCTGTTTGTATGGCTTGGTCCAGAATACTGTTGTTTGATATAGAATCTTCCAACAACCCTTTACTCGATCTGCGTCAGCACTACCTTTGCCAGGTACTTGATGTAGGTTACCGTGTTGATTCTGAGTATGTGGGAAGATGAGTGCTGGTATATGGTCACTATTACTAATGAGCACTTCAAACATAATGTGACCTGAGTATTTGCTTTTTTGGATCTCACTTTAGGTTAACTCCCAAACATGGATATCTTTGTATTGTAGATTTCGAGGCGAATATATACTCATTGAAGAGTTATTTTTTACGGTAAAAAACAGTCTGATTTTAGTATACATACTTTAAATTCTTTTCTTACATATCAGTTTAATAGAAATTTAAAGCAATTTGATTTATAAATTTACATGTTGCTGTAATGCCACATATATAGGTAGTTCTTCCCAACGTCTTGAGTTAGAGTCAAGCAGCATGTTCCTAGAGATATTCATAACCGTACAACATCTGGGCATGCAAAATTGCTCGATTCTGACATCTGTGAGCATTTGGACGCTTTAAATAGTTGTGCGATTAATTATAACAATAAGTGCTTTGGTGTCTTGCATAGAGCCAGGAGAAAACAACATTTAGTTTTGCTGGAGGACCTTTACATTCTATTCTCTAGGCCAGCTCTGTGCAAGCAAAACCTTAAGCCCTCCTTAAATTTACTGAGAGACAATTGGTGCTTGACTCTTGACGGTTTTTATCCTCCCCCCCGCCCTTGTCTTGTTATCATTCTCATTTTTACCCTCCTTTTAATTAATTCTATTTACATTGTTTTAAACGACTTCTGATTTTGTCGCTTGACAAATGTCAGATGAAAGAGCGCATGCAATTCCAGTAATAACTTTTTCATATATCGTAATCTCCCTATTTGCATACGTCCCTTAGCATTTGTCTCTTTAAATTTGTATGTACCAATAATTTATTTCATAGTAGATGTATAAAAATCCACATTCCTATGGCTTCTTAAAAAATTTGTTTCGGAGATCGTATACCCCTAATCATGAACATGAAATCGTTAGTGATGAATTTAATTTTCAAGCTAGGTCATAATTCTGCCTCATGATATTGCTCAGCCACATACTGACAAAATAACCTGCGGAAGCACACTGACATCTGATATAAGCTGTTTACGCATCCATAATATTTTACCGATCATTCATCGATAGACTAACATATCTAAAGCATCTAGATATTTTGTTGCCCTGTGCAACATTCCGTTTCGGAGAAGACGAAATTGTTCATAGAATTCTTGTAGTTAAAACGTATGAGCATAAATAACGTTGTTAATGAACGGCAGAATCGTACAGACGTCCAGGGAAAATATTTTGATTGATTAAAACACTATTTAAGTTCAGTAATCCAAGAATAAACGTTCATTGAACAGTATTTTCCGAACAGCCAACTGCAGATATACATAACTGCACACACACACACACACACACACACACACACACACACACACACACACACACACACACACACACACACACACACATCTCTACAGAAACACCAAAGTGAAAGTGCGTTCACCAGATGGAGACACAGAATACTTCAACATTGTTGCAGGAGTACTACAAGGAGACACGCTAGCCCCATACCTCTTTATCATCTGTCTAGACTACGTGCTTAGAACTTCGATCGACAAAATCAGAGAAAATGGCTTCGAGCTGACAAAGAAAAGAAGCAGAAGGTACCCCGCAAAAACAATTACCGACGGCGACTACGCTGATGACATAGCGTTACTGGCGAATACATCTAACCAAGCCGAAACACTACTGCATAGTTTGGAACGAACCGCCGTAGGCATTGGCCTCCATGTCAATGCACTCAAAACTGAATATATGTGCTACAACCAAACAGGCGACATTTCCAGACTAGACGGAACCTCTCTGAAACTAATAGAAAAAATTCACCTACCTAGGAAGCAGCGTCTCATCAACCGAAAAGGACATCGACATGCGGCTAACGAACACATGGACAGCTATCGATAAGCTATCGATCATATGGAAATCGGACCTGACCGATAAAACGAAACGCAGTTTCTTCCAGGCAACGGTCTTACCGATACTACTGTATGGATGCACTACGTGGGCACTAACTAAACGGCTGGAGAAGAAATTAGACGGCAATTACACAAGAATGCTGCGAGCAATATTGAACAAGTCCTGGCGGCAACACCCCACTAGACACCAGCTGTTCGGCCACTTTTCTCCCATCACGAAAACTATACAAGTTAGACGAGCCAGACACGCAGGACACTGCTGGAGAAACAAGGACGAACTCATCAGTGATGTACTCCTATGGAACCCCGCATATGGCCAACCCTAAGTAGGACGACCAGCTCGAACATACATACAGCAGCTATGTGAATATACGGGATGTAGCCCTGAAGACTTGTGAAAAGCGATGAATAATAGGGAGAAGTGGCGGGAGAGGGTCAGGGATATCCATGCTAGTGGCACGACATGATGATGATGATATATATATATATATATATATATATACTATCTTATGTTCACATTTAATCTGTCATCCTTACAATCCCATTGGCCAGTCGGCTGGGGCTGTAGAATACACCGACTGCTTCTCTGCAGAGGGGTAAGACCCCCCCCCCCCAACGAGTGTCCTGATATGACACTAAACAATCTGATAGTGAGGTTCAAGCAGTGCTGGAGCTTTGGGGAATGTGGAGTACCCCTTCATTGCCATCGCTCCCAGGTCCACTCTGGCCCGGAGTGGTAGCACCTGATAGGGTCCTATCTATGGGTTAAATAGAACTAACAGCATACTTATGCTAAAATGAATTGTTTGAGTAAACTGAATAGCTTGAAATAAAAAGGATTTTGACTATTAAACTCTACTTGCATTTTAAACTGCGTGCTTATGCTTAACTGAATTATTTGAAATGGAACTGTTTTTCGACATTAAAACTGTATTTACACTTAACTGAATTGTTACATATAACTGCTTGAATAGTTTGAAATGGAAATGTTTTTGACAATTAAACTGTGTACTTATGGTAAACTGAATTGTTTTAAATAGAATAGATTATTTACATAAAAATGGATTTGGCATTAAATAACCTACAAAGATTGATATGCCATAAAACCCAACCCAACCCAACCCTTACGATCCCAGTTTGATCATAAATCTCCTAAAAGATTTCATATCACTAGAAACCTTGATCTGTCAATCCCTTTTCGGAAACACCTGGATATTATACAAGACTAATATGTAGAAAAAACATTACCCGGAGGACTTCACAAACCAACTATAAGTCAATCATTTTTTTAAAATCAAATAAACCTGAGTTTTCTCATTGATAAGGACATAGTTTTCTAAATGTGTTTAACAGTTAGAATGCCACTCCTCATACTGTTCTGTGACATTATCCGGCGCCTATGTGGCCAGCACCACCGCTGCTTGATTCATTACTATCCCACGTCTTCTACTAACTTTTCCATGCTCAACGCCATCTTTAAAAATGTGTGAAAAAGCCAGTTTAGCTCATTGTTTGAATGAACTGAGACAATGAAAATTCCCCTTAAATTCAATAAAAAAAACAAACGCTATCATTCTGGAAAACTGCAGGAGACTCAGCCGATATTTTTCCGAAACTTCAGGATTTATTACAACGTTTATTTTTCTTGTTTTAGAACACTATTTTACAGTGTTTTGATTATTTTCGAAATTATAATTTTGACCTGATTGGCACAATAATATTCATAAATTGAGGTACCCCCTACTGTTTTATCAAAATTCTACCGACACGAATCATCTAATAAAGACTTCAAATTTTACAACACTCCCATAACGGATTTTGATTAAAACGACATATTCTAAATAGATGATTATAAATCATTAATTATCTCTATTCAGTTTCGTAATGGATAGGTATGTAACATTGGACCATATAATCATCTATGAACAAAGTTATTTTGCTAACGTCATTATTTCCTATCATCAACAGATTATTTATTTTACATTATAATCGATAACATTGCAGCAAATAGTGGCTTGGAAATTGATTTTTCATGTAAAACCCTTGTTCTTGATAAGTATAGAAGTGATTTACAAAAAAAAGAAATCAAACGGACTTTAATAAATGACCATAAGAAAAACTTACCTAATAATGTAATTAGGTCGCAGGAGGTGACTTATGTGGAAGGTCTTAGGAATTAATAGCCTGGTAAAGCGCTTCCCTCTCCGGATCTAGGTTTGAATATATTTCCCTCTTTCTCCAAGGTTAATACCTATAGCAAGGTTAGGGAACTTAGTCTGCCCTACGATTTTTCCATAGCTAAAGGTAGAATAGTTATATTTATACCTTTCACAGGGGAATTAACGCTAAGAGAAAGGCGAACAGCCTCGTTAAGAAATTTGAACTCAAATAGCTGGGTCCACTTCCTACGACCTAAAGCCTTATTCCATGAGCTGCTTCTTCTGGGACCTAGCAAAGTTTTGAAACAGAAATAAATAAGATATCACCGTGTGAAAATACGCAAAATCTAGACAAGCTCTACAACAGCTAAATCCCATGTGATTGCAGAGAGGATTATGTTTAGTATATTGAAATTAGGGAAGTAATTAAAACAATTTAAGGCGTTTTCTTTTAAATTATCCCCCCACCAAAAAAAAGGATGGACTCATTGCAATTTGATAACGTTTCTTCTAATATTTTTTATCCATCTATGAACAATAAACTGAGAAAAATTCTGAGGCAAAACATGTTTTATCTAATAAGTAACATTCTGGCTTCAAGGAACACACATCAAATTAATTAAGATGATTCATTTTCATTAATAATCTAGCTTCTTTTAATATACGACGAAAGAACAAATCGTTGAATATCTAAATTATGAAGAAAAATATTGAAATATCCATTAAGAATATTAGTAGTATTTTAAAACCAGTTCCATTACAGCCTCCATCCTTTGAGGGTTTACCTAACGAGAAGTAAACATTTTTTCTAGCTTTCTCGAACAGAATTTGACAAGTTAGCTTTACAGGTTGGATCCTTGTCATGGACATATTTTTAACAATGTTTTTTTAGATACTCATGCGAGAACGAGTTCATGGACGTTCACAAATACACGTGCCCTAACACATTAACACACACGTAGAGACTATTATATAAATCTGTCTGTCTGTCTCTCTGTATCCCTGACGCTCTCTGTGACATGTCTCTCGTCAAATATAGTTACGGAGATATCGAATGCATATATATATATATATATATAATATATATATATATATATATATATATATATATATATTATTCATCAAATGGCTGCATAGACAGAGATAGCGAAAGGCAGTTTCAGGGACGGAGACGGAAAGAGAGAGAGAGAGAGAGAGAGAGAGAGAGAGAGAGAGAGAGAGAGAGAGGGAGGGGAAGGCAAAGAGTATATTTTCTTTGATAGTACATATATGGCGTAGAAAGAATTATTCATAGAAAGCAAAAATTGGAATCTTTTTTAACACTGATCCTCAGGAAATTATTAGTTGTAGTATGCAGGTTTAATTTCTGGGTAAAACGGCTTTTATAAATAGGTGTAGAAAGTGTTCATTTAAGTTAATTTATCTAAATTATTTTATTAAGCAGATAGGTTATCTATCTATCTATCTATCTATGATATATAAATATATATATATATATATATATATATATATAGAGAGAGAGAGAGAGAGAGACACACACAGGAAAACATAGACACACACACACACACACACATAGACACAGACACGCTCACACACACACACACACACACATATATATATATATATATATAAGTTGTCTAGATTTCTGAGACGAAGCTTGTTGATTTTTATCATTAAGGTTTTTCGGACTATTGTCTTCATCTTTATTGTTATTTCCAGCAACGTTTCGGCCGATATGTCCTTCGGCCTTCTTCAGGTGTTTGTCGAACTCGGGAACCTTCACGGAAGTTCGAACTATGTCCTTTATTGAAACCACGGGGTTCGCCTGTTCTGATTCCGTTAGCCATAACCGGGTACAAGTGTTAAGTATGCCTTAACGAATCAGCACATATGTTGGGCTACAATGATCTGCTGAGTAGACCAAGTATAGTGTTGAATACAATATGGGAACCGATAATCAAGAAGGCTAGATAAAAAAAATCTGAATATAAGCACATATAAAAAATCATACATAATAGTAATAATTCTAGCCAAAGTAAGAACATTAAGTTTATCATACCCAAAAATTCACTCTGAATTGTCCAGCAGGACACATGGCGTAACGGTTATAGGCTTTGGTTCCTGAGCTTCTAAGGAGACAATCATCTGCATGTTCAATCATCCCTACAGGCTAGTAAAAATACAGGAATACTTCACACTTGTACCAGGTTATGGCTAACGGAATCAGAACAGACGAACCCCGTGGTTTCAATAAAGGGCGTAGTTCAAAGTTCCCTGAAGGTTCCCGAATTCGACAAACACCTGAAGAAGGCCGGGGGACATAACAGCCGAAAGGTTGTGGAAATAACAATAAAGATGAAGACAATAGTCCGAAAAACCTTAATGATAAAAATATATATAAGTGTGTGTGCGTCTTTTCCGTAGTTATTTTTATGTATATTCGTTTTCTATTCTTCAACAGACGTCGGATAAATGTTTATTAATATTATTGAAATCTTTAAATCTTCATTAAGCAGATGGCAGTAGAGCAATGAGTGTGATGAATTTATTATCATGTTAAGTCAACGTTAAAACGTTTCAGCTTTAATAAACCTTAAGTTTTTTATAATACGAAGTCAACATTAAAACTTTTCGGTTCTAGGTAAACTTCGCAGGACTTTCTGGTGTAGTTCTATTAAAAGCGAAACATTTTAAAAATTGACTTAGCATTAGGAAATAATTTTGAGTTTATTTAAGTCAAAACGTTTAATGTTGAATTTACATCTTAATAAGTGTCATCACATTTGGAATACTTTGATTTTCTATTCTTTTCATATTGTCAGAATTATTTCTATAATTGACTTCCAGATATATATATATATATATATATATATATATATATATATATATATATATATATATATATAAAATGAATGAAAATATTAGATTGCTCCTGACGACATTTTTAAATGCATATATCCTTTTCCCTATCTTTCTTAAACAATCTCCACACAAACACTCACACACACACACACACACACACACACACACATATATATATATATATATATACATGTGACTGTGTGTGTGTGTTTGTGTGTGTGTGTGTCTGTCTGTCTGTCGGTCTGTGTGTGTGTGTGTGTGTGTGTGTGTGTGTGTGTGTGTGTGTGTGTGTGTGTGTGTGTGTGTATGTGTACATATTTTCTATACATTTGTCTGTGTGAGTCTATATATTATATATGATCATGATTGTTCATATTGATAATTTCAACTGAAAATTTGTTTGTGTTTTTAATAAAAAGAAACCTTCTCAATACATAGGAACACATTGATTTCTTGTATTGCGGCTAAATCCTTTTTCCCGGTGTGTTTGTTTATTTTCTCTATTCAAAACATTAGTATAATCAAAATATTTGGATAAAAAGTTGATTGTAAACTAGACAGGAGAAAAACAGTCCTTAAAATCGAAAGAAAAATACTATTCAAACTAGAACCAAGAAAGAGAAAGAAATAATAAAAATGAAATATTTTATATGAAGACTAAACAAATAGATTAAACAAGAAAAAAACTGAACAAAATAAAGCCGAGGGTTAAGAAATATTGAAGGGGATAATGACGGTGATGTATTATGATGCGTGTTTCTTTAAAACACAAAGAAAAAAAACCAAGCAAAAACAAAAAGTCTAAATAGGAACATTCTAAATTCCATTGACAAAAACGGAAAGAAAAAAAAACATCAAAATACCACCGTGAATATGAACATAGAAGTAAAAAGTCTAAAAGAGGATATAAGCCATGCGATGTGGGTAAGTGATAAAAAGGTAAACCAAGTGAAGAACGAAAGTAAAATACAGTGATTATCAAGCGGAGGAAAGAAACAGAAAAAAGCACAATGAATATAAACATTTAAAGAAAAAAAAATTAATAAACGCCCAAACTCAGTTTACTCTGTCATTATTTCTTTTTATAACAAATAATTCTATTAGAAATGTACCATCACTTTGCTTGAGGTGTTTTTTTACAATTTGATTATTTGGTTAGTTGTTTTACGGCATATCAATCCTTATTGGTTATTCAATGTTAAATCATCTTTATATGTTGGTTGGTTGGTTTGATTTTATAGCATATCCACCATTGTAGGTCATTTAATACCAAATTTTTTTTATACATAAATATTAAATATATGATTTTTAACCATATTTTTAGATACATTTTTAAATGAGGCTGAGTTAATTTTTTTACAGTTAAATGGTTTCAATTATTTCGATCTAATACAAATAATTCTATTTACTATAATATATATATATGCATTCGATATCTCCGTAACTATATTTGACGAGAGAAATGTCACAGAGAGTGCCAGCGAGACAGACAGACAGACAGGTTTATATCATAATCTCTTCGTGTGTGTTACTGAGTAAATGCGCGCGTATTTGTGAACGGTCATGAACTCGTTCTCGCATGAGTATTTTAAAAAAATCTTGTTAAAAATATATTTATGCCAAGGATCCAACCTGTAAAGCTAACTTGTCAAATTCAATTCATCATTTGTTTGCATGCAGTTTAATGTTCTCGAGAATTGATTTATATAACAAACAATTCAATTAAACATCAGTCATTTGTTTGCACACAGTTACATGATCAAACAGTTCTTTTCAAAACTATTCAATTTAGCACGGGTACACAGTTTAAATTTCAAACAGCTCTATTCAAGCGATAGATAGGATCCTATCAGTTGCTTCCACTCCGTGCCAGAGTGGACCTTAGAGTAATGTCAATAAAAAGGGTATTTCGCATTCCGAAAAGCCCAGCATACTAGAGCCACACCGCCAGATTGTTTTAGTGTCATATCAGGATACTCGTTTGGAGAGCCAACCCATCTGCTGAGATTCAGTAGATCTATTCTACTGCCCCAACCGATCGAGCCATCTCTTTATACGTATATATTAGATATCATCATCATCATCATCATCATCATCATCATATCGTGCTGGCAGCACGGATATCCCTGACCCTCTCTCGCCACTCCTCCCTATCGTTCATCGCCCAAGGTAAGTCTTCAGGACAACAACCTGTATCCTCACATAGCTGCTGAATGTACGTTCGTGCTGGTCGTCCTGCTTTTGCGCGGCCATGTGTGGGGATCCATAAGAGTACATCTCTTATGAGTTCATCTCTGCTTCTCCAGCAATGTCCTGCATGTCTGGTTCGTCTAATTTGAATAGTTTTCGTGATAGGGGGCAGGTGGCCGTACAGTTGGTGTCTTGTGGGGTGTTGCTGCCAGGACTTGTTCAGGATTGCACGCAGCATTCTTGTGTAATTGCCATCTAGTTTCTTCTCCAGCCGTTTTGTTAGCGTCCACGTAGTGCATCCATATAGCAGTATCGATGTGACCGCTGCCTGGAAGAAACTGCGTTTCATTTTATCGGTTAGGTCTGATTTCCATATAGTCGATAGCCTATTGATAGCTGTCCATGCTTTCGTTAACCTCGTTTCGATGTCCTTTTCGGTTGATTCGATGCTGCTTCCTAGGTACGTGAATTTGTCTACTAGTTCAAGAGGGGTTCCTTCTAGAGTGGAGATGTCCCCCGTTTGGTTATAGCACATATATTCCGTTTTGTGTGCATTAACATAGAGGCCTATGCTTGCTGCTGCTCGTTCCAAACTATGCAGAGATATACATTATTAATAAGCGAATACTTTGTTGGTAACACTTTTTTTAATGAGCCAGTGATTTTTCCTTTGCTCACAGTAAAATGTTCTCAATAGTATCATATCCATGACAGCCATTTTAAGGGGTCTTACCCCTCTGCAGAAACGGAATCGACCTACCCTACAGTCCCAGCTGGTTGTCATAAACATTTCCAATTTTTTCAAATAATGAAGTGAAAATTTGAAAATTACTCTATCAGTTTCATAAAGCTGGTAATAAAATCAGCCACAAAGTAATTCTGAGCAAGATTTTATCAGAGGGTTTTCTAGAGAGTTTGATCCGCACCGAGTGGCATCTTTCCAAAGTTAATATCAATTAGTTTATATTTATCAACGAGAATAGAAAACTTGTGACTGAATGAACTATTGAGCTCCTTGGCATATACCTATACAATAATGCATTTTGCCATACTTATAGCAAAAAGGGCTCAATATTGGTGATCTGGCATATGTAGACCTATGATAAAATAGCGTTGACTCAAAGTCAGCAGTGCTTGTGGTCTGTGATTTTATTGCTTCAAGATGTTGCTCTGAATACCTGATAGAGAGAAACTGATTCACCAAGCGTCGTTGCCTCTGGTTAATTACTGAGACGTGCAATGGCGGTCATCTGGAACACGCCCTATAAAAAAAAAACTGTATTCTTTTAGCGAGAGACCTTTAGGTAACTTCACCTACCTATCGCAGTATTTATTCAAGACTGATTAAGATATATTTATTTAAGAAATTATACTTTGAATGCCTTTTTAGTGTGTGGTTTATCGTCGCTGGAAATGGAAAAGGCGATCCGAGATCCAATCCTGGACAAAGCAATCTCACTTTCGCTTAACCCTCATACCCTTGGGAAAGGCACCTATCACTCTATTTCCCGTCCAATATGGGTTAATATAGCAGATTGGTTCCTTTACTCTGGCAAGGCAAACAGGTTAGAGGAAGGAAAATTCTGTACTCCGCTTAAAAATTCACCCGAGAGTAGCTTACAAACTTGCTAATATCAATGCAACGATAGTTTTTTTTAATCCTTTTATCTGGTTACGTAATTAGTCATGAAACAATGGTTATTGTTTAAGGTCCCCTGCCTAATTTTTTACTCTTTCAGCAACTGTATTATGCTCGTTTAAAAGATCTCGCAAAGATGTTTGGATACAATGTTAACGCTGAATGTGGAGAAGCTGTGATTCTTTCCTTTACAAAAAATCATGAATTAAGGCCGTATTATATATTATATAGTTAACCTAAATGGCAAAAACCTACTAGAGGGATTTAATTATTCAAATACCGTTAACCAAAATGACATGCCTAAGGCAAACCCACTGTTGTTTGATTTACCGAGAAAGGGAAGTTAATTTAAATTTGCACAGAGCTTATGGGATCTAGGAGCAAGCTGATTCGTTCAGAATATATCAAGCTGATCATGATAATACACGTAAAGAAACAACGTATATGTTGATTCATTTGCTGAAACAAATCTGGTGTCAGGGTAACGAAAATATATTGGCAACAAAATAAAGATAATAATAAACCACTGCATCTAGTCGGTCTTGGTCTGAACAATGGAGGAAAAAAGTGAATAGACGGACTTTAACAAAGTAAAATCTTTAAAAAAATCTCAGGGAAAAAATATTCTCGGAATACATATCACTGGAAACCATGGGAAGTAGCAAGGTGGATATAAAATAAATCAGATGAATCCAGTGTTGAGCCAGTGGTGAGTTTTACCCGATGCTGGGCGGAAGAACTTCATAGGTCAACGGTCAGGATAAAAATGTTCAGTCAGGAAACTACTGCTACTCATTTAAAAAGGATGCGTCTATTGATAAAAAAAAAAGTTCTAACGTGGTTTTCTTTTGTGATTCACTGAAGAGTTCTCTTACTGAAAAAGAAATTGGGCACATCCTTGAAATGTGAGCAGGTTTTAAACAAACCATGGGTATAATATAGCCAAAGTATAGTAACCATGATGAAAATGACAAATCGAAGTATAATACAAGAACAAGGCAACAGGCCTGGGTGTCATGATCAGAAGGTGGTCCTCGATAGCCGACATGGATGTTCCAATCGTCATCTAGCAAATTTGGACTGTTTTTCTTTCATGTATATGCAAATGACCGAAGTAATCACACGATTCAAACACCAACACAGAAAATGGATTAGGGAAGACAACAAATTTGCACGTCACTGTTATTATAGGAGCAGACCTACACAAAGGGGATATAGAAAAAGAATGATGGAAATGTTGAAAGAACGCGCTAGTTGTCAGACAACCAGCCCAAGATTTACTGACCAAGTTAGGATGGTGAAAAGGAAAGGTTGGTTTTCTGACCTTAAAATATAAGAAATGCACCAAATAGGGAATCGAGTCAATAAGACCCTAATACAATAATCGACGCACCAAATAATGAAAAATAAGAACCCTCTAACTGAACTTAACCTCAAAGTAATGACTATTGCAACACCACACACCCCAACCAACGAGAACAAAGACTTGCTGAAGGAGAAAAAATAAATACAGAGATTTTAAAGATAATTATGACTTATAAGAAGATTTTAATGCCATCGCTAAGAAACTAAGACTGGAAAACACTCAAGACAGAACCTGAACAAATAAATGAATTATTAACACATACCTCAACGAATAACAACACAGAATTAAACGAACTAGTCTATGTTGAAACGAAATTAGTCTGTGATAAAATCAGTGTTCTTTTGAATAATATGAGCAGCAACTCAAAACCTTGATGGGAAATTTGACTGGTTAAACAGAAAAGAAATCTACAACAACAAGCCAAAATGATAAGACAGAGAAAAAACGCTGGAATATGTTAGGGTGAAAAGGGAAATGCAACAAAGGTAGAACAAACAATAGAACTCGAGGAATTAAACCAGAATATACTGGCGAAAGAAGGAAGACTAAAAAGTTAAGGTGAAATGGTAATACGGACAAAACAACATTTCAAACAACGAAAAAGAAATCTAATGCAAGCAAAGCGAAATTGCTCGGAGACATACCAACAACCGGGGTTTTGCCCCAAAAACAATGAGAACGAAGAGAATAAAACAGAAAAGCCAAATGGATAAACAAAATAGAAAAAAGAGTTAAACGAACACGAAGAAGGATCTAAGGCAAAAATACACTTCGATTCACTCAGAGCAAAACTCATAAAATTACCAAATTTATGGCATATGTAGATACTGGATAAAAAAATTTTCTTCTATCCGTGACAGAAATGGATAGATGCTTAGAAGAAACAGACCTAAACGATAACCAAAGGGAAGACCAACCTGATCCAAAAAGACCCACAAAAACAACAGCCTCAAATATATTAACGTGCCTCCCAATGATGTGGAAAATACTTACAGCACATTTAAAGACCAATGTAAAAGAAAAAAAGACTGTAGAATAAATTAAGTATCGTAAAAACGCTATATTACATACCATTATCAAGAGCAGCTGCTCCGATTGACCCTTACTGGAATGTCGCAGCATCCAAGTGGCGAGGCAGAACACTATGGTATGTTTTTTGTTTTTTTTATATGCGTGATTTCATGATAGCGATATAGATTGGGAATTATAAAGTTAGTCGATTGGTGATTAAAGGCATATAAAACTTCATGGATTACTTGATGCCAAATCACTTTTTTTACATATACAAGTTGTAAACGAATAGTTGGTAGGTAAATTTTAATTTAATTAAGCTTTTGACAATGGTTTGCTGAAAAATCAATTAATACTCCTACGTTTTGAAAGTTATCTTGTCTATTATATTTCTCATATTTTCCGTATGTATCAGCCAGATCGAATTTTGCTATAATGTTTTCAGTTTTAAAATATATACTTCCGACATTAAATAATATATTTTCGGTTTTGGTTGACCCTTGACTGTTGTTGTTTTTTTTTTTTGGCTTGTTTGTATAGTCTTGCTTTAGAATTCTTTCAGAGACTTTATTCTTGGTATAAAGGCGATCTCTTGATTAAGATGTTGCGAGGTTTTGTTATTTTAAGTCATTTTTGTTCAGTGGTTATTTGGATTGTTGGGAAGGGTCAAGTTTGGCTGAGGTAGTTAGAATGTGACTTTGGTTTTTCATTGTTCATTTTGTTGTTTTGTTTTGGATTTATGATTGGGGTATTTGCAGAGTTATCTATTTTTGCAATTCCATCATTTCTTTCTCAATTCGTACATATCAAAAGATTTTTAAAATACGGAATTGTTTTCTGGGCAATTTGGGCATTTAGTTTTGTATAGACTAACTTTCTCCATCCATTACCTTTAGTTAAGCCTTCAACAGGTCAGACGTTCTCAGCAGCTCCCCCAGTGGTATCCATACTTAAGATTTTCAAAGCACCTCAAGGTTGCGGTGATTTACAGTTCTACCCTCTCGAGGCAATATCCAATTTTCACTTCTTAAGGAAGTATTGATTTATTAAATGTCTGAATGTATGTGTGAATTCGTATTTCTTCATCACCCATTTTAATGATTATTCTTTTTTTAGTTCTTGACATATTTGCTTTCCTAACGCTGTTTTTATTTCTTCTCGTGTGGCTAAAAATACATCCCTATTTTTCATAACTCGCATTTAGGTATTCAGGCATTTATATGGGTTGACTTTGCTCTTCCAATAGTCGAAAGTGTTTATTTTAATTAAGTTTTTAGCATGTTTATATCAACTGTTACGTGTACATTGTCACTTTGATTTTATTTTTTACATTTCGGGGATTCAATCAGCGAGAGATCACTCTTTCAGTGAATATAGGTTATAAATAAGTCAAAAGAATTCCACCCTGCAATTCAATCACAATAAATCTCGGAAATTATGTTATTTCATTGTCTGAATTTGATTCAGAGATATTAAGGATGTTTTGGTTATTTTTGTATATTTTTTGTGTTTATCTGTCATGTGTTTTATACAATTTCATTGGTCCTGATCTCTATGACTCACTATTGAATCAAAGTTTACTTGGCAACTTACCAAGAGGAATTGCATTGGTTAATTTGTGTATACATCGGCTAGTATATCGCAGCCAGGAGGAAGATTTTTACCCCTTTTTAAATAAATTAAAAAAGTAATCAACGTCTTTTTAATCTCAATGAGAGTCACCATCAGCCATCGCCCTCTTGCAAGTTTAGGATAAAATAAGATTTGTTGCTTGTCTGCCATTAGAGCAGTTTGAAAAATACTGTCGGAACAATCATATAAGACCATCGATTAATCCAATTGGGATCCTCCAACCGCTTGTCTAACACAGTAAGGGTCAAATGGGAGTGTTTCAAATTATGTGACCATTTTGCAGCACGGATCATGGACTGTTCAGCCACGAGGACCCCGTTCACAATTATTACGGGTAACCGCCCACAACCAATAGGTAGTATTTTTGGTATATGTCTTGTCCCTATGTAATGGCCCTGTCGGCGTATTCTCCAGCCACAGCTGATAAGGCACAAATACTTATGAATATAAGCTCCAATGTATCCGAGTTGCAGGTTTCAGATGTTCTACCAATAGCCCACTCTATTTTATCGAGTACGTTTAGGTCTAACCTAAACTTTTGTGTTAAAAATCAGGTGATCGAAATATCTGACTTATTGACTTTTATGTTGCAAATGTATGGTAATTATTTTGTCCAGAAAAACGTTCTAATTTGGTATTCTGCTGTGGCTGGTTACGTTTTGTATTGAAATACAAGCAAAAATATGCACTCACAATTCTTGGGAAATTTTTCTTCCTTTTTTTCTTAATCTGAAAAGAAATGTTTGGGTTTGTTTTCGTTTTTTTTCGTTTAATGGGATGTCAAAATTCATAGCCTATTCCATCCTTATAGAAGAACAATAGTATTACTGTTTAATGATGACGTTATTCAAACGTTTATCAAGGGTTTTATTGCAAAGTGATGTAGTAATAAGAATGGTGTTCGAAGTAAGATGTTGTAGTCGAGTGTGATCGCTAATATACCACAGGGACTCGATCTAATTAAAAATAAAGTAATCACATAATTCATAAAACGCTGACCGTGAAAGATGGAGGCAGTTTGATATAAAACTATTTCGAAGGTTATATGATTGCTTCGAAACCTTGGTATGAGTAACAAAATACTAATGGTGACTTTTGTTTATGAATCCACAATTCGTTCTTCCAAATTCAGTGATTCCTTAATCTATTCATCTTATGATATCTAAAGAAATATTGATTATTAACTTAAACATTTTAATTAATTTGAGGTATTTTGCATGATACCAGAAAGTTTAACAATCAAATAAAAACTGTTTAATCATTAAAAGTCTATCCAAATTAGAAAAGTTATCAAATGATAAAAATGTAGAGACATGTTGGGTCCCAAGTCATACTGGAATCAACAGAAACAACCTAGCAAATAAATCAGCAACGTCTACTCTAAACATAACCACTGAAAAAATGTTTAAAATATCATATACAGATTTTAAAATGTGAGATAAATAAATAAATACTACAACAAAGACAACAATGCTGAAACATCAATAAGTATAATAAATTACCAGAAATTAAACCACATGTAGGTAATGGAAACAAGGCAACAGAAAAAAAAAACGAAAATTGGAAGTCATTTTGTCCAGACATCGTATAAGTCATACAAGGACAACTCATTCTTACATACTTGAAGCAAATGCAACTACCAACGTGTCATTCATGCCAGACGAAATACACCGGGAAACACATTCTCATTGAATGAACCGACATGGCCCATATAAGATAAACCTTTTATAGGGCAAACGATGTGAAGGAGCTGTTCGAAAATATTGAAATAAAAATGAAATGACATCCCCAAAAGCGATAAATATATATGGTAAAATCTAAAAGAAATTTCTTCAAGAAATACTTCAACAAAATCTGATCCTTTCCACAAGTTGTTAATAAAAAAAGATAGAAAAGATTTTTCTCTACAAATAAACTTTCAATAAAAACCAGATTCTTTCTACAAACTGTTTCCCAACTAATAAATTCCAACAAAACAGATCTGGCCATTTCCCTCTTTTTTTTTTAACTTGATTTGGCATTAAATGACCGGGTAGGATGATTTGCCGTAAATCAAAAGCAAAAAGTTTCATCTGGTGTTTACTCATAGTTTCGTTTAAATGGACTGAAAATAACAGAAGAAACGTTTTTGTGGTACCTCCATATTTTCTACTAGAAGTTGTACATCATTTTGAATTTACGTATCCATAAAATCTTACAGACTTACAGACAAGACCATATGTTTTCTAAAACGTTTTTTGACTTGAATATATAGGTGTGCTATTTCTGTAATACTTTCGGTAATATTTTAGAAATTCATGAGGATTAAGTCGTTGATTGGCTTCTCAAATGAAGGAAAAATACACATTTGATTTTGATGGGCTTTTTAAGACAGTTGGTTTGCAAAGCAAATAGTAATGGAAATCTTTGCGGGTCGGCCAGCACATTTTTTCTGTGAACCAGTCCTTTGAAGAACGTTGCTTATGAATTCGTCCTTACATCTATAACATGTATGTTTAGTGAAATTGGCGGTAACTGTTCATACCGTTGAAATTTTCGGTTGCTACTACCAGGTTTATATATATATATATATATATATATACATTACTGAAGAAAGAGGTAAAGGTTGGTAGTGATAAGTGCATGTATAATTGGTGTTGTATTTATATCAAGCGCTTTCATGCTTTAACATAATTAGCACCGTTTCATTGCTAGTATTAGTGACGAACACTCGGATGAAGTTATATATATATATATATATATATATGTATATATATATATATAGAGAGAGAGAGAGAGAGTTTAAGGTTTATGCCCGGTGCTGTAAACCTGTTTTTCTTTTTCTTAGAAAGAAATTGGTTACAATATATCAAACATTGAAGAATGAGATTTTAAAAAAAAATGAAGTCGAATTTTTTGAGGTGGGTTTATTTTGCCATGTAAACGTCAAGTGAAATGCACTCGACCGATGCTAATAAAAAATCCGAAGTCTATTACATTAGGAAATGCCGTTGTTTGAAATGTACACGATTTGAACACCTGGACATGGCTGATTGAATTTCACATAGCATTAATACCGTTGAGAAATAATAATCCCCTCCTCAGTCATGGTCAAATGGTACACTTCGTTCTTTAGCTTTGGTTAGACAACCAGTCCAGGAAAAGTAAAACTCTGATTTCAATCCTATTAGACTCAACTTAAAATTGACCTTGTGTCATATCCTACCCGTCTGGAGAGTTTAGTAAATATTAACCTTTCTGGGACGTTCAGAACCCATGCCTATTTTTGAGAAAATGTTTTTTTTTTGATAATTTTTAGAAATATTTTTTTTTGATTTTTTAAAAAGAAATAGTTTTAACGAAATAACTCAGAGAAATCGTAAATGAATAATGTTAGAGGAGAAAAATTGGATGTAAGACGGATTATGAGGTAAATACGTGAGATTTTGACATTTTCTGGAATCCTATTGAGTCGAAAAACAATGGTCGTGCTGCACAAGCTGGAGTCCAGACCTGGGTTGACGCACTGTTGCGTAGCCATATACACGAATATGGCCATGTGCGAAATAGACATGTAATGTTCATAACGATAGAATATATAAAGAACAGGAATCTCAAAAACACGTAACTACTTCTTGTTCAGGTACGAAACCTTTTTATTAACTTTGAGTTAAAGGTTTCGACGTAAGGAGGAGAGACACAATCTTCTATGCTGTCTTATTCATTTGGCCCCCAACTCGAACGGCCCCCATCGGGCGCACGTTCGCCTCACGCCTGCGAGCTCCAAGGCTCGATCCTTCTCGTTTGGCGTCTAAAACCCGACTCTTATTTTCTTCAAATTCTCACACAAACTTCTGCGTGCTTCCGGTGCGTGACGTCACCCGCACCTTGTCACCCAGTATTGTCTCGGACTGTTATGACATCTGAGTGACACCTCCATCCGCTCGCGCGCACCCCCGTTAACACCTGCTTCAATCTTACAGCCAAACAATCCATGTGCTGAGCCGAAAGGTTCTCAGCCTAACTAAACTCAAAGGCATGAACCGAAATCCCTCGGCTATTTCATAACATACCTATCCAACCACAATAAAATCATTTGTCATCGATGATGGCAAATTATTTTCTTAAACTATTGTCCCCCCCCTTATGTCGAACTGAGCAACAAAATCTTCAGCAATACAATTTCAACAAAATAATACAACAAAAAGCATGCGTCAGTCCCAAACTCAAAAGTCACTGAAATAAAAATAAAAAGTGTTCGTATTGTCCATCGTTTTTTTTTCAGTTTTTTTTTCTTTTTTCGACCACATTTTCTGGTTCTTTTTTCTCTTTTTTTTCTTTTTTTTTTAAATTTTTTCAACAGTCCCTCGTTCGGCATGTATATTTTTTCAGTCTTTAATTTGTTCTCTTATTTTCATATTTAAATTTTTTTTTTTTTAAATCTCAGGTCAATTGCTCATTTTGTATTTTGCATTTTTGCCTTCCTTCTAAGTCCGTGCTTATTACTGCTAACTTTATATCTCCTTCTCTCGTAATATCTGTCATTAATTAATGTACACATTTTAACCTCCAACAACCAAGCATAGCTCGTAATCAAACCAAGATAAATGTTTCCCCGTTTTTTCCAACTTTTGACCACCGTCAAACGGTCTATCTTACATCTTTTCAACAGCTTACGAGTACCCTTCTTTTTTATCTTCTTTCTTTCTTTCGCCCTTAAAATACCGGGTGTTCTTTTCTAAACCACCCAAACCTTTATCAGCTCACTCAATAAAATTTCTCCCTCAACACAAAATCGAGTCCGCGAATTTTCCAAACACATCCAATGAGACCACCAAAACCCTGCGCATATCTTAAATAACTAATCTCCAAACCCATGTTTTTTCGAACATCTTCCTCAACAAAACCTCACAGTCCCACTCCAGGGGGAAACTCACAAAATAACCGTCTGCCCTGTCAGACACAATAAACATCCGGCTCTTCGTTGATCTGCCTCTCTGGCGAGATATCTGAGAAAATTTTCCAGTCGATACGGACAACGAAACGTCCGAAATATTCCAAACGTGACTCCGACTCTTTCGGATTCGACAACTTAAACAAAAACCTGGGCTGATTTCTTCAGCGCCCAAAATATCGATTCTCCAACATCGAAACCTGTCCCAAAAGTCCTAACTACAGATATGCGAAATTTTTTCGGCAATCCCATCGATGAGCGAAATCTCCAAGGTCTCGAATCAAAATTCTAATCTCCGAATATTATTAGCCCGGACCACCAACAAGTTACAAGTTTTCATTCATAAAAACGTTATTTACTACAAACTTCACCTGCAATGACCCCGTCTATCGAAAAATCCATTCATAAAAATACGTTATTACTATAAAATTTCTTTACAAAATATTGTTTATTATTGCTGTCAATCATGTGCGTGACACAATCCTCTGTCCACACAGCGACCACCTTTCTTTCTTCTTCTCTGTCACTGCGAGTTTAATTCTCTGTTAGTCTTTCTTTCTCTCCTCCCACCACGGTACAAAGTCACATACAGTAGTAATCATAATTTTCTATGCTACCAACGGTTTTTCTTTTTAAATTTTCAAATTTTAGAATTATTTCCAAATCTATCCTCCACAACCATTCAAACCCTATTCGTAAATTAAACTATGACAGACGTAAATGAGCAAATACCTTCTTATTCTCTTTCTTTTCTTCATGCCTTTTTCTTTTTTTTTCTTGGAGTTGAGTTGTGTTGCTTCTTTTTTTTCTTTTCTTTTCACGTCTTCCTTTTTTTTTTTTTTTTTTCTTATGGGTTGCGCTGTTCTTCTTTTTTCGTTGCTGGACATTTTCCTTTTTCTTTCGGGGGGAGGGGGCGAATTTGTTCTTCGTGTTTTTGGTCTCTTTTCCTTGTTTCTTATTTTCTGGGGCCTTGTGTTTTCTCTCTCTCTCCCTCGATCGCCTGAACAAGCCGCTCCGAAATAGATTCCTCCTGGTTCTTAACCGCTTTTCTGATCGTCTTCGTGGAACCATGGTAACCCAATCGAAAACCATATCATGAACGATATGCCCAAGTTCTGGCACCAAATATGTCTATGTACCACATTCGCAATGAACGCTATGTGCGAAGTAGACATGTAATGTTCATAACGGTAGAATATATAAAGAACAGGAATCTCAAAAACACGTAACTACTTCTTGTTCAGGTACGAAACCTTTTTATTAACTTTGAGTTAAAGGTTTCGACGTAAGGAGGAGAGACACAATCTTCTATGCTGTCTTATTCATTTGGCCCCCAACTCGAACGGCCCCCATCGGGCGCACGTTCGCCTCACGCCTGCGAGCTCCAAGGCTCGATCCTTCTCGTTTGGCGTCTAAAACCCGACTCTTATTTTCTTCAAATTCTCACACAAACTTCTGCGTGCTTTCGGAGCGTGACGTCACCCGCACCATGTCACCCAGTATCGTCTCGGACTGTTATGACATCTGAGTGACACCTCCATCCGCTCGCGCGCACCCCCGTTAACACCTGCTTCAATCTTACAGCCAAACAACCCATGTGCTGAGCCGAAAGGTTCTCAGCCTAACTAAACTCAAAGGCATGAACCGAAATCCCTCGGCTATTTCATAACAGCACGACTTGCCCTCTAGGTCTGTGAAGTTTTCATGGGTGCAGCTACTTTAGATATCCAATGATTATTGATCTAAAGTCTGGCCGTCGTACTGCCCCAGCAATTAACAATAGTGACGCTATATCAGAACAGCACCTTCGTTAGGTACTTACAAGACATATTCATGAAAAATAGAACACCTTCAGAGGTCTCCGCAAATAAA